>LNAC01000056.1:929014-971496 GCA_002007465.1 Ailurus styani | reverse complement strand
GGGGGAAAAAAAAAAAAAAAAAAAAAAAAGACCCAGTAGGCCTCGTAAAATTTTCAGTGCTAGATGTTTTCTCATATATACTACTTATATTTTTTCAAAATATTCTTTATGTCCACAGTAATGACTGATATACCATTAGAACTATACAAAGCTTTTGGAAAAGTAGCCACTTATAAAATGATAGCTTCTTATACTGCAGTAATAACCATCAAAAAATGTAATGGAAATGGATCCTATTCATAACACCCAATAGAAATGCCATATAAGAAAAAAACTTAAGGGACACCTGGGTGGCTCAGTCAGTTAAGCGTCTGCCTTTGGTTTGGGTCGTGATCCCAGGGTCCTGGGATTGAGCCCCGCATTGGGCTCCTTGCTCAGGGGAAACCTGCTTTTCCCTCTGCCTGCTGCTCCCCCTGCTTGTGCGCGTGCTCTCTCTGGCAAATAAATAAAATCTCAAAAAAACAAAAAACAAAACTTAAGTACTCAGAATTTATGTGAAGAAAACTTGAAATATAGTGAGAGAGAGAACATCTGAATAAATGGAGAAATAGTTTATATAGTGGGATAGGAAGAATCATTATGTAAACATGTAAACTAATTTATAAAAACTTAATTTTTAAGTGTAATTCCAGTCAGATGGGGGAAGGATAATGCATCAAAAGGATTCAGGGTGCTTGGGTGACTCAATCATTAAGCATCTGCCTTTGACTCAGGTCATGATCCCAGAGTCCTGGGATCGAGCCCCGCATCGGACTCTCTGTTCAGCGGGAAGCCTGCTTCTCCCTCTCCCACTCCCCCTGCCTGTGTTCCCTCTCTCACTGTCTCTCTATCAAATAAATAAATAAAATCTTAAAAAAAAAAAAGATTCTATATGACAAAAAAACACTGTAAAATTGAAAGGTCGCAAACGGAAAAAATATTTACAATACATGATACTCAAAGGAAATTTTTTTTTTAAAGATTTTATTTATTTGACAGAGAGAGAGAGAACAAGTAGGCAGAGAGGCAGGCAGAGAGAGGGGGGGAAGCAGGCTCCCTGCTGAGCAGAGAGCCCGATGTGGGGCTCGATCCCAGTACCCTGGGATAATGACCTGAGCCGAAGGCAGAGGCTAATTCTTAAAGATATGGATTCTCACAAACCAATGAGAAGATACTCTTTTTTTTTTTAAGATCATATTGTGATTTAATTTATGCGTCTATTCTCAGGTAGAATGTAAACTCCCTAAGCTTAGACTTTTATTTGTTTTGGGGTTTTTTTTGTTTGTATTAAATTAACATATAATGTATTATTTGCTTCAGGGGTACAGGTCTGTGAATCATCAGTCTTACACAATTCACAGCACTCACCATAGCACATACCCTCCTATTTTTTTTTCTTTTGAGAAGACAAACATTTTAATAAAAAATGGTCAATAGATATGAAAAAGCACCTTATTGAAGAAGAGATACCAATGAGCAATAACCATATGGAAAAATGTTTAAGCTCCCTAGTAAATGAGAAAATTAAAATTAAAACGAGATAACAGATTTTTGCCCATGAAATTGGCAAAGGGTAGAAACTGGATAGTATCTATTCTTGGCAAGAGTATAGGGACCTACGCACTCTTACTGTGGTATTGGTGAGCGTGCATCTTCCCTTTCTGGAGGGAGATCTGGCTTTGAACAACACACCTACCTTTTGACCTGGCAATTCCACTTAAGGGAACATAGCCCAAGAAAATAGCTGGAGACGTTCATAAAGATGTATGTGCAAGGATGATGTTATAGTGTTTTATGTAATTGGAAAAAACTAGAAATAGCCCAAACCAACAGCAGAGATTTGGCTAAAAAAAAAAAAATTGAAGTATCTTAGTAAGTTGGTATACAATGAAGCCATTTTGTATAATATTGCAAAAACATATCGATGACATGGCAAATAGTGGGGCAATATATATTGAGAAAAGGCTTTAAAGCAGTAGGTAAATTATCCTTTTTTTATTATGTCTCTATCTCCACACCGTATCTGTGTCAAATCAATTAGAGTTTCTCAAGTCTGGGATTGGTTGAAGTCTTGACTGTACCCTAACTTCTAAGCCCCCAAACTTCCAGGTGACTTCATATTTTCTGATTTTCACAGTCCTTTGAAGATCACTTTATTCTAAAGACAAGGAATTTTGGATCCATTTTGGGTACTTACAAACAATCTGAAGTTGTGCAAAATTTTATGTGATTGATTGTATCAGAGTTTACAGGGTTCTTTTACATCAAAATTTTACCCTGATCTGTATTCCATACTTGACAAGGTTTCCTTAAAGGTTATTCTACTTGTCTTAATATTTTCCCTGTTAGAGGAAAAAGTTTCAAATGCCAAACCCTTTAACACTGAATAAATAAAAATGGATTCCGTTCTAACATCATGCTTTCATAAATATCTTCCATGTAGTTGTTAACACAGTACGGTACAGGCATCTGACAGTTTTAAAATAATCTAGCTAAGATTGTGTGCATATGCCTTAAAATTTTGTATTATTATTTTTTAATTTTCAGGGGCGATAGTCAGTTTTGTAGTCAAAAAGCAGCCATCTATTCATTGAATTTTACAGCAAATCCACCTCAAAGGATATTTAAACTTATCGACCAGATTAATCCATCTATTTTCTGCATTCATATTACAAACTGTAAGTATTTGATGGTGATATGCTTTGAGAAGTCCTGGAAGTTATTTCTTTAAAAAGTTCTTTTTTGGAGGGGTGTCTAGGTGGCTCAGTCGGTTAAGCATCTGCATGACCTAGGTCATGATCCTAGAGTCCTGGGATCGAGCCCTGCGTTGGGCTCCTTGCTCAGCAGAACCTGCTTCTCCTCCTCTGCCTGCCACTCTGCCTACTTGTGCTCTCTCTAACTCTCTGTCAAATAAATAAATAAAATCTTAAAAGTTCTTTTATGGAAAAATGTCTCATTCAGTTAGATTTAAAGCAATAATTTTATGGTTTGGCTAAGGTGCATTTTCTGAGGCTGTTTCACAGGCCACTGCAAGTAACTTTATAGACCTGTGGGCATGAGCATTTTCTTTAAAACTAATATGCTTATGTAGGTGTCTTTTGAAATCTCATACTTTATTTCACCAGTGTTTATAATATGTAGACACACATGGGAATCCAGGTTTATTTAGGTTACGTGTGTGTATACACTTTTTTTTTTAATTTCCTCATGGTTTAATGGTTGGAAATCAGGTTCAGCTTTGGTTTCAATTTCCTTTTTTCTCTCTTATTTTTACAAAGAATATTTGCATGAAAAGATCTTTATTTTTATCTGAGCATTTAGCTCAAATAGTTGTCTAGATCCAAAGTACATGTAAGTTTAAAATGTTAACAAGGTATCTAAGATCAGAGATGTATTTATGTTTTTATCAATTAAACTTCATCATCTTTTCAGAACATCTTTATATTTTGAATTTGTTCCCTTACTTCCCTTACTGTTTAAAACTAGGCGAATGCTCTGTGTGTTTTTTTTTTTTTTTTTTTTTTTTTTAGAGAAGGGGAGAGAAGGGGTTGGGGGAGCAAAAGGAGAGAGAGAGAATCTTAAACAGGTTCCATCCCAGGATGGACATGGAGCTCAAGCTCACAATCCTGAAATCATGACCTGAGATGAAATCAAGAATCGGACACTAAACTGACTGAGCCACCCAGAGTCACCCAGTGTTCTGGGATTTGTAATCTAAAGTAATGACTGGTCAGTCATTTTCAAGTTCTATGACATAACACCAGGCAAATGAACGTACCAGCCCACTTCCTCCTTCTCCCAAGATGTTCTCTACACAGCACATTATTCTTCTGGGCTTTGGTTTGGAAGTAGCTGTTTGAGGGTAGAAAAAAATCATTTATCCCTGTGGCCATCTGCAGACAGCTTTGCCTTAGACGTTAATGCGGCAGGCTCCGCAGTCCATGGGCTGGAGAAAGATTGGTTATTATTGGCTTCTGTTGTGCTGTTTGCCTGCAGGCTTTAGAAACCATTACTTCCACACTGTTAGAGAAACAGGCCGAGTCTGGGGATCCTGGTTATTTAATAAGACTCAAGAAATTTTGGGTAAAGTAAATATGGAAAGTGACACTTTTTTTCACATCAACCTTAATGCTACTAAAAATTGTTTCCAAAATATTATGTCATATATATCATGTACATATTGTATGCTGATTTAAAATACCTTTTCTGAAAACAGATAAACCTGCGTTATCCTTTATTAATCCGGAAGTGCCTGATGAAAATAATTTTGATAAATTGATGAAAACATCTGATGGTTTTTCCTTCAATTCAGAATCAGAGATTTCTTTCACAACCCAGGTGGACCCTCCAGCTGCTGCTAAATATAAGGTAAGCCAAGAACTTGATTAAGTCCACTCATCTTGTTGCAAATATCCCATTCTTGTAATTCAAATTTTCAGTATGTTCTCAGCAAAATTGGTTTCCTCAAGATAGAATTCACATTGCAGAGGGAAAAATGTAATGTTTGTGCCTAGAATTCAAAGATCACAAAAATTAAAAATGAGTAGTTGAGTTCTAACATAGGATTTAAAGTTGTTTATTCATTAGTAAGTCTGCATTTGTCTCTGCAGAAATCTTTGTGCTTCTCCACCTCAAAAGACGCAGTAGAGTGCTTGAGTCATGCTGCTAGAGTTACGGAGTGGATTGGTTGGGTACCTAGTCCTCTTCTCAAAGCTCAATTTAGTTTTGCAGACTTTAGGAAGATGTGTGCTATTTTATATCTATTAATTAGTAAACCTTTAAATGCGGTATACGTTAACTTTGAATAAGCTTCAGATTTTTCGGAAGCATCTTTAAAGAGAAGTACAAAAGCATCATGTGCTAATTCTAAAATACAGAAGTACCTGGGATGGAAAGGCCCCTATGTCCACTAAAATGCACATTGCAAATGACTGTTAACAGATTGGTTTATATTCCTGATTTAAATGCACCTATAAAAATATATGTATAATAGAGAAGTCAGGTTTATAGTTATCCACATTGTTCTTTAAGCTTCTTTTTTTATTCAGTGAAAAATCTTATGCATCTTCCCATATCAGTATAAAAGTTAACATTTCTTGCAGAGCTTTCCAGATATTAATTCACACAACCCTGAAAGGGCTACATCATTGTCCCATTTAATAAGAAAATCTTCTGTATAGGAAGGTAACTTGTCAGAGCTACTGTTGGAGCTACATGTTAGTGATACAAAGTATCCCTTCTGTATATATATCAGCTTTTATTGAGTCATTGCACTATTAACAGACATTTGTTTCCAGTTTTTCTGTTATAAATAATTCACAATGAACATTCTTATAGATACTTATGTCTTTGATTTAATCCTTAGGATACCTTCCTATAACTGGATTAACTTAGTCAAAATGAATGGAACTTTAAAATATCCATAACAGATTGCCTTCTAGAAAGATTACAGGAGTTTAAACTCCCAGGTCCAGTGAAGGAGAGGATTTGTTTCCCCATATCCTTGTTGGTACCAAAGCATTTGGATACTTTTAATTTCAAGAAAACTGGTTATATGCAGAATAGCTGTAAATTTTGTTTTGAATATTGGGGAAAGGTTTCATGTGGTTTGGTTTTGGGAAGGAAGGCCTATCAGTGTTATGGTTTTAATGTGTACTATGTCTGTTATTTAAATAATTACTGCTAGAAAAAAATAATTACCTTGGGGTTCCTGGGTGGCTCAGTTGGTTGTTCATCTGCCTTCTGCTCAGGTCATGATCCCAGGGTCCTGGTATCGAGCCCCATGTCAGGCTCACTGCTCAGTGCGGAGCCTGCTTCTCCCTCTCCCTCTGCAGCTCCCCCTGCTTGTGCTCTCGCTCTCTCTCTCTCAAATAAATAAAGTCTTTAGGGGCCCCTGGGTGGCTCAGGGGGTTAAAGCCTCTGCCTTCAGCTCAGGTCATGATCTCAGGGTCCTGGGATCGAGCCCCGCATTGGGCTCCCTGTTCAGAGGGGAGCTTGCTTCTTCCTCTCTCTCTGCCTGCCTCTCTGCCTACTTGTGATCTCTCTCTCTATCAAATAAATAAATAAAATCTTTAATAAATAAATCAATAGAGTCTTTTAAAAAATTAATTACCTTTCTCACCCCTGTTCCTGGCCACCCAGTTCCTGTCAGCAGAGGCAGACACTATGTCAGCTTCTTATATAACCTTCCAGAGGAATTCTGTAACAAAAAAGCCTGCAGGGGCGCCTGGGTGGCTCAGTCAGTTAAGCATCCGACTCTTGATTTCAGCTCAGGTCATGATCTCAGGGTTGTGAGATGGAGCCCGATGTAGGGTTCTGCACTCTGCCAGGGAATCTGCTTGAGATTCCATTTCCCTCTGCCCCCTCCCTGCTTGTGTACGCATACTTGTTGCATGTACACACATACGCGTGCGCGCTTTCTCTCTCTAAATGAATCTTAAAAAAAAAAAAAAGCCTGCAAATAAAATAACATGCACATACACAGAAACACATATCCTTGAAAGAAAGGGGTGGGGCAGCTGGGTGTAAGCTCTATGCAGGCAAGGACTGCATCTGTTTTTTTGCTCCTCACTGTATTCCTGATGCCCGTAATGCTGCCTGGCATGTGGTAGGTGTCTGGTGTGTGTTGCATGAATGCTTTCATAGCATCATAATAGTTATTGGTTGGTCTCTTTGCAGTATGGGGCTCCTCTGCAGACTTCAGATTCATTCTTGAGATTTCCTTCTCCCCTTACGTCATCTCTGTGCACTGATGATAACCCTGCAGGTAGGACTCTGGGTATTTTTCTTTCTCTCTCTAAACAGTTTGCTTCACGCTTAAATTTATAGTTGTCATAATTAAACAGGCTTCAAACCTGGAACAGTCTTAGAGTTGAAAGTGGCCTCAAAGTTTACACAGGTCAGATTCCCAACCACATCTTTTCTGCCATATGCAGTCACTGCTTGAGCACTTGTAGTGATGGGGACCTCACTACCTGAAGCCAGCCAGCTCAGTTGTTTAACCCCTCTAGTTTTTGGAAAGTTCTTTCCCCACTGGAGCTACAGTTTGTCAATAACTAGTATTTATTAAGCCCTTACTCTGTGCTTGCATGTGGTTTTCCATTTGATTGTCACAATAATCCCTGAAGGTCATGCTATTCATTTTTTAGATGAGGAAACTGAGAAACATTCAGTCTCTTGCTCAGGGTCACTCAGGCAGTGGTGGAGCAGGGATGCAGCCCGCACAGCCGCCTCCCAAGGGACCTGCTTCTCTTTTCAGGAGCATCATAGAATCTGTGGAGTAACTGTCTTGGCAGTGGGAGGCAGCAGGCGTGGCTCTCCAATCCTTAAGGCAGCACCACTGTGAAGAAGCTAGCTAAGTGGTGTATGATGGCATGTGGCCTAATGAAACATCTTTTCGTATAGGAACGGAAGTGGATTCCGTTGAAGAGACACTCAACCTTGCTCACGATAGGAATGGTGTAAATTAAAACCAAATTGAGGTACCATTTCCATGTAATGGATTGGCAAAGCTTAAGAAATTTAGGGCTCTGGAGAATTAGGCACGCATCTACGTTGCTGGCAGGACCACAAATTGGTACAACCTCTGTGAAGAGCAATTTAGCAATATGTGTCAAAATTGCAAATGAATATGCCCTTTGACCCATTGTTCTGCTTCTAGGAGTTGGTCCTACAGAATCTGGCTGGCTTACAAAATAGTGCATTGTAGCTTTACTTGTGATGGCAAAGCTAGAGACAACTTAAGTGTCTGTTAATGTGCAACTTGGTGAATAAATTATGATGTATCTATAATAGAATACTAATTATCCCCCCCACAAAAAAAAGAAGAGGAGGAGGAGGAAGCTCTTCATGTTCTAAGATAGCCTAAACTCCAAGATACATTGTTCAGTAAAAGAAGCAAAGGGTAGAATATATAGCATGTGTTTGTTACCAAAAGGAGAAATACTAAAAATATCTGTACACACATGCTTTTATTTGCATAGAATATTTCCAGAAAGATACACAACAAACTTGATGCTGATTGTCTCTGGGGACAAGCAGTTGTCTCTGGTGGTGGCTGGGGGGATGGGTGAGAGGGAACAAGCGTTGGAGGGACACTCAGTGTCTTTTTGTGCCCTTCAAATTTTGAATTGTGTGAGTGTATTACCTATTAAAAATATAATTTTTTAAAAAGATTTTATTTATTCATTTGACAGAGAGAGCGAGAGAGGGAACACCAACAGGGGGAGTGGGAGAAGGAGAAGCAGGCTTCCCGCTGAGCAGAGAGCCCAATGCTCGGCTTGATCCCAGGACCCTGGGATCATGACCTGAGCCAAAGGCAGATGCTTCATGACTGAGCCACCCAGGCGCCCCTAAAAAATATAATTTTTAAGCCCTTTTTAAGCATGTTGCATATCTGTGTTATAACTTACTTTATGGTTTTACTTGGACTACAATTTTTTAGTTACCATTGGACAGTTGAAAATTTTCTTCTCTCTCATTTTTTTTTTTCCTCTTGGGAATGTTATGATTTCCAGCATTTCTGGTGAACCAAGCTGTTAAGTGCACCAGAAGGATAAATTTGGAACAGTGTGAAGAAATTGAAGCCCTGGGCATGGCTTATTACAGCAGCCCTAAAATTTTGAGGGTAAGAATTATTTTGAAGTGAAACTTATTCGTCAGATTTGTCTTCTGTTCTTTGCACCCTTTTGAAGTATGATAAGTATAGAATAATTTCAGTACATGATTGACAACTCAAGTTTAAATTTTTCTTCTCTAGTTCTTTGGTATACTGATACCAAAGATATTGAAATAATCACTTAAAATCATTTTTGTTTTTATAAGTTCATATTTTGCTTTTGTTCTTTGTTTTGTTTTTTGGCTTTTCATTCATTTTGATGGTAACCAATAATGTCTTTCTCCTGAATAAAAAAAAAGACTTTATTTAATGACAGAAAACTTTAGAAATTATAAAAACATCTTAACGTCTGTGACAAAAATGATCACATTAGCACCAAGAAGATACCTCTCTGAGAGACAGGCCAGAAAAGAAGAGAAAATGCACTTTCTAGTTGGCAGATGAAATCAGCAGGAAAGAACAGGCAGGAAATAGGATTGCTGGTGAAGGAGAAGAGGTCACGGGAGGTCACGGCAGTATAGCGGCCCTTTCTTTCTGGTTGTAGTTACTGAAGCCTGGAGGGATAAGAGAGGCCACTGGCCCATTTGGGGGTTGCCACGGAGCATTGCAAGAGGTGAAGATTTTTTTCAATGAGGAGAAACCATATGATTATTGTGAACCTCCACCTCCTGATTTCCTTATTTAGGGGGGAACAGGAAGGGAGTAGGGTGGTCCATGACATCAGTATTCATCTGGACTGCAGTCTTCAGAACTGAGTTGAAGATTTTCTTCTCCCTTCCCATTCCCTCTTTCCCTCTTCTCATAAGACAGCTACGTAGGCCTGTGAATTCTTGCAGTTATTTGACTTCTTATGGTGGTCCTGGCAGTAGTCTGTCAGGCGTGCAGGTACAACTCTGTCAGCACAAGCCTCCCCGAATATTTCTAGAAAGATACACAACTACTCTGCCCCCTCCTTTTGGCCTGTAGGGTGTCTTGTGATGAGAAGTGGGGCTGGGGGAGACGGGGATGGGAAGTGAAGGGAGGTTGAGGCCTTTAGAAGGAGTGCTCAGCTGTGTTGGGGAGGCAGGTGCTTGCCATTGAGGGGCTTGGGCTAGAGGCAGGAAGAGCAGTTAGGAGGCATTGGAAATCGCCTGGGTCAGCGATGGTGGCCTTCCAGTGTAGACAGGCGCAGTGGGGTGACCAGAAGGCTAGGAGCCTCATCTTCCTCACAGTGCTTTGTCACTGGTGACCATGTGGAAAGTACTGAACTATTACACTGAAGCAGGGAGACTTCCTGAGACCAGCTCCATGGGGCTGCTCTATTCTATTAAGCTCCCAATATGAAGGAAATGAGTGTAGAAGGAAGACAAAGTTACCTCTTTGATTACGACATAGATACGAAAATATGTAGGTGGCAAGTCTTGATTAAGGAAATTCTGTTTTCCTCTTTATGAAGTCTTTAATAAGATAATTATGCCCTTTAACCCCTGGTCTGAAAAAGCAATAAAAATGCTTTTCATTGTACTTAACAAATTTGTTTCTTTTTGTTTAGGTACCTGGTTTAAGAACAAAGGCAGAGGTAAGAGTATTTCTTTTCTTTTCTTTTTTTTTTTTTAACAGTTCCACTCAGATATAAGTGTATTTCTTGATGGGAAGTAAGATAGTTTATAATACTCAGTCTTATTTCTAAGCCTTTTGAAATGAATACATTTAGTATTACGAGGATACCTTACTGCCAGTAACAACATTTGCCAAAAGGCAAGCACTAATGAAATAGGGAAGCTCCATAGTGGCCAACCCTTTTGTAATTACAAAAGGGGCAGATTTCAAATTCCCTGTTTCTGCAGTTAGCATTTTTTCCACATTTAAATGGCATAGCTGTATTGACAGACAGTGGATGTGATTGGCTTCTGTGCTTTCCCCGCCTCCCTTGAGATCTTGGTCTTTTGTCTGGAGAACTGGCTAGCTCCCAAGATGCTGTCCCCTGTAGAAGATAGAAACCTCTTGCCCTGTGTGTGTCTACACCTGTGTTGGGGTGGAACACGCCCCGTGTAGCTTCAGGGGTTGAGGTGTGGGTGGAGGTTCTGTTGGACCCCAGTTCAGGAGCTCTGTTAGGCTGTGATCAGGTGGCCAAGATCTTTCTGTGGATATGTCAGAGCAAAGGAACATGTATCTACCACTCCTTATTTTTGGGTCTGTGGATACAGTCCCCAAGGAGGCCCAAGGCATTGGCCTTACAGTCTCCCAGAGCTCGTGGGATTGACTGGCCCCGGTTCATAATTCAGTTTTGCCATTATTTTCTCCTGTGACATGTGCCTCATTCCCCCCAGTTGTCCAGCAGATGGTAAGTGTCCGCCCCAGAGGCTGACGTGATGTTCCAGTGGGAGAATGCACGTGACGGGCTCTGTGCAGCGTCTGGCCCCCCTGGCGGCACTTGGGACTGTGGTACCTGCTGTAACGAATTTCATTAAGTCTCGAGACACAGACATGTGTTTGTGGTAGACACTGGAAGGAAGTAGTCTTGTGACTTTGGACTTCACACTTCTGTTTGTGGGCCTAGATTTCCTCATCTGTGAAGATGTTTTCAAACTTGTTTTAGTTACAGAGTTTTTTCAAATGTGATCTCAAGCGGAACTCTCCCTAGTGTGTAACTTGGATTGAATCCAAAGCCCCTGGTTGGAGCAGGGGTGGGGACCAGAGCCCTCCACCTGCCCGGGCTCCCCATCTCTCTTCTTTTTGGTCCTTCTGAGGAATCTTGTGGCTCCCAGGGACCCAGTATGAAAACCTTATAATGGACTAGCTCTCAAATACCTCCAGTCTCTAGAAAGTGGTTTGATTCTACCATTCAAAACTTGAACTGTTTGTGGGGGCAGCAACCCCATCTGCCTTCTTCACAATATGCCTGTAGTGCTAAGGCAGGGCCTAGTTTGTATTGGGCACTCGGTTATGTGTTAATTGCATGAATGCTTAGGAGATTGGTTCAGTCAAGCAGGGAAGACCTACTGTGAGGAAGACAGGATGTTACGGGAAGGCACGTACTGTGTGCCATATTCTGTTCTGAGTCCTATGCATGTTTGAAGTCCGTTCGTTGTCTCAGCAATGAGGTAGGTCCTGTTGTTGTCACTCCTGGACACATGAGTTACAGAGCAATGAATTAGCTTGCTCAAAGCTACCCAGTGGGGAAGTGGCAGAGCTAGGACAGGAATCCCCAAAGACCTTACTCTCAACCATGACAATGGACAAGCTGTACTGTGTGCCAGGCCCCGAGTTACAAGCTTCACACCTCTTCTTTCTTTGCACCCTGTGGCCATGCAGTCTGGAAGTGGCAGACTGGGGCTTATAGCTCAGATCTGTGTGATACCAGAGCTTGTGCTCTAATGGACAAATGTGTCAACTCAGAGATTTGCTTAAAGTTTTTTTAAAAAGCAACTTCCAAGATTTGTTAGATGATGAATATAAAAATTGGATCCAGGCTCCTCATTAAATGCAGCCTGTTAGGATTGCCTGGAATCAGTTAATATCTATTGAATCATCCATGAAAGATGAAGTTATGGCTCTATAATTTCACTGTTGAGTATCTGTTAGTTCTTTGCTACAGGGTAGTGTGGGAATGGGATTTGGCCAAATAGGACATTCAGGAAATCAGAGCAGCCCTACCATTTTCATTCTGTGACCACTCCAGTGGCTGTCGATAGACCAGGGCAGCTCTTGCCACCTACTCTTGTCCATCTGTCTTTCCAAAGCTTGTCTAACCCAGACCCTTTGGTTTCTGCCAGCCACGCCCACATACCACTGGAAGGGCTCCATCAGAGGCTGGTGTGGAAGGGTGTGCATTTTCTTGGAACCCTGCATTATTGCTGAACCAGGGATCAGTAGGTTCAGACAAGGGACTCCAGGGCTGCTTTTTGAGGACATAAGCTGAAGAGCTCATGAACTCGTAACAGGGGACTGCCTTTGTAGCTCTTACACAGGGCTTGTTGCGCAGAGAGTGCTGTGGGGATTGGTGTTGCCCTTTGGCCACTCTTGTCACATGATGGCTTGTCTTTGCCTCTGAACCATGTCACGTTCTTGGAGGTTTGACTTACAAGGACAATCACAGGTCTTCTCGGTCATGGGAGCAGACAGGTAAGAACTATTTATCTATAAAATGGCAGCTTAAATACTTAGTAATTTTGAATTATAAACAGCATGGTACACAATTGAGGGCAAAGTTCAAAGCAATATAAACTACTAGATACAAGGTAGATTCCTTCCTAAACAGTGGTTTCTAAGTGCTGACATTTAGTGCAGATGTCAGATTTGTCACACAGTATGAAGAGGCCCAACTCCCTAGAAGGTTGAGCCATTTAAAGGATTGCTTGCTGCTTGTCACTCTGCTGCCAGTAGCCATTAAAGATGTCCTTTAATAGCATTGGGTTATTCAGGACTTCCTGATTCTGCTTGAAAGATTTGTCTCTGTTTTCTCTTCCCGTGATCCCATCACCTAGTGTGTACGTGTAAGGGTGTGTGTAGAAGTTGTGCATGAATTGGGTCTAGCTATGTATTGGGAGGGTGTGGGGATTAGGGGGATGTGTCCTGGGACTGGGGAGCAAATGCACATGTCTGTGCAGAGCGACTGCATCGATCGGCAGGAGCTGTGCTGTGGTCCGGAGCGTATACACGTGTTGGGTGGCGTGGCGGAGCTGTGGGTGTGTGGGAATGTTTGAGATATAATTCACGTACCATAAAAACTCACCATTTTTAAGTGTACACTTCAGTGGTTTTTAGTGTATTCACAAGGTTGTGCAACCATCACCACTACCTAATTCCAGAACATTTTCATCACCTCAGAAAGAACGCCTGTGCTCATTAGCAGGCTCTCCTCATTCTTCTCCAATCCTCTCCCTCAGCCCCTGGGCAACCACTAATCTACTTTCTGTCTCTATGGATTTGCCTGTTCCAGACATTTCCTATAAATGGATCCTGTAATGTGTGACCTTTTGTGTCTGGCTTCTTTCACTTAGCATGTTTTCAAGGTTCATCTATGTGGTGGAATGAATCGGCCCTTTATTCCGTTTTATGGATGAATAATATTCTTTTATATGGATATACGATATTTTTCCACTTATCAGTTAATGGATGTTTGCGTGATTTTCAGTTTCTGGCTGTATGAATGCTGCTGTGAACATTTGTGTACAAGTTTTTGTGTGGACGTAGGTTTTCGGAGAGAACCACTTTCAAAGTTTTGGTTATATTCTCTAGTATTTCCTGTGTAAAGGCATGTACGTATAAACATCTGTATTTTTGCGAGCGTACAGTTAGACTATGCGTATGGTGCTGTTGCGTGTTTTTCCCTGCTTGGCAGTGTATTCGTAGAGGTTTGTCTTCAGGTTCTCGTCACTGTGACCCAGTCATCTCTGCTGGACAGTGTCCGTAGTGAGCCAGCTCTCCTTTACTTTGCAGATCCCTATCACCGTTCAGTCCGTCCTCATTCAGTCTCTGAATAAAACACTGACCCGACTGGAGGACATGGTCGTATTGAACCAGACTCTTGTTGAGGCTGGGGATGTTAAAATCTGCACTAACGTCGTTCTTGAGGTAGGTACCCGATTTGGCTTGGAAAGCTGAGTCTGTGTGTGGCAGACTCAAGCCGCATGGTCCTGAGGGGGTAACTGGACGCCCTTCACGGGGCCCATCCTGAGGTATTGGTGTCCTTGGCTTGCCCTCCTCCTTGCCGGTGCACTGTATCATTAGAGGATGCTTCTTTAAATAAGGTCTCTGAAATAATCACGTGTGATTTTTCTCCACAAACCTAGAGACTTTCAGGAATATGTCAGAATTTGTTGCTATTGTTTTACACATTTCCTCTGGAGAGATTGATCACATTCTGTTCAAACCTGCTGATTTGGAATTTGTGTAGCTAGGTACAGAGAGGCTCAAATGGCCCGGTCAGCTGGGGGTGGTGCTGAGGCGTTACCTCCCGAAAGCTGAGGGGACAGGAGAGAAGAGCTTCCACGTATGAAGAAATGGGAAAGGACTTGCCTGCTTTATGTATTTTGAGTTACTGATGCAGCTACTGAAATGCAGCGGGCACAGGTGTATGTGGAGTACCATTTTGTTTTTTAGGTGAAGTACAGTGTCACGTACACAGACACCGGTGAGATAGCCCAGGCTGGCCTCGCTCTCCTTCTGGGGACAGTGAGCAGGGCAGTGGTTCCACTCGAGCAGAAGTTTGAAATTCATTTCATTCAGGTGAGTGTGATCAATTTTGTATATGTATTTAATTGCAAGTAAAAAAATCATAACTTCTTAGTGAAAAAATCTGTTTAAATCCACTTGTGCTAAACAAAGGACTTTATGTAGCATGTGTTTGTAACAAAATCAGGCAGAGTCCTTGTATCTTTTTCCTTTCCGGGAATAAAATTCTCTTCCATGCGAGCTCGTTCTTTTATAGAATGATGTACTCCTACACTCAGCAGATATATTTATAGTTCTGAGTAGGGGGAGAAATTCTTTTATTGGTCGGAAATCCCAGATTTTACTGTGAAAAGCGTTTTATTTTCACCCTGTTTCCTTACTAAAATGAGAATTACTGGGGGGCATTTCTCTGTTGTCTTTCAGCAAAATACAAAGCCAGTTCCTCTCAGTGGAAACCCTGGTTATGTTATGGGGCTCCCATTAGCTGCCGGATTTCAGCCTCAGAAGGGATATCCTTTTTGGTTCTGTGGTGAAGGCTGATGTCCCTGTTCACGTGTGTGTGTTGCTCTTCTCTTTATTGCTGAGGGTCCTGTGGGCTGGAGGTTAGTTTTGGCCAGGACTTCCTTGGGCGGAGCTCTGGGGGTGTTGGGTCTGCTGCACAGCAGATGGGGTCGTGTGGACACTGGTGGCTGGGGATGGAACAGCATGGCCCAGGGAAATGTGTTTTATAATGAAAATCCTAAGACAGAAAAGTTGACAGACTTTTAGATATATTTAATTACATGCAGAAGCAGAAACTCTTAAATTTAGTAATTTTGAAAATTTGGAATGATTTTGGAGGAACAGTTTCTGAGGATTTTTCTTCTGAGAATCTACTACTCAGGGAAAATAGAACAATTTTTTACTCTGTCCTGGGAAATAATTGTCAAGATCGCAGAGGCCCGGAGAAGGGATATTTGGGTTTCACTCATGTCTCATGTCACATACCTGTCACCGTGTCCTGAGAATCAGACTGCTTTAGTACTGGGTGATTGTCCCTTAACTTTCTATGAATATCTGGGATTATTCAGACCATGAACAGATTTGGACAACTTACTATTCTTCGTAGCACAGCCGAGCAAGACTGCTTTGCAGTTGAAGGAATCCGGACCCCAGTATTATTTGGTTATGATATGCACTCTGGCTGTAAACTAAGGTAAGAGAGGAACTTGCTGCTTTTGGAACTTGTCTGTGTTGATCAAATCTCCACATCAGCCAGGGAGCGCATGTGAAAGCCACAGCGTGACCTGTTAGCACTAGCGAGAGTACTTTTGTTTTCTAATTGTAATTTTCACATCCATGAACTATTTGTCATGATTCAGAGGAAAACTGTTAGAATCGTTTTCCTATCAGATGTGGCAGGGTACAAATCCCAAGGCTTTTGTAGGTTTTAAGGTTGGACAGCACTTGAGGCCCCAGTAAAAATACTTTGCTTAAAAGTCCTTCCTGTATTTCTGAATTTTAATATACGTAGTGCACCAAACCCAATGAGAAGAAGCCTGAATGTGATCTCGGTTTTTCTTTTTACTATCAAATGTATATATAGATATGTAGTGGCAAATGTCAAACAGCCCTGCATGGCTTATTATAAAGACACAAGCTCTTACCCTCATTTTTCCCACTCTGCAGGTGACCACTTACAGCTCCTATAGCTGATTTTTTGGAAATTTACTCCCAAATCTGTCGATAACCTATATGTAATACTACTTCTGACACTTTGGTTTTATGAATTGTTGAGTTTCTACTATGGAAGACAAGGATTTATCTCTTTTCCCTTTCTTCCTCTACCCTACCACCCAATCACTTCCCATCCCTACATCCCCCCAGGGTAATTACATCATTGTTTTGCGTAGACCAACAGATACTGTTTACATTATTGGTTCTGATTCCTTTAGACCAGTATTTCTCAAAGGGTGTTCCTTGGATTACATTTCCCAAGAGTCAGTAGGGATATGTCTGTGGTCCAATTAATATGTTTGAGGAACACCAGATTAAAGTTAAAAACACAATTCCTTATTATAAGGACTTCTCAGAGCCTTTAATATGGTAGTGTGCTCCAGGAGGGACACGGGAGTGCAATATTTCCCAAACTTTGGGCCACAGAACTCTCCTTGTACAGAGCCTCAATGGAATACAGTTTGGGAAACATTGTTTTGTTTCTCCTTGGCCAACCAGGATTTCTGAGTTAGAGATGCTTTGGCTTCTGTCAAATAATCCATTTGGAGAGAGAGAAAATAAAGCAACTGGAGAGGGCATGCGTGTTGCTGAGGCCTGTGAGAACTGTTGGAATGAACAACAGCCCCATTTCCTCGATCTCTTTTTCCTTCCCAAAAGACTGCCCAAAGCCATCACATGCCAGCTCGCAGTGCAGAAAGTGAAGAGCCTCCTGCAGGGCCAAGGCTTCCCGGATTATGTGGCCCCTTTTGGAAATTCCCAGGCCCAGTATGTGTTGGACTGGGTACCCGTCCACTTCATCACCCAGGCATCCCACATGAAGGTAAAGGGGAAGTTGAAGGCCACATGCGAGTTGTCTCTCCTCTGGCCGGGGGCGGGAGGTAGAGGCAGCTGGGGGAGCCACGTGTTGAGGCAGATGGCTCTGGGCAGGAATCCGGGCTTTGTTATCAGATGGGCCCAGGTCTTGAAAACTGATTTTTGCCCTTTGTTAGCCCTCTTGCCTTTGAGGCTTTGAGCCTGTTTCCTCATCTGTGAATAGGGAGTGAGAGCTGTAGTATCAGCCTCATGCGGTTGTTGAGTTAAATGAGGTAACTTCTGTGGAGCCTGGGGGTCGCTTCAAACATGGGGACTCACCGCCATCCTGACTGTTCCTGTGGTCATTGTTGGTGTGACCTGAAGCATCGTGATAGGACAGGGTGTGAGGACTGTGGCAAAAAGTGAGACTCGTCCTGTCCACATCACTGTCCCAGCCACTGTTCCCTGGTCTATAAAGGCAGCCCACACGTGAGAGTGTTCAATTCCAAAGTTCCCCTAAGAGTTTAATGGAAGTTGATATCCTACAAAGAGGTTCCTGATCGCATGTGATTCCTCTGCCCACCTTTTTCTTTTGTCTCAGCCGTCAGAGTGTGGGAGGCGTGCTCTCCATCTTATCCTTTAATTGCCCAGCTTTTGCGTGTGGCAGCTTCTCAGGCCTCTCATTATCTGCTTAGCATATTTATAGCAGGGGGACAATGAGGGTGAGCACTCGCTCTCCAGCTCTGATCCGGCCCTCCTCCTGAGTCCCCAGCAGAGACCCGGGATGACTCAGTCCCTGCTGTTCAGCTGCTCAGTCTTGGCTCAGCTCTGCGGCCTTAGTGAAGCAGGGACATGGCTTCTGGCCTCTCAGGGATGGGTTAAGACATTGTCGCTCCCCGCTCAGAAGGGAAAACAGGTTGGGAGGAGAGGCAGTGCAGACATTTGCATTCTCGGGGTCTGTGCGGGTGCAGGGAGCTCAGAGGCCTGGAGCGGGTTTTGCACCTACCTTGCAGGAAGTCAGGGGCAGCAGACCCTAGCCCATGCACCAGGCCCAGCGTCCGCTGGCTGCGTGTTGCCTTTTTTCCTAATAACAGATCCTCACAGGTTTTTTCAGCCTGCAACCTTCCTAAAAGGCAGTTCCCAGCTAAGGAGTTCCATCAGCGCCTTTTTGGCAGGCACCAAATTTAGTAGGCTTGCTAGCTTTTCATGCCCTGAAGAGGCATATTTTAAAAAGCTTGTTATTGTGGGAAAATTTCAAAAATACATAGAATTTGAGTATTACAGTGGAATTCCTTCTACCTGTCATGCAGCTTCAGTGGTTATCACATTTGCCAACAAATGCGATGTAAAGGCAGGAAAAGGGTCGGAAGGTCCCCCCCCCCCCCCGCCACTCTTCCCTGGGTAGAGGCTCCGGCCTGCTCTCTGGCTTGTGCAGCACTGCTCTCCAGTCACACGGAGAGTTCGTGTCTTTGACAACTTACAGGATCCACTGCCCCCCCCCCCCACCGTGTAACAACTTAATCACCAAGTGATGAGATTAAAGAAAGCATTTACATTTTCTCTGGGTACATTTTAACTCGATAGGCAATTAGGTTTAATTTCTGTGACTAATACCATCCTCTCCCTCCTCCCCACCCAATGCCAGCTTCTCCCCTCAGGAATCGCTGAGCTTGGGGCAGTTAAGGCCCAAGGTTCCATGGTTTGGTGTTGGGATCTCCACAACTTCCAAGTAATGCTGGCTTTAGAAACAGGAGAGGATGGAAAATGATGCTTTAGGTGTTAAAATATTTTTGGAGCGTTGAGTACTTGAAAATATGTGCTCTCAGCTGTTTTGATCTGAACTTCTAGAGTCTTCACTCTCTTGTTCAGAACATTTTGTAATATGTGAAACATTTTATAATTAAAACTCTGAACTGCAGATTAAGTTTGACATGGGGTTGTGTAATGTTCAGATTGATTAATGGCATTTTGTTGTGCAGGATTCTTGCCAGCTTCCAGTGGCTTTGGTGATAGAAGTGAAGTGGACTAAATACGGGTCCTTATTGAACCCACAGGCTAAAATAGTAAACGTGACTGCAAGTCTCCTCTCATCCTCCTTTCCTGAGGTAGGTCTAACTTGGGTTTCAAGGTGTGGGTTAAGACATAAGTCCAGACAAAATTCAAGTGTGATTAGTGACATTTATTTTGTGAGAAAATGATTGAAATTTAATCTGAATTCTTAAAATAATTTGGCATTTTATTAGAGAAAAAAATCCCACTGACAACAGTTGAATTGACACTAGCATTCTTGTTTAGATTTGATCTTTAAAATTCTTTGAAAATGGAGTTGTGACTGGCATTGGTGGGTTAGGACAACCTAGGGGAAAACTCTCACCCAAGTGAGCTGCTGAGCTGCCCTCCTCGTGCCTGGGAGATGCACTGACCGTGGTCACGTGAGGAAGGGAACGCAGCCCGTCCCAGCTTTGCTGTCCTGAGCACATGAGCGCACAGTGGAAGGCAGGGCTTACAACGCTCTTTTTATTACAGACCAACTCAGGAAATGAGAGGACAGTTCTCATTTCCACTGCGGTTACTTTTGTGGACGCATCTACACCTGCGGAGGCAGGCTTCAGAGCTCGGCCAACCATCAATGCCAAGCTGCCGTTTAATTTCTTCTTTCCGTTTGTTTGACGTAAGTTGTTAATCGCCTCTAGAATCGAGTGCTGTAGGGCCTGGACTCCCTTGGAGACATCCTGGTATTCTGTCTCTGACCCGTGGGGTTACCCTCAGACTATACACTTCCCCTCTCCACTCACTCCCCTCCTTTTGGAAATTTTTTTCTCCTTGGTTTGACCTTAGAATGGGGCACCATCTGGTCTTGGTGATTTCCACTACTGTCAGCACGTAGGTCACGTGCAGAAACCACATTGCACCTTTGGGAAGATGGTGAAGGGGACAGACCCGGAAGTAGAGCAGGTGTCGAGGGTTTATCCAGTTTATGCATCCTCTGCTTCAGTATGAGTTATTTTTAAAATACTCATTGTTTGTAGTTCAGGTTTTCTTTTCTTTTCAGGTCCCATGGAAACGAATACAAAAATAGCAAAATTTTGTATATAAAACCATGTGAGTAGAGCACTCGGCCTCATGAGGGGATCTTCCCCCCAGTGTCATCTTCATTACATGGAGTCTTGGGTTTAATTGCTGTTTCGGTGGCAGGCACTGGAGCTCTCCATCTGGTGGGCTGTGTGGGATGCCACAGAGCAGTTCCAAGGAGTGGATGCTGGAAAGGATAGAGTAGGAGGGCCCGAGGGAAGGAGTTTCTTTTATACGTTAATTGTACAGTAATTGAGAAAAATGTTGTCAGGAGGTAGAACAAGGTAGAGCCAGTTAGAAGTTGGAGGCTGCAGAGGAGGGGACTGGGTACCTGAGAACAAGCTCTCTGGGAATCTGCACGAAGAGGAGCTGTTTAGAACAACTTAAGACGATAAGAATTTTCTAGAATGGGCTAGTAAGGTGGCTTCCTTTTTTGTTTTTCAGAATGCGCAAATGAAAGGAAAAACTGGTTCCTCATACATGTGAAATGTGAAAAAGTACATTTGATGAGATTAAACTTTATATACAACTTACTTTTCCAGCTTCGTTGTTCATTTTCACGCAAGAGTCAAGTGTTCAATGTGGGAAAATATAGTTTGTGATATGGGGTGAGAATGGAATGGGAAGCCCTTGGTCACACCAAGAAAGAGCAAGCCTTCCCACAGACGTCCCTGCCCCCAGCCCCCCAGAATCCGAGCTGGGTGGGGGTAGGGCAAAGGCATCAAACCAAATCTCTCCCCGAATCGGCCCCAGGAGGGGCAGCTGTCCTTCTCATCAGAGGCACAGCCTGTGAGGCAGGGGTCTTCTCTTTGGGATGGAGCAGGCACATGTCTAGTTGACCTCAGCAAGAAGTCCGTTCTGTCTCAATAGCTTGTTCAGTCTTTCAATTTCTCGTTCCTATCATTACAAAAGCAGATAACTCAGTTTACCTCCTGCGTCTCGCCAGTGATGTGGCAATCGTTCAGTGGGCCCCAAGGACACAAAGCTGAATGAACGCTACGCTCCTGATGGGGTCTGCCAACAGACCTGCCACGGACAGCTGGGGTCCACTGGGTGACTGCAGTGACAAGAGGTTCTCAGGGGAGGGGCACCTGGCGTAGCTCTGGGGAAGGAGGCGATGCCCTAATCTGAAAGGACAGGGAACACTGAGCAAGGGCCTGGCAGGGAGAAGCACCATACTGAAGGCAAACAGATGGCATTTTCCCAAAAGTGTCTCCTTACCTTTTCAGAGCAGCTGAATTCAAGGTGTTGGATCTTGGCGGCCAACTGTATATTCATCTGTTTTAACCTCAGCAGTTGGCGTTCTGAACGTGTCTTAACTGAGATAATTATTCCTGTAAAATAATTGAGGGTCTCAGTGATACAGGTTTCTGACTTAACCACTCGAAAAGAAACCTCTGTATTCCTTCTAATTGTATACAGTTGGGAAGAATGGTGGCAGACAGAACAGTCCATCGCTTAAAGGCATCAGAAACAGGAAGCTTAGATTTTTAATTTCTGAGCTACTCACTAACCAGTTGGGAAATATTTCCCTTCAACTCATGTGGGCTAAGAAGTCCTTTATTAGTCACTTGGCCAGACGAGTGTTAAACTCCCTCATACAGAGCTTGTTCATTACAGTGCTGCTGCTTAGCCTGGGGATTGTCACTTTCCCAATTTTTTGCCTCCACAGGTATGGCCAGTTAGTTCAGCTGTCAGGCGATCAACTAAGTCTTGGCCAACAGAGGGGACATCAGCCTTATCTGATGGCTCTCACATCACAGTGGGGACATGGCCTCAAAAAGACTGTGCAGCAACTGGGGATGTTCTGTGCCTTCCAAGTAAGAGTGACCATGTCTGGACTTGGTGGCCCTGAGGCCCAGGAGCACTGGCCTCTTGTCCCCGGCATTCTTGGTTATCTGAGTCCAGCTGAAGCTTGTGTTGCTTTTTCAGACCTCTCAGGTCCTGCCACAAAATTTGATAGCAGCGCAACAGTGGGCATTAGGCAGTCCTATGGCCTGCTACCATTCAGACAAAGAAAATGAACAAATCTCGGGTGTTTGGTTTTATCTGTAAAAGCAAATCTCACCATGGTGTGATACGAGAGTAAAGGGTAGTAACTGTGTTCATGAGTCGTTCACAGTAATGGTTTATCTACCTCCATGGTACATAACCTTTGCACAGAGTATTTTTCTGTTGGATGAGTAATCAATTAGCATAAGCATATTCAACAGTAAGGGAAAAAACTTCCTTTATGTCCTTTGACAGCGCCCAAATGAATATTCTTAATGGGCTTTTATGAGTAGATCTAAACTGGCTCCTAAAGCCAGGCAGAGCCCTCCACCCAGCCCTGTGTCAGAGACTTCACCTGCCAGCCGGGCTGGGACAGGACTCACTGTGCTGCTACACGAAGGAGATCCTGCTGTCAGAGGACAGGCCTGCTTCACTCATCCTCCTGCCAACAACTCAGCCTTCGTGCTGGGCCCTCATCTAGGGATTCCCAAACCAGGCTGGACACCCAAATCACCGGGTAGGGCTTCAAAAATAGACACCCCGTGAGGGTCTACACTAGACTTCCAGAAGCACTGGAGGTGACTCTCATGTGGTGGTTCACTGCGTGTGGGGACCTCTGATTACCCCAAGAGCTGAGCAGTTAACAGCAGAGACATGACTTCTCAGACATGGAGCCTCCCCATACCACTAGGGTGTGTGTGAGAGACAGGATCTTTACCTGGAGTATGGTAGAGCATTATTTCCCCAAGTGTGTTCTCTACAGCCAGAGTCTACAACATGTTAACAGGTATTATTTCCCCCGAAGTGTCCACTCGGTCAATTTGGGGAACTCAAGTTCTCAGTCTTCCTCACGCCCACAAGTGCGGTGACTTCCTCGAAGGGGCAAAAGCTAGTGTACAGCATTTCTCAGGTTACTTCACCCCTTCTGGATGGACCCCCTCCCAGGGGGATGGTGTTTGGTAGAACATTCTTCAGGAAACACCAAATTAAAAACAAAGGTGCTCTGGGAACCAAGCTGGAGGGACTTAATCAAAGCTTAGTCTGACCCTTTCTATAAATACCTTCTAATCATCATGAAAACAGGCCTAATGGAGAAAGGTGGTTCCTCTTAAAGCATCTGTAACCTGGTGTGAATTTGTAGCCACAGAGGCGGTGGGGGGGACACAGAATCAGACCACTTCATTTTTCTCTAGAAAACAGTAGCCGGGAGGAGGAGGAACCACGAGCTCTGGGTCCACCCTCAGGCTCTGTCCAGCCAGCTATCCCGCTGCAGCCTGGGAGGACAGGGGACATACCATTGATGATCCGGGCCACCCGCCACAGCCGGAGCAGAATCAGCAGGCCAAGAGCCTCAAACTGGTGCTTCCGGAACAGGAGGACAAAGTCGAGGATGAAGGAAACCACCACCACAATAGCGTCCAGGATTTCAAACTTGTGGTGAAAGAACTCCATGCGGAAGACAAATAATTTTAAAAAAATCTCCATCATAAAGAAGGTCAGGATGGCGAAGCTTGTGTAGTGGAACACCTGGAGAGGACAGAGGAGGCACAGTGAGGACAGATCCAGGACTGGCCACAGGCCAGGGCAGGGCGCACACACAAGCTGGCCTGGAGAGCACCTGTCAGGGCTCCAGAGACTGAATGCATTTGGCCCATCCCAAACTGCTCAGGTGCTGCTCTCCGACTGGGGCCACAGCTGGGACCCCACGGACTAGGGCTCTGCTCCACTCTCTGAAGGGCAGTTGGGCAATGGCAGGATTGAAAACCACCATGCCCTTTGGCCCAGTGATTCCCAACGCTAGTATTTCATCCCACACTATGCTCACACGGGCACAGAGGCATGTTGTAGGGATCTTTGCTGTAGCATCATTTGCAGACATAAGATTTTCTCCGTTGTTTGTAGAATAGAAATACTATCGGAGGGCACTTGTCAAATGCATTACAGTATCCCCATACGGAGTGCTATGCAATTGTTAAAGACCAAGGCTGACTCCTACGTATTGACTAAAAATGATCACCAAAGTAGATGGTAATTGAAGAGGGTTGCTGGATCTTGATTTAGAAATACTAGTTTTCATTAAAGTAACCATTTCCATTCTAGAACAGGGAAAGTACAAAGTGAGCTGGGACATTGTCTTGGGCCAGAAAGCAAGGAAATGCTTAAAGACTACATAGTCATGTTAAAAGGATATAGCAGTCAGCCTGAAGAGACAGTGACCAGATTTAGTAGGACAATTTGGACCCTGAACAGAATGAGTATGATTGTAATACAATGAATAAAAAAAAAAAATCCTTGAGCCCGTAGTGATACATACACATGTGGGAAAAAAGAAAAGCTCTTCTCTCTCTCTCTCTCTCTCTCTCTCTCTATATATATATATATATATATATATATAACCAACAAAACCCCCCACCTATCAGATGTAAAATGAATGCTAGAAATCTCAGTTGGCATCCCCCAGTGTGTTCACTGACTCGGGCAGTGACCATCAGGGGGATGTGAACTGGGGGCAAGTGTCACTGTGCAGATTATAACTGCAAAGGGAAAGTGGCCCTGGACAGTGGAACAGTTCACACTCACTACCTTCAGTGGTCCCAGCGAGTATCACTGAGTGATGTGCCACGCTATAAAGAAAACAGCCCAGGAGCTAAGCACTTTTGGTAAATGAGCCTCTGGTCCTAACTCTGGTATACAGAGAATAAGGGAACAAGTTGAAGGACCTCTGGGAAAACAGACAAATCCAAAACATGGGACACCCTATGAGATGACTGGCTGGATTCTGGGTGAGGTAAAAAAAAAAAAAAAAAAAAAAAAAAAAAAAAAAAGGGGGGAGAGGGGCGCCTGGGTGGCTCAGTTGGTTAAACATCTGCCTTCGGCTCAGGTCATGATCCCAGGGTCCTGGGAAGGAGTCCCACGTCAGGTTCCTTGCTCAGCAGGGAGCCTGCTGCTTGCTCTGCCTGTTGTGCCTGCTGCTCCCCCTGCTTGCACTCTCTCTGACAAAAAAATAAAACCTTAAAAAAAAAAAAAAGTTGGGAGGGCTCTTCTAAATTAAAAGGGCCTGTGGAGATATAACCAAGTATGTATCAGAAGTCTGGATCCTAGTTTAAAAAAAAAAAGGCATTATAACAGATATTCTTGGGACAAATGAGGAAATATGAATATAAACTGGTTATAATTATGGAATTATTGATAATTTTTTAGGTTTGATAATGAGACTATGGTTCTGTAGGAGAAAGACCTTATTCTTAGGCATATTGAAGTATTTTGTCCTGATGTCTAACCTACCTTCAAATGGTCGAAAATACATGGGTGTGTTTATGGATATATAGAGAGAAAGCAAATGTAGCAAAAAGCATATTTGTTATTTTTCATAAGAAGTTGAGGAAAAGGCACAAGACAGCCACCTGGGTGGCTCAGTTGGTTAAGCATCTGCCTTCGTTCAGCTTAGGTCATGATCCCAGAGTCCCTGCTCAGCGGGGAGACTGCTTCTCCCTCTGCTCGTGCTCTTTCTCTCTCTCAAAAAAAAAAAAAAAAAAATCTTAAAAGATAATACATAGGTATGTCACTGATTGTGTTAAAAGTAGAGGGAGAGGACAAATATTCACCCATCCATGGAAGGCCTCGGGCTGGCCACGGAGGAAAAGCTAGCAGCTGCCTTGGGAAGGCTGGACACATGTCTGGGAGGGGCTCCGGCAGCAGCTGTGAAATGGGGAATAAACAGTGGACAGATCTCCAGCATAGGGACCATGTCAGGATGTTGACAGGCTAAGAAACAGCTTGTCTGCCACGAAAGATGGGACAGTATCCCTTTCTTGGTCAGATCCTCCCTCTAGAAGCTCAGCGGTCTAGCACCACCTGAGATTCAAGCCATCGAGTGAAATGAGGTTTCCTACTTATAGTAAATGCTTGTCTCTACTTTGGAAAGAAGACATTTTTCTCTGCTCTTTGGTTAGAAGCACCCAATCAACTCTGTTAAGGACTTGCTACTCCCAGGAGGGTGCTACCTGCCCCCCTAGGAAAGACACAGTGAACAGTAGTAAGGGGCTGCTGGCGCCCTACCTTGGCGGCATAGTCGTTCTTGTCAAGCTCGATGATCTTCAGGTCCAGGATGAGCTCAGCAAGCACCAGGAGAGCATCCAGAATGACCAGGCAGATGATGATAACCTGCAGACCAAGGGAAGGAGTGAGAAACCGTGAGACCTAAAAAGGGACCCTCCTTCCATCTTTAAGAGCCAGAAACATCTAGGGGAAACCACTGGGTGAAGATGCCAAGGATGGGAGGCTGCTGCCCACAGCCGCGCACCTTCCAGGCCTGTCGGCCCCCCAGGCAGCGCCTGTCCTCCCACAGCTACTCTGCCTGACTCACTGAGTGACAGTCACCACTGGTCTTCTGTATTCATTCATTGTCTCTCAGCATCTCTCAAGCCAAACTGCTAATTCCTAGATGGCAAAAAAAAAATTTTTTTAAGTTTTAATTTTCCTATTTCTGGAGATTTTCTTGCCAGGGTACACCCAGAACAGATGCTCAATAGATAATTAAAAAGATCCGCCTCAGAGATCTGAGTCATGGAAGTCCCTCCAGGGACTGCCTTCCTTGAGGCAGTCGGATTAAGCGATGTCCATAGCTTCTGACATAGCTTCTGTCTGGAGCACTCTATTCCAGCCCCAGCTCACACGGGCTCGTCGGGGGCCGAAGGGCACATGGTGGGGACCAGGGTGCCGGGCGTGCGTGCCCTCACTCACGGCGACAGAGGCGGTGGAGACACTGCTGGGGGCTCGGATGGCAGGGTGGGGGTGACGGTGCTCGGTGGGGGAAGTGGCAGCAAGAGGAGGAACCCCAATGGACAGTGTGTGACCCCTCTCTTTCCGTGGGAATTCCGGAGGCCCACTGCCTCCCTCAGGGCCTGTCTTCCTCCATCTGACGCTCTCAGGTAGATTCTGCAGGTTAATCTGCCATTTTCTCGGCGGTGCTGGCACTTACAGGTGAACTAAAGAGGCCTTGGCAAAATTGGACTAGTAAACCTCCTGACCACGTCAGCCCGTAGCTAATCACTTCAGTAATTAAAGCAGTTGAGGACGTGGTTTATTGTGAAACTTGCGTGGCAAAGTAAGGACGTTTTCACACATATCCAAATTCAGTAGCTCAATAAAGATTCAAGCCTCCGGGGGGTGGTTTTTCCGTTTTCTTTCTTTCTTCATCCTCGGTTTTATTTTAGAGCTAACAGGACGTGAGAGCTCATCTGGTCTAAAACCAAGGCACAGAGACATTAAAACCAGAGTGAATAAAAAGGAAGGAGCCCTGCCACACGCCACCGCAGGAGTGCCCGGCAAAGCCACGAGGCCGAGGGCAGCCAGGCCCAGGGCAGGCGAACCCGTACACGCGGCGCAGCCGTTCCCGGGGGCCAGCAGCCTGTGGCTGGATGGGTACCGGATCTC
Source organism: Ailurus styani (assembly GCA_002007465.1). Taxonomy (NCBI): domain Eukaryota; kingdom Metazoa; phylum Chordata; class Mammalia; order Carnivora; family Ailuridae; genus Ailurus; species Ailurus styani. Next base: position 943,736 of record LNAC01000056.1, on the reverse strand, counting down.
CGTTTGGGGTGATGGAAGCATTCTGGAAAAAACTCGTGCTGCCTCCACAGAATGTGAAAGTGCCACGTAAATGCCACTGAAGTACTCACTTTACAATGACCAGCTTTACACGAATCCCTCAGTGAAGAGAAGCCAGACAGACCGACCCAAGGTCACAAAACTACAATGCCTGGGTCCCGGTCCTGGCCTCTGTCAACTAATCCCCAGACCCCGAGTTTGCCACTTGACAAGGCAGTGCTGTTTCTGAGGGGAGTCACGTCACAAAGAGAAACGCCGAGAAGCCAGGGAAGCTTGTTAGTTCTGCGTCCAGATGGGGCGAAGAGGGCCGGACCAGCAGAAGGCAGCAGTATGGCGTCCCGGCTCCGGGGCCACCGCCCTGGGCCCGCTCCTGCGTAGCCTCCTCCGACCCCAGGCACACCTCGCAAGACCGCCGAGCCTCTGGGGTGAACTCCTCCCTCGAATGACAGCGGGAGCATGACATGAGGTAACGTGTGACAGGTGCTTAGTACAGGGCCCCGCCGTAGTGAGCAGGTAATGAATGAAGCTCTTGACCTTCACGACTGTCCTCCCCTGGCTCAGCCACCCTGTCCACCCATGGACTCCGCAGAGGCCCAACACACGCCACATTCTCTCCCGTGCTTGTACCATCCTGTGTGAGAAGTGATGGCAATTACCTGTATATCAGGTCATCTAGGCTGCTTCAAACCATGGGAACAGGTAGAGAGAATGGATCCAAGAAAAAGATTCCAGAGTCCTCCCGCATGGCAGTTCTACTGGCTGAGATCAAAGCCCTGAGCTGGTATCTCCACTCCATGCTGGTCTCCCTGAGCCCCTCGAAAATCCAGTCGTGTCACTCCCTCCCACCCATAAACTCAGACTTTCCATGGCCGCCCACTGCCCACAGATGACCTTCCAGCACCTCCTCTCTTACCAAGACCCCCCCCCCCTACTCGCTACACGTAAGCCACATGGACCCTTCTCGATTCCAGGAGTGCGGCAGATCCGTTCCTATCTTGGGCCCTTTGCAAGCACAGTCTCTCCGGCTGGAACATCCCTCCCTTCCCCATGCACGGAGCTACCCCTGCCCAACCTTCAGGCGTCGGATGAAATGTTGCCTCCTCCACCACATGTCCTCTGACACCCAGTCCTCGGTCAGGTGTCCCTCTACCCCCAGGATCTCTCAGAGCCCCCTTCTGTCTCCCTACAGAGGGCTTCTCTTCGCTTGCAGCCAGCATCAGCCTGGGTGATGGTTCCCGGAGTGCCCGCCTCTCCACAGACCATCGGTCCTCCCAGAGTAAGGACGGGGTGTACCTGCCGTGCTTGCTGCTCTGCCCCCCACTCTGCACAGAAGTGACTGTTCGAGAAGGGACCGTCCAGTGAATGACTAAGCATCTCTGCTTATGTTTCAACAGTCAGGCTGCTGCTTCTCCAGTAGGAGTGTCCTTAGAAGTCCTGGCTCAGCAGGCAGCCCGGTGGCCCAGTCAGGAGACAAAGGACCTCCCAGAGCAGGGAGGCCGGGGTTCCCCTTGCAGCTGGAAGGAAACTGGCTCCTTCTGCTTCTGAAATTGAGGGTTTGGGATTTCGACCCCAACAACTTAATACCACGTTTCCTCCCCTGTCACAGCCGCAGAGGAACGCATGGAGCTGTGAGGCCTGCTGGGCTGTTTGGCCTGTTTTGTTTCTCTAAGCTACACGAAAGTGAGAAAAAGACCAAAATAAAAAAACATTTTTTTTTCTATGTTACCAGGGAGCAAAGTCAGCCATGGGAGAGGCAAGGGCCGTTTCTGTTTCCAGAAGGGCAGTCAGCTCTGGGGAGGCACCGGTTTACCTCAGTTTAGGGGGACCTGCCACCAGGCCCCCGGAATGGCTCCACAGCAGCACTAGGGCTGACAGGGGGCCGCACGCTCCCCTAGTGTCCTGGGCCTCCTGCTTTCTCCTGCGGCCCCGGAACAGGCTTCCAGACACCTGCCTGCCCCCTGCGGGGCTGCGGGCTGAGACGGGCCCGCCAGACTCAACCTGCTTTTGTCCTCCAAAGTCAGGAGATGCTGACAGACCCTGAACCCTTTGCTGTTCTTCAAAATCCTCGTGTCCCCCTCGGCACCCCTGGAGGCCAGCCGCGGGCTACACTAGGCAGACCGCTCCACGGAACCGGAGACCGAAGCCCCCATGGTGATAAGTCTGGGAGGAACCAGACCCTCTTGGCCTTGTTCAGGGGAGACACTCAGGGTTTGCCGGAGGAGCGCAGGAACACTTTCTCTGCCTCCAGTGTTTACCCTTCCATTCACTCTTCGTGCACACGGTAAAATCCGCAGAACATAAAAGCTTCCGTGACAAACCTGGACCGTTCTGAAGCTGGCACGTGGTACGGGGCATCGGGCACCGTCCCGAGCTGGGGCAAGCGCCACCACCACATCGTTCTGGGGCGTCTCGCCGCCCGCTGGAGGCCGTATCCAGTAAGCAGCCCCCTGCCGTCCCGCCCTCCCCCGGACGTGCAGCCCCGGGGCGGACGTGCCTGCGGTGGGCACTGCGCACGGGCGGACTCAGACGCGCGCTCGCGTGGGCCCGGCTTCTCACTGAGCGCCCCCTTGCCAGCGTCCTCCGCTCGGAGCAGCTGTCCCTGCTCCATCCCTCCTCACGGCCGAGCGTGGACCGTGTTCATTCCCTCGTCGGGTGACGGAGCCCGCACTGACTCTGGACCATGACTTACTTTATCCCGGGGCCTGCCCCGCGCTAGCGCTCGGGGGACAGGGGTCGCCCGGGCCAGGCTGGCGGAGACCGGGCCCCGCCCCCGCCTCGTGACTCCCGCTCACGGCTCGGCCCCGCCCCAGGCGTCCCGGCCTCTGCCCACCTACCTGAAACCTGTGGGAGCTGAAGAGCTTCCTCAGCGTGGCCCTGAAGTCGAGGGGGCGCCGGGGCCCGGGCCCGGGGGCCGCCGCGGGGTCGGGGGCCCTGCCCTCCTCGCCGGACGCCGGCGCCGGTGCCGTGGGCTCCTCGTCCTCCTCGTCCTCCTCATTCTCCCATTTCTTGTAGTTGATGTTCCAGGCGTGGTAGTCGTCCCCCACGACCGTGAAGTGCTTCAGGAACTTGCTCATCCTCCGGGCCGGGGCCGCCGCGGCCCTGCGGGAGGGGGCCTGCAGGGGACGGAGAGCCGGCGCTGAGGCGGGAGGCGCTGAGGCGGGAGCCGGTCCCCAGCGCTCGCACCGCCCGCGGCTCCGGCGGGGAGGCAGCCCGGTGGCCCTCCGAGCAGCAGGCGAGCGGCGACCGTGAGGTCACGGTTGTTTCTCGTGCTTTTATTTTTGGAATCCGGGGTCTCGGTGCCGGTGAGGCGACAGGAAACCCCAGAAGCCATGGGGCCCGTCACTAGGGTCTGCTCGGCAATAACCAATGAAATTGGTACCACAGCCCAGTCACAAAATACCCACCACGTGTAAATACCGGAAGAGCGGCCCCACGGTTCAGAGACATGGCACCCGGAAAACCGGAGGTGAGAGTTGGCGGCGCAGGGGTGTGGGAAGCCAAAAGTAAAAGTACCCAGAGTTTCACAGAAAAGTGGGGGCCGCCCCCTTCATGCCGCAGATCAGTTCTTGAAATGTGTGTGGCAAATACATTTTCCCAAGTGCAGCCAGTGCTGTTTTAAGTACACGATGGACAGTTGTTTAAAGACAAGTGACTTCAAAGCAAAAAGCAAATCATTCTCCCTTTGCCCAACTGACCCTACCAGATATCAAATTTCCTATAAAGTTTAGGAATGAAAACTTCGGGGAATGGGTCCAAGAATGGGCGGTATGATAAGTGGAACAGGAAAAAAGAGCCCAATCAGGGAATACCGCAAAAGGGAACTGAAGGGGATGGAGATGGTGTGCAAATCAATGGGAAAAGGCTGGAGCAGTCAGGACACCTGGCCTTCACGATAGGAAACAAACACACAAACAAAGAACATGAAAGATCTCTACCTCACACCCTACACAGAATAAATTTCATTAACTGTATTGCATTAACTGTAACATATATAAATTTAAAAAAAACTTTAAAAGTCTTAGAACATAAGTATCCTCATGACCTTCATATAGGGAAAGGTTGCTTAAATAAGACAAAACAAAACAAATGGATAGACTTGATTCATCAAAACTAAAAGCTTTTACATTTCTCTCTCTCTCTCACACGCACACAGGCAAATACCATACACAGCCCTAGAAAGACACACCACATGTTTGCAATGTACTTAATAGACATTGTTTAGTGTCCAAATACATAAAGAAATAATACAAATTAAAAAAAAAGACAACTCCTTTGAAAACTGGGCAATTGATATTAATAGGTAAGTCACCTAAAAGGAAACCCAAACTCTAGTGAGACAACCTCACTAGAACTCAGGAAAATGTGAATGGCAAGAATTCTAAAGTCTGCAATAGCAAATGCTGGTGACGATGTGAAGCAATGGGGGCTCTTGAACACTGAACATAGGCATTGACACGGGCACCACAATTTAGGGAAACAATCTGGCACTGTTTTGTCAAGTTGAAGCTGTGCATCTCTTTCCTAATAATCTAGTGATTCTATCCCTAGAAAGGCTCCAAGGAGAAACACCCCCACATGTGCTTGTGCTCAAATCAGTGGTTTGTTCAAGAATGATCACTGTAAATGTTCACCTAAATGGTGGGAGATAGAGGAAGGAGGGAATCTATATGCAGCTAAAAGGAATGAAGTGCATTACTAAATGTCACTGATGACATCCACGGGTGCCCACTTGGCAGCGCTGAATACAGTAGGTCACTCCTGCCTTTGCTGGCTTCTGGGAGTCCATACTCTCCTAGTTTACCTCCCACCCGATGGTTACTTCTTACCAGTCTCTTTTGCTGGATTGCATAAGAGGAAGACCTTACATTTAAGTACTGACATGCCCAGGGCTCAGGTGTCTCTTCTCCATACTCAGTTCCTGTGGGTTCTCATTCAGCAGCATAGCTTTAAAAGTCATCTGTCCGTGGATTATACAGAAACACCATGTCCAATCTCAATCTCAACTAAGGATACCACCCCTTAGTTATCTAAAATTTATCCTAAGCAAAAAATAAATAAAAATAAAATAAAATAAAATAAAAGTTATCCTATACTGAGCATGCATGTTCAAAGCAGAATTATCCATTTGCCAACCAGAACATCCCCATCTCAGTTTAGGGCATTTCATTTGTCTAGTTCCTTAGGCCAATAACTTTGGCATCATTCTTTAAATGTCTTTCTCCTCATTCAATACTGACGTAGTAGAAAATTTCGTTGGCCATGCCTGTAAACTCCTTTCCAAGTAAGACTACTTCTCCCCATCATTTCCTGCTATCTCTTGCCTGGATTACTACAGCAGACTCCCACGTCCTCCCAAATCCATTCTTCATCCAGCAACTCAAAAGAACTTTCTCAAATATAAATGAGATCACGTCATGCCCTTCCTTAAAACTTTCACTTTTTTTTTTTCCCCAGCATACTCAGGCCTTCTTCCTGGAGATGTCTTCCCCCAGACATCTGCATGGTTCACACCTTCACTTGGGTCAGGTTTCTGCTCAAATATCACCTCCGCTGCGACCTGGTCTGGTTGCCCTTCCCCAGTCACACTACATCCACTAACCCTGCTTCATTTTTTTTTTTTTAAGATTTTATTTTTAAGTAATCTCTACATCCAACATGGGGCTTGAACTCACAACCTTGAGATCAAGAGTCTCATGCTCTGCTGACTGAGCCAGCCAGATGCCCTTCATTTTTCTTTATTGCACTTATTGGTGACATTATATACGAACTTATTTATCTGTTTATTATCTGCCTACACCTCCCGGCCCCCAGACTCTAAGCTCCATGAGAGTGGAACTTTTTCCATCTTAGGCAAATGGCCTACCCAGGGCACACTCAAAGGCACCTGGGTGGCTCGGTGGGTTAAGCCTCTGCCTTCGGCTCAGGTCATGATCTCAGGGTCCTGGGATCAAGCCCCATGTTGGGCTCTCTGCTCAGCAGGGAGCCTACTTCCCCCTCTCTCTGCCTGCCTCTCTGCCTATTTGTGATCTCTCTGTCAAATAAATAAAATCTTAAAACACACACACACACACACACACACACACACTCAAAAACACCCAAATATTTAAGTGACTAAATGAGTACATACTTGTGGATAGGTCTTTACAAATATATTGAGGAGCACCTGGCCAGCTCAGTCAATTGAGTGTCCAACTCTTGGTTTCAGCTCATGTCATGGTCTCATGGGTCATGAGATTGAGACTTGCATTGGGCTTTTCACTCAGCAGGGAGTCTACTTAAAGATTCTATCCTTCTGCCCCTCCCTGCACATGTGCACACACATGCTCTCTCTCTTCAAATAAATAAATAAATCTTTTAGAAAAATTAAAAATATGTTGAGTTTAGGTGCACCTGGATGGCTCAGTTGGTTAAATGTCCAACTCTTGATTTTGGCTCAGGTCGTGATCTTAGGGCTGTGAGGCTGAGCCCCACCTCGGGGTCTGTGGCTTGGCGTACAGCCTGCTTAATATTCTCTCTCTCCCTCTGCCTCTGCCCATCGCCCCCCCCCAAATTTATATGTTGAGTTTAAAAGGAAGATATAGAAGAATATGAATACCACTTAAGTAAAAGTTTAAAAATACATGCAAAATAATACTATATGCTGTTTTGGGAATGTATAAAATGGAAGTATAAACATACAAAAGAAGGGGATTTCTGCTTCTGGTCATGATAGAGTAACTGGTAGCAGATTAGGGCTCTTGCCATAAAACTATAGAACTGGATACAATGCATGAAATTTACAGTGGTCACTAAGAGAAGAGAAACAGACAAGGTGAGCCCCCACACCCACCCTGGCTTTCTGCCTAGAGGTACTTTCTGGACTACAGCAGCAAGGCTATTGAGCCTCCCTCCCTCAAGAATGTGCATGGCAAAGTACCTGAGAAAAGGAAGCTCATACAGAGAAGGAACTCCCCAAATCCAGCTCTGGCTGAACTGTAAACAGCTGAGAAACTGCCAGAGCTGACCCAAGGCTGGGTTGGGAGATGTGTGAGTTCCAAACATCCAGAGGAGAGACAGCTTGTTGAACACCCTGAGCATTTAGTCGACCTAATAAGGTCATGCCTTATTAGTAGGTATAATCTAGCCCTATAGTAAAAACTACCTTAGATCTGTCCCAAATACACTTAAAAAGAAGCCTTGAAAAGTTCAAGAAGACCCCCAGGTAAATTGCCTACTGGAACAAAACTCAAATTCTACTAGGGAGGACAACAAAATATACTCAATAATATAGACTTTATAAATGTATAGCATACAATAAAAAATTACTAGACAGGGGAGCCTGTGAGGCTCAGTCCTTAAGTGTCTGCCTTTGACTCAGGTCATGATCCCAGAGTCCTGGGATCAAGTCCCACATCAGGCTCCCTGCTCGGCAGGAAGCCTGCTTCTCCCTCCCCAACTCTCCCTGCTTGTATTCCCCCTCTTACTGTGTCTCTCTCTGCCAAAAAAATAAAATATTTAAAAAAAAATTACTGGACAGATAAAGCAGAAAACCATAGCCCATAACCAGAAAAAACACTAGTTTACCAGAATGGACAGAGATAATAGAATTGGCCAACAAAGACTTGTAAATAGCTATTATAAATATGTTGAAGGATTTCAAAGAAAATATGAGCTTAATGAGGGAACAAATAGAGAATCTTAATAGAGAAATGGAAAGTGTAAAAAAAAAAAAAACCAAAAGGGCTCAAAGCTGATTAGATACTGCAGGACAAAAGATCAGTGAACTTAAAGACAGAGCAATAGAAAATAACAAATGGAAACATGGTGAGAAAAAAGGCAGGTAAAAAACCCAGAGCCTTAGCGACAATATCAAGTGGTCTAATATACATGTACCTAGGGTACAAAAGATGAGAGAGAGACTGGGGCAGAAAAAAATTGGAGCAATAATGGGCTGAAAAAATTTTGAAATGTGATGCAAAAATATAAATATGTAGATCCAAGGAGCTCTATGAACACCAGGGAGGACAAACATAAAAACGAATGGACTGGAAGGAGACACTAAATTCATGATGGTGGTTGCCCTTAGGGAGGGGCAAGGGCTAAAAGTGGGGGGAGTCAAAAAGTACTTGAATGCTATCTGAAAAACATCTTTTTAAATCACACACAGGTTTGAGGAAAATAGGATAAAATGTTAATAGCTGTCGGTTTAACATGATGATTTTATAAGTACCTGATAATATTTGTATTCTTTTTTTAGAAGATTGTATTTATTTATTAGAGAGAGAGAGAGAACGAGAAGGTGGGGCAGAGGGAGAGAGAGAGGAGAGGGAGAAGCAGACTCCCACTGAGCCATGAGCCGGCTCGACCCCCGGATCGTGACCTGAGCCAAAGGCAAATGTTTGACTGAGTCACCCAGGTGCCCAGTATTTGTATTTTTATATTTTTACACTTTTCAAAGTAAAATAAAATGATCTCTCTCCAACAGTACGCCTTTGATGCATACTCAGATTTTTTTCATAATAGGTTTCATGAGCTCAGGAAAGGGTAGAGTCCAAAGAGATGACCTGGTCTGATCTCCCCACTCTTTCAGAGGTGGGAGCACTTCTGAGATGGGCAGCCCAGGCTTGCTCAAGGTCTCAGTGCACTTGGGAGTAGAGAGCGCAAACTCTCTTGCCCTCAGTCCGCTGTCCTTTCATCTGTTCTGTGATGCCTTGGACATTTCCAAACTCCCAATTTTGACAAAGGATACCACCTCTCTTAGAAGCCTCCCTGGACCCCAACATTTTCTTGTTAAGTGCCCTGGGGAAGCCCCCACTCCAAAGACTGCAGGGTGAGGTTGGAGGTGATGAGTTTGGAGGGGGTAGTGCTCCAAATGCTCCATCCAGGAATCCCATGGTTTGGATTCTAGATGGCCTCCTCTGCCCCGTCTTCTGTATAGTTCAAGTGCATTAGGAGCTCCCAATTTGAGGCTTCCTCAGATACTAAGAGGTCCAAGGAGAGCTTATGACCACTCCATAACCTCCTGAGAGTGAACCTTCTGGTTCTTTCTGCGTCCATGATCCTGGAGCCTGTCTGGCTTTCCTCTCCCCACATATGCTATTCATTTCTTCCTCTTCTACCATCCCAGTCCAAGCCTTCATCCTGTCACCCTGAACACTGCAATGGCCTCAGGGGGCCTGGGTGGCTGGGACCAAGCCCTGGATCAGGCTCCCCACTCACTGGGGAGCCTGCTTTTCCCTCTCCCATTCCCCCTACTTGTGCACACACACTCTGTGTCAAATAAATAAATACAATCTTTATTTTAAAAAAAGAAAAGACTGCAACAGCCTCCTTGTGGATTTCTCTCCTGGACCCAGTTGTTCTAATGCATTCTCCAACCAGAAACCCAGGCAGGCCTAATAAACTCTCACCCCTGATCACATCACTGGCCCCTGATTTTTGGATAAAAATCCAAGATCCTTCCTACGATGTGCATGGCCCTGTGGGATCTGGCCTCGTCTCCTTCCCTATGACCTGGCCACCACACTCCAGCCACGCTGCTTGCCCTCTGTCCCTCCAGGCTCTGCATTCTGCCCAGGCCCTTCCCTCAACCTGGACTACTCTTCATCCAACTCTGAGCTTGGCTCACTTTTACTCATGCTTGAAACCTCAGCTGACATGACCCTTCCTCAGAGAGGCCCTCCTTGACCCCTAAAATCTAAGACCCCTTCTCGATTTTATAACCTCTCTATTTTTTACAGTTTCTAATCAGAATTTTTTGGTGTACGTGGCCATTTGTTTACTACTTCTCTTTCCACACTAGCAGCTAAGCTCCAAGAAAGCAAGGCCTGTGTCCCCAGAGTCTCATGGGATGCCTGACCTAGAGCAGAAGCCCATCAAGCAACAGTTGGCTGGGGGCATTGGTCCCCTGTCTCCCATGCTGGGCAGCCCCTTGTCTCCGGCTGGATCCTCCCCTGCTAGGGTCCCAGGGGTGGCCAAGGGCCAGGTCCGCAGCTACTCTGAAGCCCTCTGAGCAGCTCCTGGCCATAATTTGCCCCCTAAAACACTTTACCTGGCAGATGGAAAATTCTAGTGCTAGTTCTCAGCATGGTGGGAGCCTTGGGGTGCTTTGCAAAAACCACATTTATATTTTACAGGAGAGGAATTTTTTCTTTCTGAAACGATGCAACCAGTAAAAAGCAACTTTCAGTAATTTGGGATGAAAATATTTACGGCACCCAGCAGAGCAGAAAACAACTCTGGTTTTAAGTCAAAAATATGACATACCAAGAGCAGAGAAGTTTCGGAAAAGGTCAAAGATATAGCTGATCATGAAAATGTCGTGGGCCTCGGCAACCTCACCACCCACTTTGGGCTCTCGGGTTCCTCACACCCTGCTGGGCGGGTGGAAGGACTGACTCAGTGAGCTACGCACACAGAGCACCACCCTCGGTGCTGCTGCTCTTCTTCAGCAACACAAACTCTCACTCCCACTCCTCCGGCTTCATCACTGTCCGAGGACATCCCTCTCTGCTTGCCAGCCGACCAGCCACCTCCACAGCCCCCCGACTCCCCGGTCCCAGGAACTGACAGAGTCCCTTCACGGCTTACACCAGACTGAGGACTTGTTTCTGTCACTTGCAACCCCAAGAATCAAGGCCAGTACAGTCCCTGGCGCTGGACACCCCCCACCTCCATGTCCCCCGCATTGAGCTTCGCTGTCCCGCTACAACCTGACACCACTCTCTCCAGGATCACCTTCTGTGTCAAAGCCCATAAGGGGGTTCCCACCCTGACTGTCCTGCTTCTTCTCACTGGTGACTTGGTTGTTTGACCATCTCGCCTCTTCATTTCTCTCCCGTCTCCAGCTGCCCTCCTCAGCCTCCACGGCCCCGCCCCCACGCCCCTGGAAGTCCCCTGGACCCCAGGCCTGACCCTGTGCCCATGCACGGCAACTCTCTCCCCTTTGGTGGTCTCAGCACACCTGTGTTCTCAATACTGAGAACATGTGCAAATCAGTCTCATGTGCAAATCAGTCTCGAATCCTGCCAGGTCATTAGTCTGGCTAGCACCCACACTGAATTGATTTCTTATCTTCCCCCGTATCTGCTCTTCTCTTGCCCTTTTTTTTTTTTTTAAAGATTTTATTTATTTGTCAGAGGGGGAAGTAGGCTCCCCACTGAGCAAGCAGCCTGGTGGGGGACTCGATCCCAGGAAGCTGGGATCATGACCCAAGCCAAAAGCAGACACTTAACCAACTGAGCCACCTGGGCATCCCTCCCCAGATCCACTCTCTCTTCCATGTTTCCCTAGGGCACAGCATTACCTCCACCCTGCTGCCCAAGCCAAGAGCCAAAGCTCATCTTGGGCTTCTCTCTTTCCCTCCAGCTTTTCAATCTAACCTCCTAAACATGGCTGTTCACGTCCCCCCTTCTCTTCACCCTCTTATCCTCCCCTACTGCCAGCGCCTCTTGACTGGATGCCTGCACTGGCCTCCTTCCTGACCTGGCCTCCCACCTGGTCCTTTCTCCACACGACAGGGGCCCGGGGCCCCTTTCTGCAGGAACAACAGAGGTGTGTCCCTGCTCTCACCTGCCCCTTCCCCCAGGACCTTGACCTCCCACCCTGCCCCCTGCTAACTACAGCCTTTAGGACAAAGCAAAGCTCTCTGGGTCTCTCCAGTCCCTGGGCTCCTCCCCAGGCCCCTGCCTCTGCCACACCCCAGCTGCACCCAGTGCCTCATGGTTCTAGAATAAACCTCACTCCCTCTTGCTCTAGGACTCCACACACCTGTGCCCACCGGCTGGTAGATCTTCTGCCTTCTGCATGCTGTTGTTCTTTCAGATCTTATAGACTCTAGATTCTACCTTCCCTGGGAGGCCTTCCTTAGCCGCCACCTGCTGGGTGAGCCTCCTTCCTCTATTGCCTGTCTTGCCACTGACTACCGAGTGCTGTGGCATCTCAGTGCTGTCTGTCTCCTGCCCTGGTCTGTGAACCCTGGGAGGGCAGGGACTCTTCCTCAGTCACATGGAGGGATTCGGTAACTACTTAATTAATAAGTGAATTAACAGCAAACCACAAGAGCTACCCCTCGAAGGTGAATGGATCACCTGTTTCTCTTACACAGACAAGTATCGTCCCAGAAAGATTACTACCTGGGAGAGAGGGGGCTAGAAATGAGAAAAACAGACCTAGAAGTGAGAGAAAGAATGTTCTCGTGAACGTCTGTTTTCACAGGCTCGGTCAGAAGCTGTCACCAGTAGGAGGGGAAAAGTCCCTATTTTGTGGTCATCCAACAATCACAGAAAAAGGTAATTTTAAAGAAATTCAGCAGACTCTTGATGTCCCTTAAGTCCATATTTCCCTGCTCTCTCCAAAAGCCTACTTCTGGGGACCTGATTTGCTTATCATTCAGCATCTCCTGCTCCGAAACTCCAGGAAGACACAGGATTAGTGACCTCTATTATTCCTGATTGTTCATTCGGTTATTTGTTTCAGTATATTGATACACTGCTAAAGTTCCTTAAATACACGATTTAATTTTATTCCTAACAAACCTGAGGTTGAGGCCATCATTTTGGGTCTCGGTGAGACAGGTGGCTTGTCCCAAGTCACGCACTAGGAAAATGGCAGAGCCAGGATCTGCTCCTGGGCTGCTGTGACTGGGAGCCCGTGTTTCAGAACACAGGGCTGTATGGCCAGGGACTGGACATCTGTATCGTGGATTCAACTGTGGCTGCTCCCAAATTCATGTCCATGTGGAACCTCAGAACATGACCTTACTTAGAACATGGGTATTTGCAGGTGTAACTAGTTAAAAGGTCTGGAGATGAACTCACCCTGAATTTAGGGTGGGCCTTAAATCCAAAGACTGATGTCCTTATAAGGAGGGGACCCTGAGCAGATGGAGGCAGAGAATGAGGAGCTGCGTCTGCAAGCCAAGGATGCCAAAGCTCACCAGCAACCACCAGCAGCTGGGAGACAGGGACAGAACAGATGCTCCCATAAAGCTTCCAGAAGGAACCAACCCTGCCAAAACCTTGATTTTAGACTTTGAGCCTTCAGAACCGACAGAATACATTTCTGTTGTTTTAAGCCACCTGGTTTGTGGTTCAAACAGCAGCTTCAGGAAGCTAAGGCAGAGAACATGCGCCCAAGTCAGCCTATGACGGGTGGCCACGGGTGCCGTGCTCCCTCCCTTTACCTTCCTAGACTCCGAGGAAAAAGCAGGCTCCTTCAGAGGGCGCAAAACCACTGGGAAAGGCCCATTTCTGCCACCCATGCTAGCAGCAACTTCTTCCTTTTGCTCACAGCGTATAGGCTCTCCACTCCACGGAAGGGGAAACTGAGGTGCAGAGAGGAAAGACCCACTGGCCAGAGTCGCATGGTGTGGCAGGATGACAGAGGCAAGGGAAGGGGGCATTTGAATGGGGATATTCGTCTTAGGAGGGCAATGGACAGTTTCTTTCATCTTCTGAAAAAATGGGGGCGCCTGGGTGGCTCAGTCAGTTAAGTGTCTGCCTTCGGGGCTCAGGTCACGCTCCTGGTGTCCTGGGATCGAGCTCTACATCGGGCTCCCTGCTCAGCAAGGAGCCTGCTTCTCCCTCTCCCTCTGCCTGCCGCTCCCCCTGCTTGTGCACACGCTGTCAAGTAAATAAATAAAATCTTAAAAAAAAGAAAAAATGTTTGCGTCTCTCCAACGTGCCAGCGAAGGAGGAGGTTAGCCTTAACCAGTTCCTATCAAAATCTAAAATGTCCGTATCATTTGACCTGACAAGGGACTGACACATAAGCACACGGGTGCTCCCTACAGTGCTGCTGCGACAGCCCGAACCTGGAAACGACCTCAAAGTCCATCACTACATACACCGCGGCAGACCCGCACTAGAGAGCCACAGGCAGCTGTTCGGAGGAGGGTGGTCAGCCGGTGAACCTGCAGGCACGGACGCAGAAACGTGTCCTTGACCTAAACAAACTCCAGTGAACACCAGCATGTCATATGCCATCATATAATGCCATCCCTGTTAACAGACATCCCCGTTAACAGACAAAATCAGGGTGTCTCGGTGGCTCAGTCAGGCATCGGACTTAGTTTCAGCTCAGGTCATGATCTCAGGGTCCCGGGATCGAGCCCCACGTCAGGCTCTGCCGGAGAATCTCTGCTGCAGATTCTCTCCCTTACTCTCCCCCTATTCTCTCTCTAAAATAAATAAAACCTAAAAAAAAGCAAAAAACCCCAAAACAGACAAAATCAATAATCCAAATCAAAGGTTCCCTCTGGGAAGGGAGTGGGGTTGGGTGGGCAGGTGAAGAGATACTTTCAGATTTTATTCTATTAGATTTAACCCTAAGAAACAGCCATTTTTGGAGGGAGGTCCCGCCTCCAGAGAACTGAATAGTGAATGAAGTATTTGGGGGTCAGGCAGCAAAGAAAATGAACCAATATATACATTATTGGAATCCCTGGATAAGAAAACCACAACAATAGAAAAGAACAAAACCCTAAAAACAAAGAAACGTAAGTGGTAAAGCCAGCCGTACAAACTCAAGTCTACCAGCTTTGCTGCTAAAACGCTCTACTAATGAGGGGGAAATACGGCAGAAAAGCTGATTTTTTGAGGCAACAGAAGAGGATTTTGTGAGAGGTAGAATCAAGGTTCTGAGGTGCACTCTTCCCTCCCTGGGCAAATGGGGAAACTGAGGCCCTTCTACAAAGCAAATGCCTCCAGAACACCCCGCCCCCCCC
>LNAC01000056.1:918020-928811 GCA_002007465.1 Ailurus styani | reverse complement strand
ACACACTCACTTTCCCTCCCCTCCCCCCACAGCCTACTCATCAGGAAGCCCGGGGCCACCTGCTTCTTCCACCCTCTGCCACCACCGTGGCCTCACCCCTACCTCTCATGTGGAGGGTGGAGGACACAGCAGCTCCATCATCCCCCAGAGAGCACTTCTCAGAACATAATCCTGTCACCCCCCGTGCAGACCAGGCTAGAGGCTGCTGTCCTTTGAAAGGCCTGCTGGGCCCTTGGCTGGCATCTGGAGGGTTCCACTCACTGCTATGAACAGCTCACGGGGCCCAGATGGTGTACACCATGGGGCTGGAATTTTGCAAGAGCTGGACAGAAGGTACCCCTGTGACCAGCCCCCGGCAGAGACCACGGGCACAGCGTCCCTCACGGGCTTCCCAGGAGACACCCGACCCACAGGGTCATCACTCGCTCCTGGAGGAACTGAGTGAGTCCTGTGTTTGAGACAGTCCCCCACCATCAGGGCCCTTCCTGCAGGTTCCTGCTGAACATAGCCTGGATGGAGGAACGAATCCACCTTGAGCAACCTGTCCTCTGTGGGGAGGCAGGACGACTTCCAGCAGCAAGGTGACCTGCCCCAGGGCTGCCACCCCCCACCCCCGGCCCCCGGGGATTTGTGTTCTGAGGAATGCCTATTTTTAAAATCAGGGAAGTCTTTAAATAAGCGTGGCAGCTTTTCCTTCTCTAGGGCGGGGAGGAAGTCTGAGGTTGACAAAACCACGGCCACTGGTGGCTGATCAGCTTGTGGGGGCTGCTGCGTACGGGCTGAGGCCCAGGTGCCCCCAGGGATGCTGCAACACTTCTCTCCTTTTCCCGCAGGGTCAGGATCCCTCCTGTCTTTTTTTTTTTTTTTTAAGATATTATTTATTTGACAGAGAGAGACGCAGTGAGAGAGGGGACAGAAGCAGGGGAATTGGGAGAGGGTGAAGCAGGCTCCCTGCTGAGCAGGGAGCCTGATGTGGGGCTCCATCCCAGGACCCTGGGATCATGACCTGAGCCAAAGGCAGACACTTAATGACTGAGCCACCCAGGCGCCCCAGGATCACTCCTGCCTTGATAGAGTCGTCTGCCTGGGAAGACAAGAGGATGGCGAGGCCGGGTGGGGATGATGGGGGAAGAACATTCTGTAGCCCGAGCCTGGTGTTAACTCCCTGCCCCCGCCCCCAGCCCCCAGCCCCAGCTCCTGCCATTTCTGAGCTCCGCACAACACACTGAGAACACATTGCAACAACCTCAGGAGGAAGGACTGAAACATGTCCGTTCACTGCGAGGAAACTGGGAGCGGAGAGGCCAAACAATCTGGCCCGGGGCACACGGCCAGTGAGACTCCGGAGGCAGGCTGCCTGGCCCAGAGCCCCCTCTTCTTGCAACGACCTCCTTGAACAGCACCCTGGTCGGACCTGGCTCCCGCTGTGAGGAGCCCCTCGCTGGGCAGGGAGCTCAGCCCCGAGGTCCTCAATGAGAAAAACACATTTTAATCCTGCCTTTTAATACACAGACAGACGTGTATTCTACAACCAACACTAAAGTTTCTACGTGCGAGAGCTTGTGGTTTCAATTTTATCCTATTCCGTTGCTTAAACGACTGACAGCAGCCCATTAAAGGATTTCAAGAGTCACCAGGGGGTTGAGTTTGAAAGACACGGGTATGCGGCGGACCTGCCTGGTCTATTTCCCTCGGGTCCGGAAGGGATTGCCAGAGAGGAGACAGCCCTGTTCAAAGTATGTGACATCAGTCATGTTAGCTGGGAAGCATAAGTCATGTTATTTTATTTTGAAAGCATAAAGAAAATGAAAACATATCAAGAAAAGAAAGAACAGTTACTGAGCCAGAAATGAAGACCTATCACCCGTGTGACTGAGTCATCCGGGCAACTCCCAGCCCCAGCATCTTAGCAGTGCTCTGGCCGGGAAAAGATGGGATGAACCAAGTTCAGGACGCCCCTCTCCCCTGCCTCACTGTAGAGCAGCCCACGGAGAGAGGCCCGACCCAGCCACAGTTGAACCACTGCCTCTCAGTGGCTATACTTTGGAACCTCCTGACAGCTTTTAAAAAAACCCAAGGCCTGGGTCCCAGGCCCAAGATTGTGACTCAGTTGGTCTGGGGGCAGCCTCGGGGTTGGGATTCCCCATGTGCAGCTGTGGGTGAGTGCGAGCACTAAATAAACCTGGAGCTTCATGAGAAGTGAGCAAAGGGCTACCATGGTGTCTAAGCACACTGGCTCCCAGGTTTCCCAGATGTGGCTGGTGACATGCGACCATCTGAGAGGAGGTCGAGGTCAGCTGATGCTAAGAACCTAGAGAACAGGTGGCGTCTTTGCTGTAGCCTGACCCTGGCTCCGTGAGTGGCTTTGGTCCCCACAGCCAAGAGAGAGCATCACTGTTGCCATTTCACAGAAGAGGAACTCTGAGGCGCAAGGAGATGGGCTCTGCAGAGCTGGCTACGGGTAAGACAGGTCTGAAAACCCCCCCAGTTCCTCCTACGACATCATCAGTTCCCCCTCAAACACTAGGGCAGCCCGACAATTCAAAAGCTCCTAAAACCAAATGGATTAAAACAATTTTTTAAAAACACAATTAACTCCATAAGGACCTACTAAATTACTAAAAGGAACTTGTCCTTTGAATCAAAAGAGGCTCAACTGCTCCCGGTGGTCCTGGCCCAATATTCCCGAGCTCTTGCCAGCTCCTGGTACTGGCTGGCCTCTGTGCCCCTCCCCCTTCCCGGGAGGTATTCCCCCTCCCCCCTCCTTGGTTTTGCACCCCCATTTTTTAAAAAAGATTTTTATTTATTTGCTAGACAGCACACATGAGAGAGAGCCAGCGGGAGTACAAGCAGGGGGAGCGGCAGGCAGGGGGAGAAGCAGGCTCCCTGCTGAGCAAGGAGCTGATGCGGGACTCCATCCCAGGACCCTGGGATCAGGACCTGAGCCCCAGGCAGACGCTTAACCGGCTGAGCCACCCAGGTGACCCTGCACCCCCATTCTGTGCTTCTGCTGTTTCTGTGCCTTCAACCCCTCCCCCCACCAGCCCCTGGCTTCAGTCAGACCCCCTGCACAGCCCCCGTCCCCGGCTTGACCTGCTGGCATTCACCCCAGTGAGCAGAACTTTACCCTAGATCTATTTCTTTTAGCATCATGAAAATGCGAGCAAAAGCAAAGAAATTCATGATAATCCCAGCACACCAGACTTCTTGTCCACCTAAGGTCTCTTTCTCTCTAATTGTAATCAAAGATGGCAGACAATTTTGTATTTTATTTTTCCTGCTAGTTATGTGTAGAGATTTAGGCCTTTTTAATGGCCAAGAAACTTCACTGAGAAGTTAATGCTCTCACTGTTGAATCCACTGATTGCTCCTCATTTTTAGCACCTTTATCACTAATTCCAAGACCACATTTTCTCATAGTTTAGCATTCCTGAAATTTGAATGTCTCATAACTGACCAATGTCACCACTAGGTCACATTTCATCACAGCGCATGGCAGCATAATTTTCTCCGTAGGACAAACTAACAGCACACCTATGATCATCAATGACGCCTGATGGGTGACAGAATACAGTGCTAGCAAATTAGCTTCCTTTTTCTGGGTCCCTTCCTTTAAGGGAGAGGACCAGGTTTGATTAGGAACACTGTCATGCTTCTGGACACACACTACTGAATTTTTGTCCAGAACAACGGTAGGGGTGATCCAGCCCCTCATTAGGTATGAGCTGGTTTCACCACAGAATAACCAGCATCGAGCGTTTCGGCTTTTTTGGTTTGCCTGCTTTCACAGGGAACTACACATGGCAGAAAGTAGGAATGGTTTCCTTTTGCCTTTGATTAATGACAATCGCTGGTGGCAGGCACTAAGCGTCCAATGCCCTACACAAGTACACGGGGATGACTGTCCACCCCACTCACGGCTGAGGACACGGAGGCTCAGAGGTTCGGAAACTGGTCTGAGGTCACACAGCCCACAAGGGGCGGAGGCAGGATTGGAACCCAGGCCGTCTGGCCCTGAGCTGCTCTCCCTGTGGCTCACCCCCGGAGCCACAGAGCAGCAGGTGGTGTGCTAGCATCTCCCAGACAGGTGGGAAGTCTGCTCCGGCACTAGGGTTCTCCCTCCTCCATCACCGCCCCTACCTACGCCCCCCTGCTCTGTGGAGCTCTACCCCAGCCTGCTTCCTGGTGTTTGTCCATGCCATTCCCACCACTGGAAATGCCCTTTCCTTGGATTCCATGAGTTCAAATCCCAAGGCCCAGGTTCAAAGCCTGCCTTTTCTGCAGAATTTTCCATGACCCTCCAAAGGAAAGGGGACTTCCTCCTCTGAACATCAGTCCCCCATTCTGCATCCACATCACTGCCATTGTCGCCGCAGATTCTGAGCACTTCACTCACAAATCCCTCCCAAACCCCTGGTCCCGCCAGCGCTGATGCCATGCCCCTGCGCCCTCCCCACCTCGCCCTGCTTCCAGCTGCCTTCTGGCCCCTGCACAGGCTTCTTCCTCTGCTGAGACACCCTCTCCGTCTTCCCGGGTACCTGGTTACCTGCTCTGGCTCTCCAGGTGTCAGGTCAGAGGATCCTCTGATTTGATGAGGTCTGGAGGCCCTTCTGACCTCAGTGGCCCCGGGGAAGGGCCCACGTGAGCCATGGCCGCTCCTTTACGGCTCTGCGCACGTGCCCCTTCACACACTCTGTTTTGTCACTTGACAGGGGACTGTCACTCAGCCAGAGAGGAAGGCACAGGCAGGCAGAGACCAGGGTGTGCTGTATTGCCACCCCTGCCAGCTGTGGTTGGTGCCAGGACACAGTGGGCGTTGATAAACATTTGTCAGGTGAAGGAATGGCTGAGGGAAGGAATCCACCCAGGGAGCCCTTGTTGCCCCTGCAATCCCCCTTCCCTGCTCCTTCCTGCCAGGAGCTCTTCGCCCTGGAGACTTAGCCTATCTTTGGGATAGACTGTGTTTGAAAAGCATACAGGGCACCATCACTAGTCAGTACTCAGGGCATGGGAGCCAGGCAGCACGGGTCTGAGCCTCTCGCCAGCTGTGTGACCTTGGGCAAATCGCTAACCCTTGCTGTGCTTCAATCTCCCTATCTGTAAGAGCAGGGAAAGAAGTAATAGCACTTAATGCACAGGGCTGTTGGGAGGGTTAAAAACCAAATACACGGAAAGCACCGAGCATGTGCCTGGCACAGAGTCGGGGCTCAGTAGATGCTGTTCGTGTTATCATTGCTACTGCTTCTGCCACCATATTTCACTGAATTCCAAGAGGAACGTTTCCCCGGATTCCAACATTTCTGAAATCGGAATTGGTAGCAGGTCCCAGCATGGGCCATTCCCCCCACCACATTGTAAACAGCCCTAAAATCCAAGTGACTCTTACCGTTAAAGGCACATCATTATCATCCCATGACCCTGCTTCTTGGACTCGCCCTGATCACCCTGCTGCGACCCCAAGCCCCCAGATCTCGCTGCCCGGGTCCGGAACCTCCCAGGGAACAGCTGAAACGGAAACCCACATTTCCTTTCTACCTTGTCCTCACCCTTCACAACAGATGTCCCCCCAAACTCAACATATCGAGGACACCCCAGATATGAAGGACAGAGGGAAATAGTTCTTCTTGGGATGACGGCATGATACAGGAGGCAAAGCATTTGCTCTGGAGTCAGGCCAAGGTGAAATCCTATTTCTGCCACTTCCTAGCTGTGTGATCTTGAGCAAGTGTCTTTCTCTGTAAAATGGGCAGTAGGGAAAAACCAATTATGGCCTCAGTATCAGGCTAGCATTTTGAGATCACTCTTCCCGACAAGTCTTCGGGAACAAGGATAGTTTTCTCTCCCTTTTCCAGATAAAGAGATGGAAGTCTCACTGAGGTGAAGGTCCAGGCCTCGTGACACATGGTTATTAAAATGCAGCGGTGGGATTTGAAGGATCTGATTCAGATTATTAGCCCATCTTAAGGTTTGTGAATTCCTGCTATAGCTTTCACTTTTGTGACTGAACACTTCGGTATAGCAGAAGCATCCCAAACAGGTTATTTCCCCTTTACCCTGTTTGAAACACGAAACAGAACTGTCTTCAAGCCTGGGGAGGTCCTTTAACACTGCTGGTCCACCAGAATTAATTTACCTTTTCATCCCAGGTGGCCATTTTCCTGTCCTCTCTGGATCTGGAAAATAAGAAAACATTTGTCTAGATCTGACATCCTGCTATCATTTATCTTAGTATGTGCTTTGCAACACTTTGTTACAAATTATTTTTAACTTGCTTACGTCAACAGTGTCTGAAAATAGCATAAAGCTCAAAGAGTATGTGGAAGGATGCACACCCTTGGTATATATTCAAAAGAATTGAAAACAGGCACTCAGACAAATACATATACAAAAATACTCTTAGGCAAAAGGTGGAAATAACCCAAGTGTCCATTAGGGGATGAATGGGTAAATAAAAGATGTTCCATCCATACAATGGAATGTTATCCAGCCATAAAAAGAAACGAAGTCCCGATCCATGGTAGAGCATGAATGAACCCCTAGAACATGACACTAAATCAAAGGAGCCACACACAAAACTTCGCATATTACGTGATTCCACGGACATGTACTACCCAGATTATGCAAATCCACAGAGAGCAGATTGGTGGGCGCCAGGGATTGGGAGGTAGGGGCTGGGGAGTGACTGCTTAACAGAGGCAGGGGTTCCTCTTGGTTTGATGAAAATGTTCTGGAACTGGATAGAGGTGGTGGTTGTGTGACATTGGGAACACACTAAACGCCACTGAACTGTTCACTAAATGTTCACAGAATTGTAAAATGGTTAATTTTATGTTGTGTGAATTTCACTCCAGTTTAAACTTTAAAAAGACCCAAAGACATACATTCAAGTGTTGGGAATACTCTGGAAAGCAGCGAAAAAAGTATCTCTATGTCCACCAGTGAGGGTCTGGCTACGTCAGTTTAGGCACATCTGAGCAGTGAGAAACTCTAGCATTGTTAAATCTTCTTTATATGTGGATGAGTAAGGAGGTGAACGATATAGTAAAACAAAGAAAAATTCATATTACAGCATAATATATACAGTATGACCCAATCTACATGAAAAATTACACATGCGTTTTTAAAAATAAGTCTGTAAGGATATAGCCAAACTCTTTACAGTGATTATTGCTGGACAAAAAGGGAGTGATCTGGGGGACTAAGTTTTGTAGGTATTTTCCTTCACTTTCTGGAAGGTCTGACCTTTTACAATGAGTATGTATTACTTCTTAGAATTTATTTTTAATGTAGGTGACCTAGGCATGTACCAAAAAGCTGGAACAATTTGAAAAGATAAACTGGGACTAGTAAGCCTCCTTTCTACCCATTCTTTCCAGAAGCAGCCACTCTTAGCGGTTTCCTGTGTGGCCTTCAAGGGTATTCTATGCCTTCACAAACACATCCACACTGATTCCTTTTCTCTTTTTAAACTTCAACAAATGAGAGTTTACATGCACACACGGCTCTGAAACGTGCTCACTTCCCTTTAGGGTGTGGTGGGCTCCAGGATAAACCCCCTCCCTCCAAAGGTGTACCTGTCCTAATCCCCAGCCCCTGTGAATATGTCACTTTACATGGCAAAAGGGACTTTGCAGATTTGATTTAATTAAAGCTCCCAAGGTGGGGATTATCCAGATGGGCCCAATGTAATCAGAAGGGTCTTTACGAGTAGAGCAGGAGAATCAGAGACAGAAGGACATATGAATACAGAAGCAGAAGTTGGAGTCCGAGATTTGGAGATGTTACACTACTGGCTTTGAAGATGGAGGGAAGGGATTACAATCCAAGGAATGCGGACCCCCTCTGAAAGCTAGAAAGGAAACAGGTTCTCCCCTCGAGCCTCCAAAAGAAATGCAGCCCTGCCAACACCTCGATGCTGGCCCACCGAGATGGAATTTGGACGTTGGATCCCCAGCACTGTAAATTAATATATTTATGTTGCTTTAAGCCATCCAATTTGTAGTAATTTGTTACAGCAGCCATTGGAGACTAATACAGTATTTCCGATTGTTCTAGATCAGTGCGTGCTAAATTGAGTGCACTCCTTGGAATGACTCCACAAGGTTTCCCTGTAGTAGTCCCACTAGTGATCAGAATTCAGATTATTTCCCAATCTTTTGCTGCCCCAGTGTTCCAATGAATAACTCTGCATACTGTGTACTTTTATAATTTAAGAAAAAATTATCAATTTCAAAAAACTATTCATAAAGACTTAAAAAAAATAAAGTTCTTTCTCTCCTCAGTAGCATGCTGCAGGCACAAGGGACTCTCAGGGGTTCTTGCTGGTTGACTGGCAGAACAGCTTCTGCAACCAGCAGAGTTCAGCTCAGTGTGTTCCTGTTCTAGCCCCTGGGGGCCCTCACCCTGCTCTCATGAGACAGCCTCAAGTGGAACCTTTAGCACAAGCAAAGGTGAAGGGAGCAGTTAAGGTGCCTTGGAGATTTCCTTCCTTCACAACACAGGAAATAGAAAGAGCACATTTATAGAAAAACAACCAGCTTCACTAATTCAAGCAACAGAAAATTTAAAGATACATACATGACCTCTCTATTAAACTAGACAAAACAAAAGTGATAAAATTCAGTGTTTGTGGGGCTGTAGTGAAACTTGCACACACTGCCAAGCATTGTTTTTCCTCAATAGCCTTCTGGTGATAAGTGGCAAGTGTCTTCAAAATAATCATACTCTTGACTCAAACACATCAGTTTGGGGGTTATTATTTCAAATCATTTGGTACCAAAACACAGGTGTAATGTGGACAAGCTAATCTGGATACGATGGCTAGAACCTGGAAAGACCCCACAAGCCCCACTTTAGAGAACAGCTGAGGAAGGCAGTGGGCTCTCAGAAGGAATGACAATTCTGAGGTCTATGTAGAAATACAGAAAGAAGGCTGTTGAGCAATGACGAGTAGAACCCTGACGGTTGCGCACACCACTGGCAATTGTACAACAAAATTGGAACATTTATTATATGCTGGGCACTGTGCTGGGTTCTGGGGGAACCGAAGTGACGAAGAAAAAGATCAGGGCCCTGGTAGATGGATACTTTAGCTGGTAGACAAACAAGGAACCAGGGAAACATGTAAGGAAGGTAAGATCCCCCAAGGCCAAGCATGGGAAGAGAGAGAGAGTAATGCAGAAAGAGAGCAGGCGAGTGTGGCTCCTGCAGGTATAGTGGTCAGAGAAAACTCGAGAAGGTGACTTGGACAGGGTCCCTGAAATCGCAGAGGTAAGTCACAAGAAGATGGCTGGGAAGAGCATTCCCTGCAGAAGAAAGACCATGTGCACAGGCCCGAAGAGGTGAAAACAAAGCAACAAAAACAAAAACAAAACGAAACCCCAGCATGTCCAAGGAAGAAAGAGGAGGTCAGGGGGTCTGCAGGGAGGACGGTGGCAGGACACAAAGAGTCTGATCTTGCAGAGGGCTTGGGAGGCAATGCTGAAGATCTGAGGGTCAAGAGTGCCGGCAGGGAGGCCAAAAGGAGGCCAAAGGTGATGGCGATGCAGAGGGATGGCCAGGTTCAGAACATGCCGAGGAGCAGAAACTGCTGCGGGCTCAGCTGTGGGGGATGAGATGAGGAGCAGGTCTGGGGGCAACGAGTGTCTGGGCTTCCCCCTTCTCAATAAACCCGTGATCGCGGAGGGCTTGGGGACCTCGGGGTGGTTCTGGAATTGTGCAAGCCTCAGCCCAAAGATTTTCAAAATGCTGCCCCTACTAGTCTTTCCCCGGGGACTCAAGAGTGTGAGAAGTTGCCGCTGCCAGCCTTGGTCTTACTCAAGAAGCTTCCAGCTGCTGGTGGGGCTGTCCGGAAACACTGCAGATCTCTGATAGCCCTGACTGACCCGAGGTTAAAGGTGTCTGGGACAGAGAAGGAGCTACGGGGGTGGGGGTGGGCACAGCTCCGTAGGAACCGTGGGCCGGGTGCTTGGCTAAGCCTTTATACCGAGCGTCTCACTTCATCTCAGCAATGCTGTGAGGTACGGACCATGCTTAAATCAAGGGAGCGTAAGGGTGGAGAGGTGGAGCACCGCGGCTAAGCTGCAAGAGCCCCTGCACCCAGCAGAGGTGCTGGGGAGACGTCTGTAAGTTTCTGGGGGGGGGCAGCACCCCTGCGTCCCGGAGTTTAACCTGTCCCCAACCCATTCTCTTTCCTCAGCACACCTTGCCCCAGGCAGAGAGTGTTTAAAAGTATCCCCAGGTGAGGCACCTGGGAGGCTCAGTCAGTTAAGCGGCTGACTTTGGCTCAGGTCATGATCTCCAGGTCCCAGGATCAAGCCCCACAGCGGACTCCCAGCTCAACGGGGTCTGCCTCTGCCTCTCCCCCTGCTCATGCTCTCTCTCTCTCTCAAATGAATACATAAAATCTTAAAAAAAAAAAAAAAAGTAGTCCCGGTGAAGGGTTTGCGGCCCTAGAGGGTGGCTCATTGCAGCCTCGCCTGGGATGGCCAGTCCTACCTTTATCCCCCCTTCTCCCCCTGCAGTCTCCCTAGGGGGGCAGGGAGGGGCGGCCGTGGTGAATAAAAAGATTTAGGGGTTCACACAGACCTGGGTGTGAGTTCTGGCTCCGCCTGCTTTGGCCAGGTGACCCAAGGCAAGTGGCTCGGCCCGAGATTCCGTTTCTTCACCTGAAAGAGGGAGACGAGGATGGTACTTACCGCACCTGTTGCTGCTCTCAGCGGGCGCCGAAGGCACCGGACTCCGGGTTAAGCACCGTACGAAAGCCCAGTTCTCATCAAGGCTCCCGTTTTC
>LNAC01000056.1:872861-917292 GCA_002007465.1 Ailurus styani | reverse complement strand
GCCTCGAACCCCGCTCCCGCCGCGGTCCCGGCCCTTGCCCGTGTCTCAGCTCCCCTGCCCGGGCCCGCCTGTGTCGCTGATGGTCGCCGGGTGGCCACCGCCCCCGCCCCTCCCGCTCCGCAGGCCCGGGCCTGGCCGGGGCCTCCTGCGCTCCCGCAGATGGACAAAGGTCCCGCGGGTGGGAGCCAATGGCGAATCACGAGAATCCGGCCCCAGACTAGCCTGAGGGAAGGGGTGGGAGGAGGGAACCGCTTCCTTCCTCCTGCGGGATGGAGTGGGGGCGGATCCACGCCCCTCCCCAGCACACGCTCGGGGAAGCTGGGCCTGGCGTCCCTGGCGCCCCTGTCCTGTTTATGTAGGGGTGGCTCTGAGTGGCTTTGCTTGTCCCCTGCACCGTATCTGCCACGCGGAGGTTGGAGAGTGGGCAGAATGTCCTAAGGGCATGGCCAGCCTTGAAGCCGGCAGGCCACCCCTGAACGTGGGGAGGCGGTCCCCGCGCCAGGGGAAGGTGCCTTCCTGCTGCGGGCTGAGCCCCCTTGCTCGGGCTGACGGTCCCTCTCCTCCCGGGGCTTCCCCAGCGCTCTGCTCGCACTTCTTTTCTGGCACTGGCCTGGAATCAGTTTGCGTTAGTCTGTCTTCCTAAAAAAACCATTTGTCCCAAACCTCAGGGTGGAGGAGGCCCTCTCCTTCACTTCTATCTCCCTGCTTCTGCTTTAGTTGGGGGCAGGAGTCGCGATCCTGGGAGCTGTACTAGTTTCCTATTGCTGCTGTAACAGGTTACCACGAACCCGGTGGCTTAAAACACAAAGTTGTTACCTTAGGGCTCTGGAGGTCCATAGTGCAAACGGTCTTAATAGAGCTAAAATCAAAGGTGTTGGCAGGGCTGTGTTCCTTCTGGAGGCTCTAGGGGGGTCCTTGCCTTTTGGAGCTGCTCGAGGCGGCCTGCAGTCCTCAGCTGCCGGTAGCTTCCCTCTGACCTCTGCTCTCAGCAGCCCGTCTCACTAGATCTGACCCTTCTCCCTCCCTCCGGAAAAGACCTGGTGATGACATTGGGCCCACCTGGATAATCCAGGCTCCTCTTCCCCTCTCTACAGCTTTGACTTAATCACACCTGCAAAGTCCCTCTTGCCAGGCATGGTAGCATATTCACAGCTCCTGGGGGTAGGATGGGGACAGCCTCTGGGGGGCCTGTAGTCTGCCCGGCAGGGTGGTATTGTTTCCATTGGCTTCCACCGAGTCTGCTTTTCCCAATCCTGCCCCCCCCACCTCCTGTAGGGCAGTAGGCTCTCTTAAAAACATCTCAGCCTGGGTGAGCCTGGGTGGCTCAGTTGGTTGTGCGTCGGACTCTTGATTTTTAGCTCGGGTCAGGATCTCTCTGGGATTAAGCCCGGAGTCAGGCTCCGAGCTCAGTGGGGAGTCTGCCTGAGGATTCTCTCTCTCTCTCTCCCTCTGCCTCCCCCCTCCCGGCCCCCCACGCACTCTCTCTCCCTCTCTTTAAAAAAAAAAACCCAAACAAACTCAGTCTCATCTGACTTCTCGGTCACATTTTGTTATTGCAACATTCCTACTCCAGCCCTTAAGCCACAGTCTGGTCCATTTTGTTTTTTTAAATATTTATTTGGGGGAGGGACTCTCAAGCAGACTCTTGATCTTACAACACTGAGATCATGACCTGAGCCAAAACCAAGAGTTGGACACTTATCCGACTTTGCCACCCAGGTGCCCCTACTCTGGTCCATTTTAAACATCAACCTCATATTTAATTAACAATGTCCCTCCCCTCCCAGTGCCAGCTGGACAAGTGGAGAGGATGTGTGCACTGGCCTGGACTCTGCATTCGCTCCCTCAGGACTGGGAAGAGGTGGAGAGAACAGGTATCAGGTATCTCCTCACCTGATTGCACACCCCAGTGCTGCAGCCCTCTTTCCATTGGCTTTAACAATTGCTCCTGCCTGTAGTTACAAGCTTAGTGCAGACAGGTGGTGGCCTCAACAGGCCCTAAGAAGGCAAGGCTCAAACCATGCCCCTGGCTTGATCTTCTGGCTAACCCTGGCTGGAGGCATCTCTCATCATCCTTCCCACGTGCTGCCTCCTGGGGAAGCCCGAAGCTGCCAGCCTTGCCCTGGAGACGGGGACCACCAGCAGGGACCTATGTCCATATTCTTGAGGAATCAGGCTCCTAAGAGAACAGGTTAGCAAGTAGGGAGAATTTAGTAATGTTCTCAATATTTCTGTCCACAGAATGCCTCTGCTGCTCAGGCTCCTCAGTGGGACAGGAAAAGATCTCACTTTCGTCACATCTGGCACACAGTAGGTGCTTTACATCTCTACTGCACAAATAAGTGAATATTGAGGATAAGATAAGGGTGCCCACTGTCACTGCTTCCCACATTGTATGGAAGACTCCAGCTAATGCAGTGAGACAAGAAAGGAGGCGAGAAGGACAAAGACTGGAAAGAGGGAATCTCTCACCTGCAGTCTATGTGATCATCTGCCTAGAAGATCCAAGAGGTCAGTAGTCATGTTGGATGCCTGCCGTGTGGTAGGCAGGCCCTTTCCAGACACTTAATATAAGATGAAGGAGCAGATCCGTCCTCAGATCCGTGCACGCGAGTTGGGGAGGCGAGGCTCAGGCACGTTCCTCTACGGTCCAGAGAGTCTAAGAGGCTGGTCATTTAGGATGGGAAAAAGTTACTTTATTTTCATTAACTGAAATTGAACATTTCCTGCCATGATGAATGCAGGTAACAGCCCACACTTGTATTAGCAGTACCCACGGCTTTGTCGTCAGTTGAGATCACAGATGTCTTCAAATCACAAGACAGTTATTGCAGATATCTTAAAATATAGCTTATACTCACCACTGCTTCAAAATTACTGTAGTTACTAAACCAGCTGTTAGTTTATCACAATTTAAACTTATCACAATTTAAAGAATAATTCAACAACTGCATTTCAAATTATGGGTCTTTTGCAAAGCAGTTAAAAACATTACCCTGGAGAAGAGGGCCCATGTTACAAAAAATGATTAGGAACTCCTGCTTTAGAGGAAGGACTTGTCCTCTGGTTTGAGCAATGCCAGTGCAGTCCTCTTGCCCAAGGGAGTCCCTGCCCCCACCGCACATTTCTTATCAAGCAGTAAGCCCAGCTTGCCCAAGGACAAGTCCGTCACTGTCCCAGGAGCTTCCTGGGTGCCCGCCTTTTGATGTTCATGGAACATTCTGAGGAAGGTCAGAGGATGGCCCCTGGGTCTGGCCTCCTTGCGCCCCAGGAGAGCTGGCACTGGGCCAGGGCATGGGCCCGTTCTGGCTTGACCCAGTGGGAGAGAGGGCTGCCTCTGCTGGTTTTGGTTTCTCCAGGCCAGTGTTTTCAGCTGCTGCAGTTGACTACTTCCCTTTCTAGGGCAAAACCCTGGTCCTGGCTCTAGGAGAATTCGAGGAAACAGAAAGGAGAGAGAAGTCCATGAGATGTCAGCCAGGGCCCTGTTTGGATTTTCCAGAGTTACATCTGCTGTCTGGGTCCAGCGGCTGCTTTGCCAGCAGATGTAATTCATCTAGGGCAGGTGACAGCCACAGAGGCCTGGTGTGCCTATACGTGATCATGTAGCTGCATTAAGGTCATGGCTTTTGCAACAATGTGGATGGAACTAGGGGGTATTATGCTAAGAGAAATAAGTGAATCAGAGAAAGACAATTATCATAGGATCTCTCTGATATGAGGAACTTGAGGGGCAGGGCAGGGGGTCATGGGGGGTAGGGAGGGAAAAAATGAAACAAGATGGGATCAGGAAGGAGACAAACTATAAGAGGCTCTTAATCTCATGAAACAAACGGTTACTGGGGGGTGGGGANGGTCGTGGGGGGTAGGGAGGGAAAAAATGAAACAAGATGGGATCAGGAAGGAGACAAACTATGAGAGGCTCTTAATCTCATGAAACAAACGGTTACTGGGGGGTGGGGAGTAGGGATAGGGTGGATGGATTACGGACATTGGGCTATGCTGTGCTATGGTGAGTGCTGTGAAAGGTGTAAGCCTGATGATTCACAGACCTGTACCCCTGGGGCAAATAATGAATGAATGAATGAATGAATGAATGGTCATGGCTAACTCTGACCCCCTTCTCTGGTACTTGGTTCAAGCTTCTGCTTCATACATAGTTCAGAATCACGTGGAGGAGTAGAAAGACCAGAAGAGTTGGTATCAAGGAGACATGGCTTTAAATCCTGCCTCCATCCCTTCCCTTGCTAGCTGGGTGATCTTTCCTTAATTGAGCAAAGAGCGTCCGAGTGCCAATTATGAGCTAGGCACTAAGAACACAGAGGTGATTGAGACACAGCCCACCTCCTCTCATGGAACTTACGCTCCATAGGGAGGCACACAAAGACCCAATGGTGGTATTATGAAAGAAATGACTGGGGGTTATGGCAGAGAATTAGTGGTGGGGAGAGAGAGGAGGTCCCACTGAAGTAGGATGGTTGGGGAAGGCCTCTCTGTGGCATTTAAATTAACAGTGAAAACTGAGGTAGAGCCAATCATGAAGGGAGGGGAAAGGCCTCTAAGCAGTGGGAACAGTATGTGCAAAGGGCCTGAGGTGGGAAAGAGCCTGGCTTGGTGAGAAACCAAAAGGCCAGAATTATCCCCGCATGGTGGGGGGGCGGAGAGTGGGGAGAAGTGGATCAGAGAGGAGAGCAGGGGCCAACAGGAAGCACTGGAGTGTGTGTGAAGTGCAAAAAGCCATGGGAATTTTAAGCAGGGGAGGGACACGGTTTGATTTTTTAAATTATTGTGGTAAAATACACATGAACTTTATCACTGTAACCATTTTATACAGTCAGTGGCATTCAGTACATTCACAATGTGGGACAATGCTCACCACTACTCAGTTCCAGAACTTCTCTGTTATCTCAAAAGGACACCAGGTAACCATTAAAGAGTTGGTCTGCATTCCCACTCCGCTCCACACCAAAGCACCCGCTGACCTGCTTCCTGTGTCTATGGATTTGCCTGTTCTAGACGTTTCTATACACAGAGTCCTACAGTATGTGATGTTTTGTGACTGGCTTCTTTCACTCAGCATGTTTTGGAGGTTCCTTCATACACTCCGTTCCTGTTGTGGCTGAGTATTGCCTTGTGTGGGTGTGCCGTGGTTTGTTTATTCTTTCATCCACTGATACAGTTTACTTTTCCTGAGGAAACTCTGGTGGCTGGCTAGGGAGTCCCTCTCAGGGAAGGCAGAGCGCGAGTGCAGGCCAGATAGTGGCTGGGACTAGTGTGCTGGGAGCGGGAACAGAAAAATGGGTGTGGGTTCGGGAGGTAGACCACACATGGGACCAGAGCGCGTGTGGACCAGACGCGGAGGGGAAGGGGGCGCGCCCGAGTGAGCCCTGGCGCCGCCACTGGGACGGAAGAGCCCGGGAGGGGACATCCCAGTTGTTTGTGACTATATTTGAATTGTCGAAGTGGAGGGGTCATGTGGGCAGTAGGATTTGAGTGTGGAACTTGGCAGAGGGGTTCGGGGTGAGATGCTGTGATAGAGGAAATAGATATTTTGGTCTTCGTCCATGGCCCCTGACCAGAGGGCCTAAAACCGTTGGAATTTCCTAAGTGATAAGAGCATGAGGAGCATCTTATGATATTTACCTTTTGTCCCCAGCTCTTGGAAAGGCTCAAGAAGAGATAAAGATGAAAGGAGCATATGTTGTTATTCATTTTTAACAAGCCCCTTTCCAACACACCTGAGTGTGTGTGAATGAGGTCACTTTTGGAAAGCCCCCAAGGATGCAGGGCGGGGGGGGGCTGGTTGCCAGGGGCTGAAACTTCCAGTCCCACCTCTACCCCCCCTTCCTCCCACCCCCACCCAGCCTCCGGGGGAGGGGAGAGGGGCTGGAGGCTGCGGGAGTCACCAGTGGCCAGTGATTGGATCAACTGGGCATGCACAATCGAGTGTCCATCGAAAACTCTAAGTGGAAGAGCTGAGAGAGCTTCCTGGCTGGGGAGCAGGTGGAGGGAGGGGCCGGGAAGGTGACATGCCTGGAGAGGGCCGCCCCCAACACCTTGCCCTGTGCATCGCTTCCGTCTGGCTGCTTGTGCCTTGTGTCCTAGGATAAATCCTTAATCATAAGTAGACCATTTTCCTGAGTTCTGTGAGCCATCCTAGCAAGTTACGGAACCCGAGGAGGGATAATGGGAGCCTCTGATTTATAGAACAGGCACAGGGGACAACCTGGACTTTCAGATGGTGTCTGAAGTAGCAGGTGGTGGGGCGCGGGGTCTCGTGGGACAGCATTCAACCTGTGGGGTCTGCACTAACTCCAGGCAGTTAGTGTCAGAGCTCCTGGGTGTGGAAAACCCACACGTTTGTTGAAACAAAAGTATGGGACGTGGAGAAACACATGGGGTTTTCCTTGGAGGGGGTCATCAGCACAGAGCTGATTGGAAACCCTGAAGCAGGCTGAGATCCCCCTCCTGGGGTGTGGACACAGGGCCCCGCACTGAGCTAGAGGTAGAGCAGGGGAGGAAGAGCCTGCAGAGGGACCACAAAGGGTAACTGGACGCAGAAGGAAAAGCCAAAGGGGTGTGGGCCCTGGAGGCCAGGAGGCCAGGAAGACAGAAGTGTGAGCGTATCAGGAGCTGGGGGGAGTGGGCTGACAGGGAGGGACAGTGCAGAGAAGGAGGGACATGGAGGAGAGTCGCAGGAACCGCTTGGAACAGTGGCTGCTCACTGGGAAAGGGAGCCGAGAGAGGGGACAACAGCACCAGGACTGGCAGGGCCCACACACGGAGCCCCCAGCCCAGATGGCCCCTGGACTAGAAGAACGAGGGGCTAAGCTGTGCTGAGCATCTTGTCCCCACTTTCACGCAGAAGATAGAGACTCTGAAAGTTAAGTACAAGGCCCCACAGCTGAGGAGCGGCAGAGCTGGAGCAGGACGCGTGCTCCGAGGCGGGGTTCTCAAGGGACTCCCTACCTGCCTGCGCCAGGGGCAGTGGGCACTAACGTTTGGGAGCTGAGTTCTCCACTTCTCTGGAATCCTTTCTGTCTATTGACGTGGGTGAGGCTTAATGTTGGGATGATGAGGGCAGAAGACCCTGGAAGTATCCTCTGACTCTCATGTTGATGAACAGGACCTCAAACTAAAGGACTGAGCAGCACGGCCTTGTTCCATCTGCTGGTTACTCATGGAAAATACTCAACAACGCGGTTCAGCCTTCCTGGGGAGCTGGAGGCGGTACGACCACATGGGCCCCTCATCTGCCCAGAAGCCGACCTGGGATTGACCCCTCAACTTCTTTCCACTCACGAGATTAGTCCAAACCCATTTTGGTGATTCCATCGTCCTTGCCATTATGTTTCCAGAAAGGGCTTCCCAGGAGTGGCGCAGGAGGGGCCTTCGTCTCTTCCTCCTCCGTTCGGGAGCTCCTGCTCGCAGCCTGAGGGCGGCGCCAGGGTGGGAAGTACCTGGGCCCCAGGGATGCTGCTGACCCCCCCGATCCACTCCCCTGAGCATCCACGTGCAGACATCTGTTTTTGAGAGGTGATAGATTTCACTCTTGTTTGGGTCAGGGTCTTTGTTGCTCACTTCCAGGAGCATCCAGACCCCGTCCATACTTGGGACATTCGCTGCTCAGTGGCCATTTCACTTTCCGTTTGGGGAATGAACTGACTCTTGTTGGGTCCGGTCCAGTGGAAGTGTTCACCAAGGTGTCCCCTCTTCTGGGAGGTGGGCGTGTGACCCAGACGGGGGCAGGGGGAGAGACACAGGGAGACCCGGCACCGTCGGCATCTGCTCACTTCGGGGCGGGATCTGCAGTGCGGCAGCCCGGGGCTGGTGGCACCTGTCCGTGCCAAGCGTGGGTCTCGGCCTCCCCTGCCATCCTGTGAGGGCCTTGCGGTCTTCCAATAGTCGGCCGGAGCCGGTTTCTCTCACAGGCATCCGAGGAACCAGGGGAGAGCTGGGGGAGAGAGGACAGAGCCCCCGGCGTGAAGGTGCACGCCCCAGTGCAGGGGCGGCTGGCCAGCAGCCCACTCGTACACGTGGGCCACAACGAAGTGGACGGCCAGGGTAACTGGCAGGAGAGAGCAGCCACCTGCCCGAGGGAGCGGCCACGGCGCATCGGGCCCCGGGCCGGGCATCTTAACCGCCTCCTCTCCTTTAATCTGCACGACCACCCCGGGAGGCAGGGGCTCTGAGCTCGGGTGACGTTCTGCTGCAACACAGGGCCCCAGATTATCATGGCTTCAGCAAACCACAAGATACTTCTCGTGCCAGAGGTGGGAGGCCTGACTTGCAGGGCAGGTAAGGAGGCTCTGTGCTATAGAGCGGCTTCTGGGTCACTGCTCTGCCACTCCCGGGGCCTTCCTCCAGGTCAAAGGGGGCAGTGGATGCATCTCAAGGAGCAGGAGTGAGGGTGTGAGCCAGCAAGAGACAACAGATGCATGCCAGCCGTCCCTTCAGACCAGCTTCCGATGTTGCTGCTCCTACCCCATGGGGAATCCGTAGTCCCGGGACACCTAGCTGCAAGGGAACACGAGAAGGGTGCCTTTTATTCAGAGCATTGTGTGCCCACCTAAAAAAGTCTATGATGGTTGAGGAGCAGAGAGAGGTTCGGGAAACGGCCAGGTACTAGATAGATGAGAGAAACAGGGCTCAGAGAATGAAGTCCCTTGTCCAAGGTCACCCAGCTATGAAGGGGCAGGGCAGGACGCGAGCCCACTTTGCCCCTGGGAGCTAGGGTTACAGTCACACAGAAGAAGGCAAAGCCGCAGGGCAGCTGGGGCAGGAGGATTCTTGGGGAAAGTGATAGTGAAGCTGGGTCTCCTGGGTTAGGAAAAGGCAGAAGGACATTCTAGAAGCTGAGGCCTAGAGGCTGGAGAACTGTTTGCAAGAAAACTGCCTTTCTCGGGGCAGCACCTTACAAAGTGCCCTCTGGCCACAGCCTGACCGTCTCCGGCAACTGGGGGCTCACGCCTGCGAGCGCACTGTTCGCAGGGGTACTTCTCGTGGGAGCTCTCCTTTGGGGGGGGTGGCACCACCATAGTTTTTCCTGCTCGGCATCTGCCCCCCTTCTTCTGATAACATCAGCTGGCCCCTAGTTTCAGCTCAAGTGGTTCGAGAGTGGCTGACCCCAGCAGGCCAGGGGGGCTCCGTGGAGCCTCTGGCTGGGGCCGGGACTGCCATTTGCAAGGATGGGTGTGCCTGGGCCTGGGCGGCAGCAGGTGGGGAAGGCTTGCCTGGGGGTTAGGCCCGCACAGACGGGAGCAGAGGCATCTCGTGGCTGGAGGGAGC
Source organism: Ailurus styani (assembly GCA_002007465.1). Taxonomy (NCBI): domain Eukaryota; kingdom Metazoa; phylum Chordata; class Mammalia; order Carnivora; family Ailuridae; genus Ailurus; species Ailurus styani. Next base: position 908,007 of record LNAC01000056.1, on the reverse strand, counting down.
TGTGCTGAGCTGCCCTGCACGCGTGAGTTGCACTGGCCAGTGAATTCCCTTTCTGCGGCAGCCAGTTTGATTGGTGCTGCTGTCACTGCCCCCAGAAGAGTGACTAACAGAGGTAGAGATGTCAGCTTCTTTTCACCACCACCTGGGCAGTGGTGGGGGTGGGGGCAGGTGGGGGAGTGTCAGTGTGTCTTATTATAGTAGGGCCTGGAGTAGGGTCTCTCTGAGTGTGGTCCGCGGACCCCAGGATCTGCATCACTTGGGGACTGAACTCGATGAAACCACACATTCCTGGGCCCCAGATTCCCAATCAGAATCTCTGGAGGCGGGGCCGGAACGCTGTATTCCTGTGAAGCACGGCAGGGGAGTCCCAGGGCACCCAATCTCAGAACCAGTGGCTGAACTGGGTAACCTGGGATCCAACCCAGATCCTGCCGCCAACTTGGATATTAAAAAATCTAGATTTTTGGTAACGACCAGACGGAGCCCTCCCACTGACTGGTTGTTTCACGTGTGCCTGGCCCCGTGTGAGGAAACGTTCCCTGTGCACGCCCTTATGTAATCCTCACAACGGCTGAACATCTTTCAGAAAAGAGATGGAAGGCTCAGAGAGCCTGAGGGACTTGCCTCCTGTCAGTGCTGGTGAATCTCTTAGCCAGTTCTGTCTGTCGGAGAGTCCCTACTAGTCAGCACCTTGCGTTAGTGCCTGTTGTCTTTCGAATGGAGATAGACCTTCTTGTTAGGCATGTGGCTTTTCCTCTTAGAGAAGGATCTTGAGGGGCCCCTGGGTGGTGCCGTCCGTTAAGCGTCGGCTCAGGTGGTGATCCCCCCCGCCCCCACCCCTGGTCCTAGGATCGAGCCCTGTGTTGTTGGGCTCCCTGTTCGGAGGGGAGTCTGCTTCTCCCTCTCTCTCTGCTGCTCCCCCTGCTTGTTGTGGTCACGTGCTTTCTGTCAAATAAATAAATAAAATCTTAAAAAAAAAAAAAGAAAAGGATCTTGATTCTTCCCTACCCCCCACCCGATGACTCACGTGAAGCCCTACAATTCAGCGTCCCGATGTCTTGGGGGTACCTCCTCTCTTGTCTTTGCTGCAGCTACTTCGGGCCATGTCACCACTGTCTCTTGCTTCTAACAGTCTCTCCACGTCCACTCTGGTCTTCCTCAGACCTGCTCCCCACACTGTACTGAGAGTAATTTTGACACAATCTCATCTCTTTGTTAGGAAATGTCACTGACATTCAAATAATTATGCAGAATGCTATAAAAAATGTCTTTACCACCAAGTTAAGGAATAAAGTACTTATTTCTTGAATCACAAATCTCAGGAACCTTCCCTGGCTTTGGCTTACTCTTGGGATTAAAACACAGGAGGCCTTGCCCGTCTGGCCCTTGGTCCTCTGCACCCCCCATACAACCCTTTACTCTGTTCCTGCTCTGCTGGCCTTGATTTTCTCTCATACATCAGGCTCCTCCCTCAGGGCTGGCACACCTGCTGTTCTTCCTGAAATGCTGTGCCCACCAGCTGGGTCCAGCTGTTCCTTCTCATGCTTGACTCTGTCACAATGGGGTTCCCTTAGCAGGGTCTCCCAAAACCCCCAGAACAGGCCGCCCCAGGTGCCTGCCTCATGCACACTTACCCACAACACTCGGTTCTTGCCTTACTGCCCATGTCTCCCAGCAGACTGAATTCCACGAGGACAGGACCTCTGTCTCCCCAGGGCCTGGTGCAGAGTAGCTGCTACAAATAGTCCCTGAATGAAGGAAGTTACTAACGAGTTATCAGCTTTTACAACCCCAGTAAAATAGGTACCATTCATTCACTTGATGCATATTTATGGAGTGCCTACTGGGCTGGGCTAACATTTAATTTTAAAAATGTATCATTTGCTTTAGTAATAACAATCTGCCTTAGTTTCCTCATTCTTCAGTAAAACGGGGATCAGATTACCTACCTTGTGCTCAGCATGGGCCTGGCACTCACAGTGAGGTGGGAGGGATGGGGGCCAACATCAGGACGGGGACCGGGTTTTGCACCGAACAGAACATGGGCATCGCTCAGCTTGTTCTGGGTCTTTTCTTGGGCTCTCACCAGCAATGTCCACTTTCTTGAGCCACGCCAGTTCGTGCTGGTGCCACCGTTTCTTCTCTGCACCATCCAGCTTTAGGCTATGACTGCTCATCTAGAGGGATTACAAAAGCCTGGAAGATGCTCAGTGCCTTCCTATCAGAGTGGGGGATTTCACTCCTCTGCTGTTGGAGAAGGAAGCAGGGGCAGAAGGAGCACATTAAAACGACCTCTCACACAATTCTACCTCATCTGCCACCAGAAGGTGTGGGCTGGGCTGGACCACAAAGGTGATCTGTGAAGATTTTCCCTGGGAAACACAAAGATATAGGAACTTGAATGATACAACTGTTGATATTTGGTAGTAATTTTAGACCATTTTATTGAGAAGCTGCTTCCCCCCCATCACTCACTAAGTTGGTGGAAAACATAAGAAGCCCATCTTGGCTACAAGTAACAGAAAACTCAATCCATACTGACCTATACAGTAAAGGAAATTTGTCTCTTTACTGAACTAAGTCCAGTAGCAGGATGGCTTTCAGGCAGGGTCTGATCAAGACTGGCTGTTTTTCTGCTCTTCTCTTGGCCATACTATTCCCCTTGCATTGGTTTTCTCCTCAGACTAGTTTCCTCCCTTGCTGCAAAATGTAGCAGTTCTAGGCTTCATATTGGCATACCATAATTTCTAGAGGAGAGGCGTTTAACTTCTAGAGGTGGCGCTGCCCCCACTCCCCAAAGGATGGTCCTGGGCTTCCTTCTGTTTTGATTAGGTCAATCTGGATTGCCTTTCCACTTCTGATCACACTCTGACCAGGGGAACACTGTGTGCTAGGTGGCTTGGGCTAGGCTGATCACTGCTAAACCAATGTCTCGGCCAAGGAGTAGTGGTTGAATTCCACTCAACTTCCGCTTCTATATACCAGGAGAGGATGGGGAGCAAGTTAGAGAGGTAACTGTACTATCTGAAACGTCTACCACAACCTCCTTGGATTATCTATGTCTAAACAGTTGGGGAATATTGGGGCACCTGGGTGTCCAACTCTTGATTTTGGCTCAGGTAATGATCTCAGGGTTCTGAGATGGAGCTCTACGTTGAGTTCCACGCTTGGTGTGGAATCGGCTTGAGATTCTCTCCTTCCCCCTCCACAAGTAAATAAATAACATCTTTAAAAAAAGTTGGGGAATATTTAACTGTGAGCAACACAGCTTCCCAAAGTAGATCTGAGAGAAAAAGGGATACTTGAGCCCAGGGATGCATCCCTTCCTCAGCCTGAAATTCCTATCAACACCTGCGGGGAGGCCATTGTTTTCTAATCATTTCTACTTGCACCCTCATAGAAATAACCCTGGAGCCCAGGAAGGGTGAAGAGATTGTTCTGACATCTCTAATGTCCACTTAGGACATATCAGCCATTCAATCAATATTCGTCTTTGAAGGAAGGAACTGAGGGTGTGTTGACCTATAAACAGAAGGCCCTTACTGATGGGTTATTGAAACAGGATGTCTGATACATCTAGACATGTACACTCACAAATACAGAAATGTGCTCATAAATTCAAAGAAATGACCTAGAAGAACACAGAAGAAATGAAAGTCCAAGGGAGACTTGGCATCAAAATGGCCCTGGTTCCTGGTTCTAACTCAGCATAGTTCCATCCCTTCCTTGTCTGTGCCTGGTCAGTGAGGCTGGGCTCCTGTGACCAGCTACTAACCAGGGGCTCGAGGGTCGAGCAAGGACATCTGGAACACACAGGGACACCAAACTGGGTACCAGTCTTGCAAATGTGCATTTCAAATGAACCAGTCTACTCTTAAACACTGCTGTTGGAAGGCAGGTTGGCAAATTAATATATCAAACTTAACAAAAAGCGTATAGATTTACCTTTTGAGCCAGCAATACCTCTTCTGTGGACCTATCTCAAAGACACTGGGCCGACAACTCAGAAAGATGAATGGGCCAGTTGTTTACCACCGCACCCTACTGTGAGAGCACAGGCTGGAACTGACCCAGCGTCCACTGGCAGAGAACTGGTTGAATAAGGTATGTATGTCCCACCCCGGTGGATCACGGAACTGGAGAAGGGCAGGAGGAACTCAAATACTGCCATGGAATGGGCTCCAAGAGAAACTGTTAAGGAAAAATGCAAGGTGCAATCAAGTGTGTGATAGCCTTCCATTCTCCAAGAGACAGGGAATATAGGAATATACAGATGTAGTTACTTCTATTAAACTTGCACACATGCACACACACAGGCACGCACACTTAGGAGAATAAACAGAGTGAGGTAAGGACAGGGTGGAGAGGGCAAGGGGATAAGCTAGACTTCACTGAATGTACCTTACTTTATGTACTTGACTTTGGGACCATGTAATTATTTTATCCTTAAGTACAAAAACAAAATTAAATAAACATAACTTAAAAAGAACTTTAAACAGTAATCAGTGCATCCCAGAAGGACTAGAAATGAAATCTAAGGACAAAAAGAACTGTAAAAAAAATTAGTAGTCATATTGTTAATAATATTCATGCTGTTGGGGTGCCTGGGTGGCTCAGTCGGTTGAGTGTTCAACTCTTGATTTCAGCTCAGGTCATGATCTTGGGGTTTTGGGATCAAGTCCCATGTGAGTGTCTGGCTTCATGCTCTCTGCAGGGACTCTGCTTCCCCTCTCCCTCTGCCCCTCCCCCCCAAAATAAATAAATACATCCTTTTTTTAAAACATTTTATTTATTTATTTGTCAGAGAGAGAGCACAAGCAGGCAGAGTGGCAGGCAGAGGCAGAGGGAGAAGCAGGCTCCCCGCCAAGCAAGGACTCAGTGCGGGACTCAATCCCAGAACCCTGGGATCATGACCCAAGCTGAAGGTAGCTGCTTAACCAACTGAGCTACCCAGGCATCCCTCCCTTTTTTTTTTTTTTTTTTAAGATTTATTTATTTAAGAGAGAGAGCGAGAATGCAAACAGGGGCAGCAGTGGAGGGAGAGGGAGAAGCAGGCTCTCTATTGAGCAGGGAACCCGATGCAGGGCTCGATGCTGGGACGCCAGGATCATGACCTGAGCCGAAGGCAAGCCACCCAAGGCACCCCAATAAATAAATCTTTAATAAATTATGCTGATATTTCCAGTCCAGATTTAGGACTACACAATTTTTACTTATTTTATATTACATTGTTGTATCTCTTCTCTTAGTGAAAATTTTAGTTCCTAGTAATAGTAACACAATTATGCTTCATCCTATAGTATGTATAATGGTTTTGGAATAATAATATATTATTTTGGGGTTTTAATTTTTTTTAAGATTTCTTTTTCTTTCTTTTTTATTTTAAAGATTTTGTTTACTTATTTGACACAGAGAGAGAAAGCACAAGCAGGGGGAGCAGCAGGCAGAGAGGGAGAAGCTCCCTGCTGAGCAAGGAGCCCGATGCAGGGCTTGATCCCAGGACTCTGGGATTATGACCTGAGCCTAAAGCAGATGTTCAACTGACTGAGCCACCCAGGTGCCCCTATTTTGTGTGTGTGTGTGTGTGTTTTTTAAGTATCTGTTTATTTTAGAGAGAGAGAGTGCAAGAGCAGGGGAGGGGCAGAGAGAAAGCGGGGAGGAAGCAGATTCCCCACTAAGCATGGAGCCAGACACTCAGGCACACGGGGCTTGATCCCAGGACCCCGAGGTCATGACCTGAGCTGAATCAAGAAATGAACACTCAACAGACTTAGTCACCCAGGCGCCCCAATAATATGAATATTATTAATATGACTACTAACATTATATAACTCAGGGTAATCAAGTAGCAGGAAAACTGCAGGAAGTTTCTCTGCAGAGACATATTCTAGTTAACAAATGAAGAAGGCATGATAGAGTATGGACACTGTGCAATCCCTAATGTTTTCCTGTCATTGTGAACTCATGGATTTCAGTATTTTGCCGACTGGATATTAGGTGTGATAATGGTATTACAGTTACGGTTTTAAAAATCATCTTTCAGAGATACAGACTGAAGTGTTTATAGGTACAGTGATCGTGAGAGCTCGGGCTTCTTCCACAAGGACCGTGTTGGGGAGGGAAGGAGAGGACACGGGCTCGGCTCTGAGCTAGCGACGGCTGGGACCTCAGTAATCTTCTGTCTACTGGGGTGCATGTGTGTCATTTTTCCAGAGTGAATAATTAAAAAAAAAATCGACCTCCCTTTTGATTCACAATTTTACTTCATGGAATTTAGTCGACACCTAGCACCTGAACTAAACGTGTGTACACCTCAGTATGGGCAACAATCTGTTCCAGCATGACTTATAGTAGCAAATAACCTAAAAGTCCTTCATATGCACCTAATAAATAACAGTAAAACTATGGAAAGGAATACTGGGCAGTTTCTAAGAAGAATAAGGCATGGGTATGTACACATAACATAGGAGGATCCCCAAGATTTACTACTGAGTATAGATTAGTACACTTATGTAAAGCAAGATGTAGAAGTGTGCAAAAAATTAGGAAAAAAGGATCAACTTATCCTAATGAATGTACAGAATTGGGGATTCCTTATTCTGGGGAAGAAAACAGAGGCTCAGGAGACCTACTGGCTAACCTTTCCTTTCCTACCCTTGAAAACAACTTTTTAATCACATGCACGACCACTAGCGACTACATAGAAACAGTGAAAGACACCTGCCCTCGCTCTAGCACCCAGGTTCCATGGACACTGGAGGAGCTCCCGCTACTCTGAGCGAGCAGCTGCCCCCAGCAGGCCCACCAGGCCCCTCAAGTTGTAGCCCTCACTTCACTTCAGGGGTGTGGCCCTTTCTGCTTCCTTCTGGCACAATCACAAAGCTGTATGAGAGAGAGCCTCTTTTGGCAACAAATCAGTAGGTACTCCTCAACCTGCACTTGAGGAACCAGGGCAGGGAACATGGCTTGTTACAGGAACAAATGTTTTTAGGTAAATACTGACAGTTCTACTGTGCTTTTCACAAACAAATTCTACTTTTGGTTATCAAATACATGATGGTGAGGGAATGGATTTCTTTCGTTTTCCATGATTTAAAAAAAATTTCTTATAATTCAAGTATGAAAGCAGCTTAGGTAGGTCTTTCATCTGTCTCAAGTCTAACAATTTCTTAAAGATTTCTTTTATTTATTTATTTTCGAGAGATAGGGATCGCATGTGACTGCCCAAGCAGGGGGAGGAGCAGAGGGAGAGGGACAAGCAGACTCCATGCTGAGTGCAGAGTCCGATGTGGGCGTTTGATCCCATGACCCCGAGATCATGACCTGAGCTGAAATCAAGAGTTGGATGCTTAACTGACTGACCCACCCAGGGGCCCCTGTTTTTTTTTTATTTGTTTTTACTTTAACTGTTTTACACCATTCATTTAATGCTACCTGGATTTGGTGGCAGGAAATAGTCACAATAGTAATAATGCCTCATATTCATTGCACAGCTATAATGGGTCTGGGTCTCAGTTCTTTCATGTATTAGCTTTTAAGTTTAACCTCCTAGCATTCACCGATGTAGGTGTTAGCATCCCTGATCTATGTAAGGGAAGCCCTGAGGGGCTAAATGACTCACCCAAGGCCACACAACCGAAGCAGTGATGACGATCCCCACCCTGGCCCAAGACCGCAGAGCTGGTGCTCTAACCACTGCCCAGCATGGCCCTTAGAAGCCACGGCTCCCCACGTGGGGTTCTACAAACTCATTACAAAAACGGGCACTTCTCTGTTTATGTAGGAACTAGCTTGAGCAGCATACTTTTGTAGAAACCTTCTAATACTGAATTTGCATTCCTACTTCTTTGTAACAAATGATTCCTAAAGGAATAGAAGGCTTAAACTAAATCTCACCCATCTCTATTGTTGAGAAACTATTAACAACTCAGAAAATTCCCTCATGGCTGGAAGATGTACGGTTCTACTCTTTATTTCATCAAAATGAACACAAATGTGCACAATGTAAATACCAGTTATTACCAATGGGATCTCTGTTACTCTTGGCAAAGGAACCACAAGTGAGATAATTACTAGGAAGAGTGCATGAATATCATTTTAAAACATGAGACCAAAGAGGGGGAGGGGAGAGAATTAAATTCTAGGCCTAAGAATTTATCTTTGTATTTTAGAAACTCTCCAGAATTATAATTATGAGAATAGCCACTTTCAGGTCAAATGAAGTTTGAGGTAGGACCCAAGCCCACTCACTCATTTTAAACCACCACTTAAATGCTCTCTAATTATGCAAACTTGATGAAACTATAAATCCTTTCCTTAGAAAGATTCACACATACACTCAGAGGTAATACACTGCATACGATTTCAGGGAGCTCACGGACCCAACGTCAGTAATCCCGGAGCTGAACTGTAGAACTGCGGGGTGAGGAGCCTCCACTGTCTGGCCTGTTGTCTGGCCTCCGTCAGTCCTGAAAATTAATCTCTCCATGACAGCAGCTTCACTTCCTGGTGTGGAAGCCAAGTGGTCGAATAAATTCTTACAGGAGAAAAACCGCATGGCAAATCAACAGGAGTTTTTAAAATAACTGCAGCAATACACCTACCCAGTAAACTATTTTCTATATCACACTCTGACCTTCAAAGGATTTGCAGGTGGTAACTTCAAACAATTTAAGTATAAAGTAAAAAATACTTTTTTTACTTTTTTGAAGTGAGATCCAGGATCAAAGGATGAGACTATTAAAGAAAAATCTGACAGGCACCTGGATTCTAAAGCCTGGGTGTAAGTGGTGGTACGTTTGAATTCCTCAAACAACAGTAAAAACAATGCCAAGGATTCCACTTAATTAGATCCACTATAGAAATAGAAATGAGCTAAGAGACTTGGAGAGACCAAAGTATGGAGAAAGACCCTGAGAGACCCTCCCGATTCAACAACTAAAATGTTAAATCAAATATAAAGAGAATGTTTTTCTAAAAAAAGGTTTCATTTATTTGAGAGAGAGAGAGAGAACGATAGCGACAGAGAGAGCACAAGCGGGGAGGAGACAAACAGGCTCAGGGACTTAATCCCACGACCCTGGGATCATGACCTGAGCCGAGTGAAAGGCAGGCACTTAACTGAAGGAGCCACCCGGGCCCCTCGTAAAGCCTGTTTTTTGAAAAGTAAACTACAGGGCTGGCATTAACAAATTGGTCCCTAAAGAAAGTGGAGATAGGAGCCTTGAGCTTTGGGAGGCAGGGGAGCATCAAAATGGCTTCTGTCCTCGAGTCTTCTACAAAACCCGAAAGACCCTCTGCTTCAGTTTTTAGGACTTTTTAGGGTTCCTGGGAAAGGGGATAAAGGCCAGGACCTACTCGAGGTCTATTAGAAAGTTGCCAGGGTTTTTTGCCCCGAACTTCTGGACACTGCTGAATTTTGTAGGCATCACACAGTTCAACCTAATTAGAGTGGACCCTGAGCACAGCTAGGAATATGGCATAAAGATAAAGAAGAAACAAGCCTGCCGCACATAAGGAGATAGCAAAGAAACTTGTTTGCCCTGGCACTCAGTGGTGGGAAATAAAAAGCTCTCTCCTGAGAATTCACAACTAGGATGTATAGGTTTGAGGCCTAATATTATGATACCTGAATGATCTGAAAAATTTCAAGGGAGGGACTTAAAGTTTCTGTATTATCAGTGTCCCAGTCTACCTGGGGAGGCAAACCCAGTCTTGACTGACAGAACTCAACCTCCATCCAAGCGACAGAGACTGCCTACGGGTAAGGACGCAAGGAGAAATGGGCAACTCCCACTCCCAGGTCACAAAACACAAGGAAACAGTGAAAAACCAGTGGGAATAACAAATGAGAGAAACAGACCCCCAGAGAATCAGATATTGGAATAATCAGATGGAATATAAAACAACCATGGTTATTATACTTAGAGGAATAGAGTATAAGTTTAAAAAGATTAGCAGGGGAAAAATGACAATGAAGAATGACCAGATTTTTGAAAACAAACAAAAAACCAAAGACAGAACTTGAAATAAAATACAGTAATTAAAAAATTCAGTGGCTGGATTAGATTAGGCCCAAGTGAGGAGAAAATTAGTAAACTAGAAGCTGTAGCTGAAGATATTATTAAGAATGCAGCTCATAGGGACAGCGATGGAAGAGTTTCCAGGAAATGAAAGAATGGGGTCTAACACGGTGTCTCATCATCAGTCCCAAAGGACAGAGAACGTGAAGTGCCAAGATAGTAACTTCTTCAGCTAATAATGTGTATTAAAACTACTAGAGTAACCACAGAGTAACCACTAAAAGACCAGTCATAAAAAAATATAACTCCAAACAAATAGAAAAAAGTAGAGGGAAAAAAAAAAGACAAGAAAAGAGGAGAATCCCCCCCCACACCTCAAAAAACATAAAATGGGAATTGAGCATGTCAACATGGATAAATCTCTAAAAAAAAGTTGAGGGGCAATTGGCTGGCTCAGTCAGAAGAGCATGTGACTCTTGATTTTGGGGTCCTGAGTTTAAGTCCCAAGTTGGGCATAGAGATTACTTAATAAATAAAACTTTAAAAAAGAAAATGTTGAAAGAAGCCATTCACAAAAGAATATACACAGCATATACAATGTTAAAGAACTGGCAAAATTTAACAGTATGTTGTTTAGGGACACACAATAAAAAGCAAGGAAACGGTTAATCTCAAATTCAAGATAGTGGTTAACTCTGGAGATAGTGTATATAATTGGGGAGATATACTCAGGTGGCTCCTAAGATATTGGTAATGTTCTATTTCTTAACCCAGGTAGTGGGTACATGGGTGTTTTACACACACACTTGTTTCACATACTTCACCAAAAAAATAGACAGTAAAGTAATATACAACATATGAAATATGTAACACATAAAATGGTAACATACCTTGATATACACACAGTGAAATACATTTAATGAAATTATACACACACACAATTAAGAAATAAAGACAGTGGCGCTGGAACCCCTTCAATGGAAAACCCTGGCCTCCTGTGGATGTTTTGTTCCGATCTACGGAATGCTTTCCTCATCTGTGTTCCATTATGTGATGCTAAGAAGGGAAAGCCAGCTAAATAACCCTGAAGTGATTACCTGTTTGATCACTGGAGTACTTGGATTACATTTCTTAGCCAGTTAGCTATCAGACAAGGCATCACAGAGCTGAGAAAGCTCTGACAGTATCAGGCTCTATTGGTATCTTACCGAAGCTGGTCTACAAACCGAGGCCTGTAAGCAGAGTATTTTTCTTAAAGCAGTGGTTTCAAGCCTTGGGGACTGAAACTGGTGGGGGATGAGCTCCCAGCCTCTGCTTTTAGAGCCATTCTGATTTTAAATTTACTTTACAGATGCCTTTGATAGGATTTTGTTTGAAGGGTTCCACCTGTCTAAAGAGTATGAACAGTGTTGTCTTAGAGGAATCCTACCTCTCTGGAGTTGGCAACTACAAATGTAAAAGCAGAGGTGACCAAAATGTGGACCCAAAAAGCAATCTGCACTGCAGCAAATCTTAGGATGGCTGGTTTTCTATCCTCTTTTGTCCTTATTCCCGTCTTGAGAAATACCCCATGGCCCTAGATGAACAACAGAAACGTGAGGCAGACTTGAAATCAATCTGAGCCAAGCTAGTGAACAAAATCCAGCCAACCCCTCACCCATGGATCCATGCATCTTATCATTTACGTTGCACGGCTTCCCAACTAAGAGATCGAGTCAACTCCGGCTATGCCTTAATTATCAGGGTTAGCGCTAAACATGAGAAGGAAGGTATGTGTTTGTGGGTGGGTCATCAAAACTTGGAAAGATGTGATCTCATTTTGGTAATGAACAGGTAAAGAACTGGTCTCCTCAAAGGCTCCTAGAGTTGGTGGACGGAACAAATCTCCAGCAGATACAAATGAACTTCTGCCAAGCTCAGCAAAAACATCTTTATCCCACCCGCTCTCCTGCCATACCTACCTAACTTGCCAGGGTTTTGCTGGAAAGGTCAAGCAGCCAGTCTGTCCCAGAACATAATGAATGGTTACTGTTCTCTCGTACACCAGCCCTGAACAACTGGTGTGTGGGCTGGTCTTCTCTGGGAGACATGGTATTTGATACTGTGCTAATTGGGTGGCTAGAAGAAAAAAGGAATACATTTTAAAATGGCTCCTTAGAATTTTCTCTACAGTTGTACCAAATATACATCTTGGCTGAATGATTATTAGAATTCTGTATTTAGTTGCAGCCAAACATCACTATTAGAGAACTGGTAGGTTGGGACGCAAGAATGTGAAATCTAGCCAGAAAAAATATTTTATTTGAACTGTCAGAATTTTCCCAAGTTTGACCTTAGGCAGGGATGAAACTCTCTTAGCACCATCAGTTGCTTTATTGCTCCCGTGGTGTCTACATGTTTGTAATAGTAAGTAGATGCTTACTTTTACCTGAGGTTGGTGTTAGAGCAAGTTGTCTTGTGCTGGCCCTATCACCAAACTGAGTGTTGTGTCCTAATAACTGTAAGACAAAGACTTCTGTCTTTCTCAGTACTTAGACTTGAAAAAATCTGGTTGATGACAATGATTTAATCGTACACAATCCCTCCATGTCAAGCCTGGTGCACGGCAAGATGCTTTCTGAGTATCTTCAGAAGCACTTAAGATTTTTGCCATGCTGATCAATTTCCAATCGTTTGCATGCCTATTTAAAAATTCTTAAAAAACTTTTGTTAGCTTGAAGTTCTTCCTAAACTTATCTAGATAACATCTATTTCCCCATTTATTGCTTTCTTAGTTTTAACTTTTTGATTACAGAAGTGTTCAAAATTAACTGAAGTGCTTTCATCCTATAACATATTCTAAATGACTGACAAAAAAATGATATAATCTTGCACAACTAAAATGCTTACCTGTATTTGAAATTATTGATATATGCAGTAAATCCAAAAGCCATGTCTGTCCGAGCTTTTGCAGCTATTGTGCTGGATCAGATAAACAGCAGTCCTCTCTGTGACCACCCAATTGTTAATTTTGCACTAATTTGGGGATGCCAGGAACTCTATATTCATTCCACTGGTCTTGGGATGAGGTTGAAAGCAATTAATAGCAGTTCTTCATTTTTACTCTTCATCTGAAGCTCACATATATAATCCAGCACAGATGAATGAAAATTGATTTTTGCCTATGTATGGACAAGTTTTCCCAAGTAAGTTCCTTTTTTTGGCGGGGGAGGGGCCACTGACAATCTTAGAAACATTCTTTGGTTGGTGTCTTATAGTTGCTTACTGAATGCTCATTATGTGTAAGCCAAGTTATTAGGCACTTTTTGTGGGTTTTCCACCTTCACAATCCCTCAGTATTCCGGTTATCTCACACATGAGCAAAGCCAAGCCTGGGGTATCCTGTTCTTCTGCTCTAGGCTGATGCGTGCATCTGATTTACAGAACTGAAAAGAAGTGAATCATGATCCCTGCTGATTCCAGCTGGCTGGTTTCCAAGGCTGTATGAGCTTTGGGTCTGGCTTTTCATAGGAGGTGGGGAAAGGGGCATATAGCACTTCAAACCTTTTCAACTTTTTTGAAAGCACTCTTACCCATTCTGCCTCAGTTTGCCAGCTATTATTTTATCTTCACTTCCCAGAAGTTTCCTTTTAACCTCCTATCATGGTCCCACAGTGGAAATCTCAGGGGATTTCTCTTCACTTCCCTCAGTCTGAATTCTGTGCCTTCTTCATGAGTCAATACTCAACTGTCTGTTCCTAGTTCCCATGTCCCATATTCCATTTATGTATCTGTGACTTGAAAAGTGTGCCATGTTAGCATCTGTGCTGTTCACTGCAGTTAGACATGGGCAGGCCTAGTCAAGTAGGTACAAACCAGTGATTTCAAAAGATGGGTTTCAACTATATTGTACAGACTATTTAGCTACATAAGGATAGCTATTACCCTTCTGAATGGTGGTGTACTGGTGCAGTCATCTTGACAAGAATACTTAAAAAAAAATCACATATAAGAAAACTAGAATTCAAAATATTACACTAATAATTGCAACAACTTCATGTTTCCCGGTTTTTTTTTTTTTTGTATTTGCTGAAAGTATTGGTATTTTGTGTGCAGTCAGTGCTCACAATTGCTTGGCTGTCCACGACTTAGTATCAGGTCATTATAGGGCTATATATAATAGGCAGGTGCTATTTAGAACCTAGCCAGCTGGGTTTTCAACCACACGAAACAACTGAGATTAATGAAAAGCAACAAATAGTGAATAATACTATTATGAGTCAAGCATTACTCTGAGCATATCCCATTTCATTCAAGATTCACAATGAGGCAGGTACATTCCTGTTTTATAGACACTGTGGCTCAGCATTTAAGTCACTCACTCAAATCACACAGGTAGGGAAGGAGCCAGGACCTGGACAGAATGTAACCAATGGTTTACAAAGGCAGATGTGACTTCAGATGCACATGAAGTGAAATAACAAATGAGAAAGTAAAGTTAGTGCAGACTGGGATTTACAAGGCAAGGCCTCAAGTTCTGTTGTCACATACTAGTTTCAAATTATGAACCTCTCCTAAGATCTCATGTCCTAAAACAAAGACTGATTTTTTTCTACTCACCTGGTGCTATGTGTTCTTTCTGATAGAAATTTTATCTTTTTTTAAAAGATTTTATTTATTTGAGATAGAACGAGAGTGAAAGACAGAGCACGCAAGCACGGGGAGCAGCAGGCAGAGGGAGAAGCAGACTCCCGGCCGAGCAGGGTGCCTGACATAGGGCTTGATCCCAGGACTCCAGGATCATAATCTGAGCCAAAGGCAGATGCTTAACTGACTGAGCCACTCAGGCAGCCCTTTTCTGAAAGAATTTTAAGCAAGCTACCACACGCCATGCTCTATCACTTCAGTAGACTAGCCCACTTTTAGACTACCCTAGCCACTAAAGAATTTTGAAATCCTGGAAGTGACACAATTGATAATGTCCAGGGCACAGATTAATGACACATGAAATTTGCCTCTGACATAATCAATTACTGCTCATCTTTCTTCCTATAGTTAAAGAGGGAGATGGGAGAATATGACATGAAATCTCCCCCAGATGGGAGAATAAGACAAGAAAGTAAAGTAATACAAGGATTAAGTATGGATTTGTCACAGAATGTGGAATAAGGCACAAGAGGTCAGGAGGTCCAATCTCCCTCCCTGACATAGGAGCATGCTGAAGGGGGAAGACGTGGCCAGTGTCTCAGGACCAGAGACCATTAGTGCGGACAGAAGACGACCCCAGCAGCCCTGTGCTTCTCCCTCCATGTGCCACCACTGGCTCAGACAGACTCTTACTAGGAGGTTCTCCTCCAACTCCTTGAGGGAAGCCAGTGTTCGACAGAACAAAGTGCTTTCCAAGTGACGTGCTCTTCACTCACTTTTAATGTACTTCAAGAAACGAAGATCCACTTGACACACTTGTGACACATGTACTATGACACAACACTGTGTTCCATATGAGTCAGGGAAGTGAGAAGGAAGCAAAGAACTACGCATGCAAACACTGGTGGCTGAGTCCAAAAAAGAAAGCAGTTGTTCAACTGAACCCAGACCAACAGGAAACTACGGCTGCAGGTGACATCGCAGCTCACCAAGTCCCACACCTCCCAAACAGCAGGGGAAGAGGAGAGCTCAATCTCATCACCCTACTTCAGAAACGTAGTTACATTGGGTTAGGACTCCACAAACATGAGCATCCATATTATAATCCATTTTTGGAAAACAGACTATTTGAAGGAAAACAAATCCAAATTGAAACTGTGTGGTTTCCAGAGCAATTTATTCATTAAAATCTATTCAATATGCCATCAACAGTTCTCCTGTGTGTATTGTGCTGATAAATAGACACTGAGAGGATTTAACAAGTTCGTCGTTTAATAAGTCTGAATTCATTTTCACCACATGGTATTGTACACGGTCATCTGTTGAAACAGATTTCTTTTTAACAGATCTTAGTTTAAAAAAGTCATAGATACTGTGAGTTCTGTATAAACTGGTGGATATTAGTTAGTTCCTTTGTTTTGACTTATAAGCCTCAACTTCACCGCAGAATAAAGAATGTAGGCCAAAGAGAGCATAATCGGTCACTCGTATAGAACAGTATTGTTTCTATAATTTGAAGCTTTCTGAATGGACGGGTTCAGGCCTGATGTAACTGTAAAAAGATTACTTAATGAATAGACTATATGGAAATTGTACAAAATGTTATTAACTTTAATCATTAATAGCTTAAACAGCACTATGTTACTAACTGCTATTCAAAACCAAAAACCTGTTTTTGAATCCCCAAGAAGGTGGCATGCGTACACAACCACGCCACCTTGTACTGAGGGGGGTGTTAATACATATTTCAACAGAAACTTTGGCTTTAGGAAAGAGTCACAAACATTTAAAATAATGGCTTTAATCGTCATTTTGAGTATACGGTAGGGGAAAGTGTGCTTTAATTAAATATACATACCAGTGATGCTGGCAAGGTTGAGTTAATCCTAATGTTGATAGCTATAAAAACTAGTTTGTACATGACAAGACAATGAGAGAAAAAAGCAATCCCTTTGAAACAAAATTAAAAAAAAAATACGTTCACAGTGGTCTGTATCAACAGTATGCATTTTATGACAGTAACATGTACAGATTGAGCACCCTAGGGCTCTCTTTATATCCTAAAGAAAACGAGCATTTACATTATTCATGGGTTGAACTGAATTTTAAAAAGATCAATTGTACACTTACCCCTTAGACAGGATAAACTGTTCTGGGGTGTACAGCTTTAACACCATCATTAAAGTTGTTTGCAAAAGGAATACAGAGTTAAAAAACAAAACATTTTTTTCTTGGGAATGGAGAGTCTTTCATTTGCTGTTATAACCAGCAAATGCCATTCATTAACTCAAAAAATGGAAGGGGGCCCCACAAACACACTATTTGAGCAAGCTGACCAATACACATTACAGTTTTAAAAATGAAGGTTATATACTCTATGTTACAAGTCCCAACTAGGCAGTGTCAAAATGACATCTATTTCTTTGCTTGCTTTGTGATCATACCCCTTGGAGGTGTTACAGGTCTCGTGGCATTCGGCTTCTTCTTCTCTGCAGGCTTTAAAATCTGCAAAGATTCAAAGGTAAATGCATTTTAGGAAATATTCTTGACCCCAAACCTTAAGATTTCTTAAATCTCACTCAAATCTTTTGTTCAGAAAGGTTTCTGACCACTTAAAACTGACCCGACAACTCTGAAAGCCCCACTAACATATTAACATAAACATGTTAATAGTTAATATGTAAACATTTTGGTAATAAATGCTATGATGAACAGATGAAATACAGGGACAAAGTATTTTGATTCTGGATAAAATGACAATTTTCTGAAGTCAGATCTTGTAGCATCTCTAGGTTATCCCCTCTGACACAGGGGTGAGCTGGGGGTGGAGAGTTCTCTACAACCAGTGTTTCTCAAACCCACAGGGGGCCCTCTCATAATCTCTGGGTGCTGGAAGTTCTCCCCAACAGCTGGTAAAACAACACTTCATTGATGACTGCCACTTGACTTCGGTGGCTTTATTTATGATTATTACTGGGCTAGCTTAAAATTGTACACCTTTAATTGTAATAAGAGAGTGAGAAAAAGACTCAGACAGACTTTACATGTAACTGATACTTCTGTGCCAAGTGAAGGCCAAATGATGTCATGGTGAATCAGTCTTGTGGAAATTAGAAAAAAATGGTGGGAGAAGGGAGTAATCACACAGCACATCTGGCACATGGCAGTTAGTTCTATTCTCACATACAAGTAGGGTTTTAATTTTAGCTGAATATTACACTGACATAAGTTTTAGATTTATACTAAAGGAACTATAAGCACGAGAAGTCAATAAATTGGTTTTTTACCCCATTTAAATAACGTGGAAACAGTTAAATTCAACACGGCAGGAAAAGCTGACAATTTTTTTCCCCTTAAAGGGGTCCACTGATTACCGATTACTTTTATGGGAAAATAAAAATTTAGTCTATTCAACATAAATGAAGAGCAGGCAGAAAAATTTTTTTAAAAATTAGTAAATTCAGACAAAATAGTAGGAAAACAATGTTGAAAGCATCCTGTACCTGAAAAGAACACATTAGAGTTTCGTCCACACTCATCATGGCACCTGCATTGTCAAACTCTCCACAATAATTGGGTGCAGAAAACAGAGTGACCAACTGCCTCTTTGCAAAAAATTCATATCCATCTTCAACCACCTTGGAGAGAAAATGTTTTTAGTGTAAGTAGGTGTAAACTGCAGGTGAGTAAAACCACTTTTCAGTTTCCCATTGAGCCTGATATCCTATAGGTCATTTGCAGAGACATTTTGTATGAATAAGCAATACCTACCCACTAAAATCAACAAGGAGAATCTGTGCTCACACACATGCTCTTAAGTGTACATGTAAAATTCAAAATCAATACCTGGTGGGCTCTACATATAAGATCCAAATCATGCTTATGGAGAAATTTTGCAACCACTTCTGCACCAAATGTGAAGGACACTCCTCTGTCATTTTCACCCCAGCCTAAGACATCTTTATCGGGGTCAGACCACAAAAGATCACAAAGAAGACCTTGATCTGGTACATCAGTTGGTCGCATAATTCGCCGAATCTGCTCCATAGATTGAAGATCTGGTGATAAACCTATTACGTGAAAAAAAATTTGAAGAAAACTGAACTTCACTTTAACAGTTCAATTTGCTTACAGAGAGACTCAATGACTCTAACATGGAAAGCTTAAATTAAATCGATGGTTATGATTTTTTTATGGCTATGTTTTTAAATTTAGCTTTGGTTAAAAAGAAAACACAACTCAACTGAATCACCCATCGCACCAATCTGCGAGGCACAGTATGTCTAAATGGTACATGGAATCAGTTACCTCGACATACAGAGCCCTATAAAATTAATTATAGACAACCACTCCTCAACTCCTTTGATGATAATAATGTACATCCTAGATTTTATTATTGACCATTTGTAATGGCTGGGTGTAGAGGGTGCAGATGTTCAGGTGTGATGTAGCTTTCCAGGAAACCTGTGCTGTCCAAGGACCATCAAATCTATCACACCAGCTCAGATGTAGTTGACTTTCATCTGAGTTTAAAATCACATGCCCAGGGGCTCCTGGCTGGCTCAGTGGGTGGAGGGAGCATCTAACTCTTGATCTCAGGGTTGTGAGTTCAAGCCTTATGTTGAGGGTAGATTTCACTTAAAAAAAAAATTTAAAAAGATCACATGCCCAGCTCTACCAAAACCAGTTGAAGTATAGGAGGGCAGGGATAATAGCTTTATTAAAATACATTGTATTGGTTCTTTGACAGTTGTCTAACTTCTGACCACAGGTGAGAAGAAATCCTTTTCAAAATTACTATTTTAATTATGTTATACAAAACACAACCATGAAGAAAAATAAAATTGCTCTTAAAAATCCAAGTCAGAAAAATTTCTAAAAGGAGAGGATCAAAAACAGACCAAGGAAAGTCTACTCACATTTTCAGTATTCTAGAGGATTTATGAAACAGCATATTAATCACTCTTCACTTTATATATATATATATATTTTTTTTTTATTTTTTTAAAGATTTTATTTATTCATTTGACACAGAGAGAGAGATTACAAGTAGGCAGAGAGGCAGGCAGAGAGACAGGGAGAGGAGGAAGCAGGCTCCCCGCTGAGCAGAGAGCCCGATGCGGGCCTCGATCCCAGGACGCTGAGATCATGACCTGAGCCGAAAGCAGAGGCTTTAACCCACTGAGCCACCCAGGCGCCCATCTTCACTTTATATTTAAGAAACACTTTCTGCTCTATTTTCAACAAACTGTTACAGAGCCTAGAATTCCCTGTAACAAATCAATTTCTTACTTTATATTATCCAAATGATCCTGGATGTGCCAGAGTGGACCCATGGTGTAACACATCAATAAAGGAGTCATCTGACAGAGAAGTCATCCCAATGACAACTCAAATGTCAAAGTGTACCCCCTTCAGAAGGGAACAAAGTCTATCTGCAACTAAAATTAGCCCACATACCTCCATGACAGCAGAATATCTTCTCATCCACGATGGCTGCTATCGGTAAACAGTTAAAGCAGTCTGTGAAAGTTTTCCATAGTTTAATGTTATATCTTCTTTTACCTGTGAAAATTTTAGGATGGTTAAAATAAGAGACTGGTGTTCTGTAGGTACATTCTCTCAGGACAAGTTCTCCCAAAGTAAGGTGCTAATTACTTTTTAAGTAAACAATAACTATGCTTTTATTAAGAATTCCCTGGAGGATAGGTTTAGCAGAACTAGA
The DNA here is from genome assembly GCA_002007465.1 of Ailurus styani. Classification (NCBI taxonomy): domain Eukaryota; kingdom Metazoa; phylum Chordata; class Mammalia; order Carnivora; family Ailuridae; genus Ailurus; species Ailurus styani. Next base: position 887,634 of record LNAC01000056.1, on the reverse strand, counting down.
TATACTTTAAAATCCCACAGAAGTTTGAAATCAGAATCCCAGAAGTAATGATTAAAGATTATCATTAACCCTCAATAATTATTTGGTAGCATCAACTCTGTTTGGAATCTAACCTGTTTTGTCCAATCTCAACCAAGAGGCAATTATGAACAGCTTACACATGTGCCATTACCATCTTCCTTCTGAGGAAGCTCCTGAGAGTTAACACCCATCCCATCTCCCACTATCATCAAGAGCTTACTGGTACCAGATAAGTCCCAGCCCTACAGACTCCTGGCAGGCACAGACAAGTACAGGGGAATACAGACTGCTGACTGCAGGCACCCCAGGGCAACTGTTCCTAACACTCCACGAATGCTCAGACTGTTCCCCCCCAGACATGATGTTATAGGGTGGTTATATTCCCCTCACCAGCCCCTGTATTCCCTGCATTCTGGAGTCACAGTGTGATTTGGACATAAGCATGACTTTAAGGCACTGTTCCTACAAGCAAATTATGTTCTGAGTTAAAAACCTACTCATAAATTTTGAAGGCACAAATCTGTCTGGGTTTGTTCAGAATGGCCCAGTTGTGGGGTGCCTTGTCTCCTGTACCTTCATACCAGAAAACCCAAAGATCAAAGCACAATCTTCATTTCTAAAGCCAAGACTGTCCTTCATCTCCTCTCCTCTCTTATTCTAGGGACATCTACAGATTTAAAGCTGAACGTTTTGGGAAAGTTAGACTCGCTCAAGCAGCAGGTTCCTGAACCACACCTTCCACTCCAATGTAAATCAAGTCAGGTATGGAATTCAGCACAGGGTTTGGAATGTAATACAAATTCAGCAAATACTTGACTTCTCCCTTTGCACAGGACTGTCGTCTTTCCTTCTAATAGTTTGTTGTTCTTTGACTAGGTATAACTCTCACCATGGTTCACCCTGTTTTGTATTTCTTTGAAGGTCGTTAATTCCTTATCCCCTATCTTCCTTCACTGGAGGTTCTGGAAGCCAAAGAGAATTCCTCTCTACAAAAGGCTGAAAGGGAACTTTTTACTTAAAAAGTAAAATAACAGAAAAACAAGGCTGGGTTGGTCCTAACCCCCGTTCATAAAAGTGTTTTGGTTCTGTCTCCTATTTTCCACTGAAGCCTATCTCTGAATGACCATCCAATGGCCCACTTGGATTTTTCCTTTGCCCACATGCTGCATTTGCCAGTGCTGACGAATACTCTTCTTTCTCTAAGTCTGCTTTGCTCCCTGATTGTTTATTCACACAACACACTCCAGCTTGTCTTGTAGACTCCTTTGCTATCTTTGCTGGCTCCTTCAACAAAAATTAGGATTCTTCCTCCTGTTGCCTCTGAGAATCTTAATTAAGTCCTAGGGCCCTGCTTTCTGTCCTCTCTACATTTCCTCCCTAAGGCCACTCCAGACTAGTAGGATCATCTGGCTCCAGAAAGGTTTGGCCTGGATAACTGCCAAGGTCTCTTCAAGCTTCCAAATCCAGCGGTTCTGAGTCAGAACCCCTAAAGCAGTTTCCTATTAATACAGATCAGATAGCTCTGGTATCAGAAAAGGACAAAACACATTCACATTTAATCTAACAACAGATACCCCAGCTTTTCTAGGATTACACTCTTTATAAAAAAATTGGGGGTATGGATTGGAGGGAGAAACGGTAGTATGGAAGAGTGCTTGTTATACTTGTGAAATAAGTCTATCACTTAGAGCATTGGTTTTAAACTGTTCCATGAAAATCTACAATTTTAATAAAGCTCTTCATTGTAACTTAAAAATTTTAATAAAATTATCATCAGTTTTTTTTAGAAGTCTTCAAACCATCAATCAAAAGTCACCTATGTCAAGGACACTTTTCTGCCCACAAGTACATTGGATGGCAAGTTATACCTGCCTGATGGGGCGTAGGGGGAGCTTGAGCACAAGGTTAATCAGTAAGTCTTGATGACCAACCAAGAATCAACCAACGCTGACCATCTAAAATAATTTTTAAAGTCTTCTGCATTAAATAGAAACTGAAAACAATGTTGCTAACATCCTCATATTTGGATATATGTCACAACAAAGAGATTATCTGGATTTGAACTTCATCAATGAAAACATCAAAGTACTTGCTGAACAGTATATAAAAGGAAACTTTTCTTAACTTGTTCTAAAAAATAGCACTTGTAACAAATATCCAAAACACAACTTATAAAACTTGCTGCCTCTCATCTCACTACCTTAGGAATAATAACTGCTTTACTAGTACTTCTCTGATAGACTCACTGTCAAAATCGAATCTTTCTTGGGGCATCTGGCTGGCTCAGTTGGTAAAATATCTGACTCTTGATCTTGAGGTGGTGAGTTGAACCCCCATGTTGTGTGTAGAGATTACTTAAAAACAACCACCACCACCACCACCTTTCTGGCCACAGACTCAGTTGCCCTAGTCAGTTCAGAACCTCTAGGATTTTTTTTTTTTGGTGATCTCTCCCCACCTCATCTTACCAACTGGGTCTCAGGGCCTCAGACTAGGCAAATATGCAATTATGGGAGAGGGTGCAAGTAGAAGAGCTAAGTCCAGAAATATAATTTTTCTAGCACTGCACTTCTAACAAATGAGCTAGGTGAACACATCTATGTGGAACTAAGATGGAAAAACACCACACTATCAGTTATGACCACAGTCTAGGGGAGGGACACAGTGACAATTCTTTACTGGTCTTGTTATCATCACTGGCAAATGTAGTGACTCAAAATTCCTTAACCACCTCTCTCCTCCCTGTCTGAAGCCTCTCCAAGCAGAAATGATAACAAAAGAAGGATGGGGCTAAGGACCCAACCCCCCTTTAAACATTTTATACTTACTGAAAAACACTACAACAACAAAAATTCCACCAAACCTGACAATTTTTAAGGCTTTAAGAATATTGTTTTTTGTCAATTACCAACTCAAAGTGTACCTTCAACTAAACAATCAAAAATGTGTCATAATATGTATAAAATGTTATATAAATAATTTTTTTGTTTTTAATTTTGCGTTCTCCTTTCAGCACATTTTAGGATAACTGCTGTTAGTCTTGGGTGCACATGTGCCACAAGAAAAAAAAATATAACATCATAAAAAAAGGCAATTACTTGTATATTTCAAGATACCATTTATGTGCAGTAACTAGAAAAGGCAAATATACAGAGAAGGAAAGCAGATTAGTGCTTGCCTGGGGCTGTGGTGACAGTCACACAACCCCATAAATTTATTAAAAATCACTGAACTGTATACATAAAACATATTTTATGGAATGAAAATATATCTCAATAAAGTTGTTAAAAACAAAACCATTTGGACAGGTTCTCAGAGCTGTACTAAGAATTAAGTTCAACGATGATCTCAAAGAAGCCACCACTGCAACCATTACTTCTTAATCTAATAGTCATAAAAGAATCTAGGACATTATTATACTGCAGTGGCAGTGTTATTTTTTTACCTTAAGAAAAAACTAAGAGCAAGTTAATGAAATAGAAAATGAGAGATTATAACATTTCATCTAAATGCTCACAAATCCTAACAGAAGTGTGCACAGTTTATGACCAAGTATCTCAGTTTAAGTAAGTCTTCTTAGATGTAGAAAGTACTTACATTCATCATAAAATCCATAAATTCTATTGATGCTGGCACATTCATGGTTTCCTCTGAGAAGAAAAAAATTCTCGGGATATTTGATTTTGTAAGCCAGTAAGAGGCAGATAGTCTCCAATGACTGCTTCCCCCTGTCCACATAGTCCCCAAGAAACAGGTAGTTGCTTTCTGGTGGAAAACCACCATACTCGAAAAGTCGAAGCAAATCATAGTATTGCCCATGGATATCACCTAGAAGCAAGAATTTAGTTACACAGTGCCCTCATACTTTTTGTTCAATGCACTAACAAAGTTTTGGAGGACATACTTTAAACATGCATTATTGCATAATGGGATTGACCTCCAATAATTAGAGTTAAATCTGACGGCTAACACTAATTTCCAATCTTGTATCATATTTTAGTTCAATTGAGCTTAATAACAATTTTAAGCATATATTTATGTCTAGAATCTCACACAAAACTCAACTAAATTAAGGATTAATTTTGTGGAGAGGATTATTAATGCCCAGGCAGGCCTTCTTGCCAAGTAACAAGGCTTTCCTTTCAAGTCGGCTGACCACTATCAGATCTCCGGCAGCTCGGCCTGTGGGTTACTTTGTCAGCAGAACTGCTGTATTGCTAGTGAGCGCTAGACCGGTGTGAACAAAGATACACACACAAGCCACACGTACCAATTCACTCAGCTCTCAAGTTCTCCCTGCTAGATAATGCCAAAGAGGATTTACTTTAAGAACATACATATAAGCTTTATCAATGTAGCCAAAAACGCTAGAATATTTAGCATTACTCAGAGGATCTTCAGTTTTTATACAGATTATCTGCATCTATCATGTAGAAACAGATTACAAAACGGCATCAAGGAAAGTCTATTTTTAAGCATAACCAGTCTTGCTTTAAGCTTAAATGTAATTCCTATGTATTCATATAGTACAGACCTTTTCTTAGCTCTCCATTCGGTGTCATTTCTTTCCTTTCTGCTGCGATGCTTATATTCCTTTAGTGAAATAATTTTTAGAAAATCTGAAGCACTTCTAAATAAACTAAGTCCACTAGAGGTATTCTAAAGCTAAAATTATTTAATTTTAAGTAGTTATGGATTATTCATAAATAGCAAACGATTCTGCTGGCTAATACAAGGGCATCTATATATTCTCAAGTCACTTAATCAATGGCATAATCAAAGGCAACTGTTCATGTGCCAAAACCTACCACATATTTTGAGTGGTGCTTCAAGTTCTAGTAGGATAGGCTGACTGAGAAAGATCTCTCGGGATTTTAAGCACAGTCCTCGGATTTCATTCTCCTGTAGCTGGACATTCTTACCAGGCTTGGACCCTCTCACTGTAGGGGGAGAAAAACTCCAGTTAGTCAAATGGAGTCAAAATACAATTTAACATACAAATGAAAAATACCTGAAAAGGCACAAGTTTTAATACGGAAGAGGCAAAAATATGGTTTAACTGGCTTTCTGGCCGACTTTTATTTTCACAATACGTCTGAAGAACGTGGTTTTAATCCCTAATTAAATCTTAGACAGGATTTCATCAATTATAATAGTTACATCTTCTATACTAAGTTAAGACTTGTTACAGTATCCTGAACAAGGGGCCACGTTCTGTATGAACACTGTTAGAAAGGTATCCCTTTTGCTACTTGCTGAAACCAGACTGGCTGTGGCACAGCCCAAGGCCTCAGTTCTGCATCCAAGCCACAAAATCGGCCTTGTTCACATACAACCTGCCCACGAGGCCATCTCTTTTTGCCTCCAGTCTTGTCTTCTCTTCTCCAGCCTTATAAATGAATTAGTATTTATACAGCAGATTTCAGAGATCACATTACTGAGTTGGTTCTAAGGATTCTTGTTTTAAAATGTGAGATTGGAGAGGCACAAGGGTGGCTCAATTAGTTAAGTGTCCAACTCCTGATTTCAGCTCAGGTTGTGAACTTGGGGTGGTGAGATCGAGCCCTGTGTCAGGCTCAGGGCTCAGTGAGGGAGTCTGCTTGAGATTCTCTCTCTTCCTCTCCCTCTGCGCCCCACCCCCACGCTCCCTTGCATACATGTGCCCTAAATAAATATTTTTAAGGAAATAAATAAAAAAAGGTGAGACTGGAAATGCTCAGAACCCTCCCTCCATCAGTGTTTTTCAGAGGATGATCGGTATTTCCTCAAGAGTTCTGTGAAAAAATTTAAGTGTTGTTTGTATTTCACTGAAACACACTTCAGGCTCATTGTACATACTGTACATATCTTGCTGCACAATCTCTGGGACTGCATCTGTGACTATGTTTATGCTCTTACAGGGCAAAGGATGTCAGTGATGCTGAAAGGAAGGTTTCCTAGTAATCTGAATAGATACATAACAAGAAAAGGGGAAAAGAAATACTGGTACAGCACTGTGTGTTGCCCACATCCGAGCACCCTTGAGTTCTACTCACTGTCAAAGTAAAGCACTCCAGCCCTGCAACAGTTCATTTATCAGCAGGTAGGAAGGAAATGAAATTTTCTGTTTTGATTCCAGTTATAGCAGATTAGACAGTCATTAAGTACAGATTAAACAGCACTGAATTGCTAATTTTACCTTAACCTTACAGTTATGAAGTGGCCTGCTTGCTGTTAAATACAGCAAGCTTGCGGTTAAATACAGGGACTGATTATTCTCAACCTGCAATCAGTCTTAATACTTGTTTTGTACAAAAGATTTATGAAAGCAGGCATTCTGTGAATTAGAACTGAACCAAAATCACAGGACCAGACTAAATGTAGAATATTTGCTTACATCCTTGCACCATTAAACCCAATATAAAGTGCTTTAGTTTTAGCAAAACCACAAAATCCATCAGATTAAATTATTATTGCTAATTTAAGTTTTATCAGTTTTGGAGGCTTTGTATTCAACTTACAAAATCATTCAGCCTAATAAGTGAATAAAAACAGTAAGTTCAACTGGTCTGTATCTAGCTTTGTTCTGTAGTATCTAATGTTACAGAGTGTCAAAAATTACAGGTAAAAAATCTGATGTCTGTTGAGAATTTTTTTCCATTAAAAATGGCTGGGTCCAAGTCAGAGAAATATTGTCCTAGGCAAAGCCATTCTTCAGTCTGAATAGCCACTGCATCCCTGAGTTCTCTGAACAAGTCCTGAACAGAAACCCAACACTGTGTAGAGGCGTTTTACTTTTTCAATCAAAGATAGTATACAAGAAAAGATGACAAGAGGGAATGGCCAAACTCTTAAAGCACACAGTGAAGAGAAAATGTTGAGAGCAGTGGAACTGAGAACCGGCCCCAAGTTTTTGTATTGGTTCTACAGCCTTGAGCAAATCATTACTTTGGAACCCAAAGTATGTATGTAACTGAAGTAAACCAGTACCAGTCTCCTTCTGATCAAAATATTATGAAATGAGAAGCAATGAAGAGGAAAGCGCAGTAATGATAATTTTCGAGGGAAGCTATGAAACAGACACACCTATAATACTACAGCAATTGAGCAATAAAAAATGGTTTTTCCTGAACCACAGTAATCTTCTCTCCTGACATACACAGTAGGGAACTCAAGAAACACTCCTGATGGAAAGACGGTGGGATTCCTGCTTCACTGGCCAGAAAACCCCAATCATTAGCAATTACACCACAAGTCAGCCAGAAGCTTGGGCAGACTGCCCAGCAAGGATACTTTTATTTTTGGCTAGGAGGGGACTCCTAGAAGGTTCTGGTTTTCAACCTCTATCTTTTTCACCAGAGCCCCACACTTGTGAATGAATGGTCCACTTTAAGTCTTTCAAGAGTGTGCAATAATTAATCTACACCTGTATGGAGTGTAGGCTATACTGTTAATCTGAATGTTACCATTAAGTCAATGTTGCTAATATAAATTTTATTGGTTTTGGAGGCTTCCCACTACACCTTTAGACATAGTTTATGATAGTTTTCTTATTCTGTTATCCTGTTTGTCCTGAGTGGAGTGTACAGATAAGTAAAAAGCAATATTGCTAACAATTTAAAAATTATTCTTAATGTGCAATAAGGATTAAATTTTTTCCAGAACAAATCAAAATTTTCTATCTGGAAAACAGAGCTCATTAGAAACAACACGGTCCCAAAGCGTCTTAAATTCCCTACAATTAGCTCAAGCAATAAAATTATGAAAATAGAAACTCTGCCAAAACAATCATCTACCATTTGGCAAATACCTGCTCATCCTTCAAGACTGCTTATGTATTATTACCCTGTCCCGGAGAGCCTCTCCTGTTCACCACCTCTCCTCTCTTAAGTCAGTTTATGCTTTCTGAAATGCTCTCACACAACACTTGGACAACACTCAGCACACACCATACTTTGTACCATAAATGACATTTTGCTTCCACCTATTCGTCTGGACCCTCTGGTAGACTGTAACCCCAAGACCAGACGACTGGCTCTGCAGTGTACATGCCCACGGCCAGACGTGGCAGGGGCTCAAACTGCTGGGTGAACGAAATCTGTATAAATCTCTAAGTACTGATGGCATGTGATATTAGAATTAAACATGCATTCCAAACTACATACTTTTGATTAGCAAAAAACCTGTGTCTGTGCTTTAAAATTAAAAAAAACAATAGTGTCATTTTCCTATCAGCCTTTAACAGAACATTTTTCTAGTTACAAAAATTTAGGATTACTCTTTAAATTTCATGTTGAAGATGGTTTGTCTAACAATTAGAAGATAATGATTTCAAAATGGGTTTTAGCAGTTCAAATAAACACTAGATATTTCTTAAAAATGGCCATATTGGCCACTAGTGCATAAATCTACTTCACTATTTTCAATGTCCACCAAACAGAATCACTTACTAGTAGCTGCAGCTAACTCATCATGTGCTGGGCACTGCATTAGAGGGCTTTACATTGCCACTTAATTCTCGCAACAATCCTATGAAGTTATAGGATTATAGTTATAAGGACACCAGGCCCCTATAAACTCTAGGTCTGGTGGTGCTGCCACCATACTACTACCCTTCCAACTAAGGATGTGTTCTTTAACTTCCAAACCAAGGAGTTTATATAGGACAAACTACCAAAACCCTAATACATGGTGGTCACTGCTTCCTAAGAAAATTATGAGACAGGATATAAAATCACTAAGCATCCTTACAAATGAGAAGCATTAAATCAAAACGAATTTAGGCAATCTGTTTGTTAAGACTATCAATACTTATTAACCACAGTTCAAACATTCAAGAGAATAGTTGTAAGTCTACTATGTGTCAGACCCTCTGATGGATGCTGGGGATACCCTGGTAAACAGGACGGACAAGAACCTTGTCCTTTCTCTTGTGAAGGACACAGAAAATAAGACTAGGTAACTGCAGCTTGTTATAAAGGCTATGACTAGAACTATCCCTTCATAAAGATTATAAAACTAAAAGTTCACCTTAAGGATAGTTTCTTCAAGACCATTAAAAAGACAAAGGCTTTTTAAAATAAAAACATCTCTATTTTAAATAAAAACATCTCTAATTACAAACTGCAGCTCTACTTACTTTGAGGTTTAAAGCCCTCACTGTGCTCTGTGTGCAATGGGAGAAACATGCACAAAAACGAGACCCTTGGTAGGAATTTCAAGAGTTGTCACATTACTTTCCTAAGTAAGTAGCCGTGGTAGTTCAAATACTAAATACCAAATTATTTCAACAATTGCCAAAGGAATCCAAAAATATTCTAACAAATAAGAATTCCATTTTCCAGAGGGAAGTGTTTCTCATAAATCCAGATGCTAGGCATTGCATGGAAATCGGTAGGCACTGCAACATGTGTAGGTTAATGATCAATACATTAATATACCAATTTAGATCTTGAACTTAGGACTTTTGAGTAAAAACCTTTCTTTTACCTGGCTAGAAAGATTCAGAAAAAAGCATTATAGCTGTTAACAGCAAAGGATGCTCTGTAGAAACTTATCTATCTGGCAAATCACTAACATGAGAGTATGATTAAAAACTTCCATGCAATTTTATCAAAAACAAACTGATAAAAATTTGAAATAATAAAGGAATATTATCGGTGATTATTTGCAACAACAGTTTTTTCTCACAAGCAACACTAACTTTTCTGACAGCCCGGCTACAAGCAAAGCAGAAATGAAAACCATGCAAAGGAATTTAAGACTACTTTGGGATTATTTATGAACAATAAAAAAGTATTCTTCTTGTTCTTTAATTAAAAATCGTTGAAAGTAAGTCTGATTAAAAGGAACAGCATACACAAAGAGAAAAGCTCCAGATGAATTATAATCAAGTTTTAGAATCTAAGAATGGCATAACCAGCATAAAAATAAGCCGACGCAGATTTTGCTGTTTTAAGATAATCTTATTAAAGTAGGTGGTAATCTTAAGACTACGGCACATCATATTCATTTCAGTGACATAATCAGTAACCTCACACTACATGACAGATTCAGCAAAGGAAGACCTCAAACCAAGACAAACAACGGTGAATATGTGCAACATTAAAACTTTCCCACAAACAACTGAGTTCTTTCCTACAAAAAATATAAACCACAAAAATGTTATCAAGAATCACTGGGTTTCACTGCAGTCACCAGCACTGGAAGACTTCCTATTTTCAGACTACCTGAATTGTTTCCGTACCACACATGCCCTCATTCTTGACCTTCCTAACTGCTGCTGTCATACTTTGTGCGTTTATTTTTTTATTGCATATAGGTGACACACAATGCTACAACAGTATGCACTTTGGACATCTAGAGGTGAAACCAATTTTCTCAAGACAAATACTCAGGATATAGTTGGAAAACACTACTGCTCTCAAAGTATCTTGAGTTTTCTACACCTAATGTGAAACCAGTTTATCGAAAGATGTTTATCTTTTCAGTCTAACAACCCATTTCTATAAAATACCACTAATTAGACTTGAGGTCTAACCCTATATTTTACGAGTTATTTTCATTTTCATAATAAGGTTTAATATCAGTGACACCCACTCTAGGCACCAGCAAATCCTAGAGTAGTGGGAGACATTGGAAGTTTCGGGTAAATAATCAAGACCTGTTAGGTAAATCATCTGTTCTTCCATGCTTGGATATAGGGGTCTGATCCTAAATCTTAATAAATCATCCTAGAACTCCATAAACTCCAAAAATAAGAAATCTTTCCTTATTCATCTTGAATAGGACTTCCAGTTTTAAAGCAATTCACAACAGAATATTGTCTCCTTCACATTTCAATCTTTAAGGTCTTCTAATTGCCCTGACTGTAAATGAAGTGAAACGGTCAAGCTGGTATAATCATCATCAACCACTGCCCTGCTTCAGGATCAGTAATCCTCAGCTACATCAAGTAAACTCACTGGCACAGGCACATAATTTGCAGAACAGGTCATCAAAGATTACAGGACTGTAGTATCAAAGACATAAAACCACCTCACCAACCAAGCTCTGACATCGGATTACTAATGTGTGGCCCAGCTCCACCTCCATTTCACCAGCTAGGGAGAAGGAAAGCCTGGCCTCAGCTCTTGTGGCTCACATTCCCTCAAGCACATCAGGACACACACCATCCTGTTAGATTTCACTGATGCCTCCTGCTACTGACAAACATGGGGGCACTTCGGGCATAAGCAGAGTAATCCTCTCCATGCTGTGGTTTGGGACTGGTGGAAGCTGCAGATCATGTCTCCAAGAGATCCTTCCTCTGCTACCTCATGGGAGAGGATGAGGCCTACTACTGACATGCTGCGAGGGGAGGGAAGGGCAGGGGGTCTCAAAACACACTTCTTGTAAATTAGGGAATTAGTAACACAAGCTTTGGTGTAACTGTCTTTATCAACAAAATGCCCTGTAATTGTTTCCAAGAAAAGCCTCTAATTGTTAAAATTATCTGACCTATTAAAAAATAATAATTGCAGAGGTCTCATTAGAAAAGATTACTTTGTTTTCTTTGATCAGAACTTAAAGAACTTTTTTTTTTGTCCTTTGTATGATCAAGACCAGGCACTGTTGCCTTTTTAACATTAGAATATAAACATGTTTCATATTACACCATAAAGCTAAATACATGGGTCACTAATTTTATAGTTTCTGAGTATCTGAACACTCCCTACTTTCAGATGAACTCTGACACATGAGAGGATTCAAGTAGCAGATGCGTTCTGAGGGCCAAGGCAGAAGTCATATTTAAATCACTGAGGTAGGACAATTATGCAGAGCCTGACAAGGTCTTGTAGTTTGACAATGGTCATCTTCAAACCAAAGATGCTTTTTTGCAAATCAGGATGTGAAGTTTGTTACACCACCTGCTACATATGGAAAGTACTGGCCATCTGCGCTCCCCGAACCAGGTCACTTACAAAGTAAAACTCTGCCCTCTCACTTTTTTCCAACATGGTAGGATTATCAGACCAAATCAACAGCTGGATTATTTTCTCTCTAAATCTACCAAACTTTACTGTACAGTTATTTAAATTATTGAATGTTAAACTAAGGAGTTTCAAGTTTTATCATGAGCAAGGCAGAGCCTGGATAAAGCTTCCAAGGTGGGTCACCTAAGTGATGCCTCACTTATGGAAAAACTATTTAAAATTTAGACTAGAAAACAACTGCAAAGCTGTAGTCCAAGTCAAGATGCTGGTTTTCTTAAAGAAGACCTCACTTTGCGTTGCCTTTTTTGTACTATTACCGAGCCATTTCTCAACTAAGCTTGCACAGTCTTAAAAAGACAATTCTGAATATACAAAAAAGATCACAAAACTCATATGCCATTTTCAGATACACATACATCTTAATGAAAATTCTTAGGGAAAAAGGTTTCGGGGACAGTATAAAAAAATCACAAAATTTATTATCAACATCTTCTAACATGGATGTGTGTGTGTGCGTATCTGTATCCTCAGTGGATCATCTTCAACCATTCCTCTGCCAAATTAACACTGATGAGAAAAAAGCAAATCTGAAGTATACAGTATTGTGCAATTAGCCCATTCCAGAGATATTAAAATGCAATGCTTTATTATATTAATTTCAATGAAAAAATGCTATAAAAAATCTGGTTTTCAAGTGCAACAAAACATGTAAAGAGGAACTATTAAGAAACAATCTCATTTTAGATGATCCAAGTTTATCAAGGTAAATTTCTTAGCATGATTTAAAAAATAAGACTAAATGAACAAATCTGTCATGTGAATACAGCTATAAGCAACACAGGTCTTAAGTTAACAAGACTTAAATGGTTTTAAAGTTCTGATTCTAATCAACAGATTCCAATTTTTTCTTTCCTCAGTGAAATAAAGCCCAGCTAATCTACCCATACATAACCCTGTATACATATACAAAAGTTAAAGGCTTAAAATGAAAATATTTAATAAAAAGGTCCTTTCTTACTGCAAACTTTTTTTTTTTAAACTGCAAACTGTTTTAATCGGTTTCTGGCTGACTGTGGCCTCACAGAAATCAAAGGATTGTATTAACTAGCATGAAATTATATGAAAAAATTGTTCTTATAATAAACACCAAGTACTGAATGAGTGACAAGGTTTTCACCCACAAATGCCACCGACATCTCAAGAGCATTTCAGGGGACTTTACAGACACATTTAGACACATTTCTTTTAAGAAAATACAAAAGTAAAAAAACCCAGGACGGATTAAGATATTTTTAGAAATTTCACTTTAATGACTTAATTTAAAAGATCTGCAAATTCTAGTACCAGAGCTGCCCCAACTGTTCTTGCTCTGGACTCCAACTCTCAAGCACTACAGTACAATAGTTTAGGAGGACAGTACAAAGGCAAAAAGCGGTTAAAACTCAGTCAAATCTTCATTAATTCAGCGCCCAAATCAAGAGATTTGAATTCTTCCAAAATTTCATTAAAAGACATTAGGGTTAGTACACGGGGTTGGAAGTTCGAGTGGGGGAGGCTCACTTCAACCATCCTCTTTAAAATCCAAACTTCATCTGTATCCCACATGAGTCTTAGGTCAGCCAAAATTAAAGCTTTCTTTTAACCAAGCTTAACCTCCTTCCTTCAAACATAAGGTGGGGTGAATGTAGCAAGTTCTAGCTCCCGGAGGGCTTTGAAACCTGTCACTAATGTGTGACCTTGGTCAAGTGACTTAACCTCTCTGTGTCTTAGTTTCTTCTGAAAAACGGGAAAAGATAATAGCACCCACCTCTCAAGACTGTTGGGATAATTTATGAAACGTGTGTAAACTGCTCTAAGAATGTCTGACACAGAGTAAGGGCTTTAGAAACGCTGAGTATTGCTTTGAATGTAATTATGAGATGAACGCAAAGCGCCTAAAACAGAACCTAGCACACTGGAAAGATAACGAAACTGTCAGCATCGCCGGTTTCATGTTCAGTGGCACGTTCAGAAAAGAGCGCGGAGACCTTTTCAAGATAAGGATAACTTAAGAAGAGTATTTGGGAAGGCAGGAGGGGATGGGTTCCGACATCCTCAGGCGAGATGAACACTCGTCACCAAGTAACAAGAAATGGGCTGTCCGACCCCAGCCCCACACAAAAATCAAGCACGATAGGAAAGAAGCCCCCAGAGCCAGTGGAACCCACAGCCCCATCAAACTGCTTTCCGGAAGGACCGGCACCAGAAAGTAAGGAACACGCCGTCCTGTGGGGCGGACTGGGACCCCCAGCTCTCTCTCCTCCAAGGGCTGGTCCCGCTAGTGGGGCGCAAGGGGGGTACGGACCGGAAACGTGGGGGTGGGGAGCGGAGTTTTCAAATCTCCGGGAGGAAGGCTGCACCGCCAAGCAATGAATGAGCGGAGCCGGCAGGGTCCGCGGGTTGGGCCAAGCGCGGGACCCCGGCCGGCCTCCCTCGGGCTGCAGCACCTGGCTCCAGCCGCCAACTCGCGGGGCTCACTCCCCTCCGCGCTGCAAGCCCCACCGGCCTCCCAACTCGCCCCTCCCCCGCGGGCCCCCGGGGCCGCCCGCCTCCCCTCAGCCCGTGCGCCAACCCCTTCACCTTCCAGCAGCCGTTGGNGGGCCCCCGGGCCCGCCCGCCTCCCCTCAGCCCGTGCGCCAACCCCTTCACCTTCCAGCAGCCGTTGGATGATGCTGTCGATGTTGAGTTTATCTATATCCGCCATCGCCTTCCCACCGCCGACCCTCCCGCAGCGGCGCCGCCGCCGGCTCGCGGCCGGG
>LNAC01000056.1:799420-867291 GCA_002007465.1 Ailurus styani | reverse complement strand
ATATATATATATATATATATATATATATATATTCTGGTTTCATTCCCACTTAATACATAGGATAAGTCATTATTTCCATTTTATACATGGAGAAATCAAGGGTCAGAGAGGTTAGGTGACTCACCCAAAGAGACAGAGCTGAGAAGAGACAGAGCCTGGATTTGAACCCAGATTTGTCTGACTCCAGGGACCGCAGTCTCTAACCATTCTGCCATGCTGAGCCTTTGAAGACAAGCTGTTAGAAAATCACCAGGGGAAAATATTTTATAAACAGTAAAATGCCATTCTAGTATCAAGTTGGAGAAGCAGAATGGAGTGAACTTGTTCTGGACTCAAAGATTGGAAAAGCCAAGTGCAAAGTCCACAGGTGATTTACTGTGTGGCTTTGGGCAAGTTGCTAGCTTGACTTTGTGGGTGAAACATAAGCTGAGCTCCACCTTCGCCCACGAGGGAGAGATGGCCCTTTGAGTAATAATGGTGCCTCCCAGCCAGACAGTGCTGGGACCTTCTTCTATGTGTTCATGTTTACTTTCATCCTCAGAAACACTAGGAGGCACAGAAATCCCCCCTTTATAAATTGAGATAAAGTTCTCATAAAATGAACCATTTTAAAGTATATGATTCAGGGGCCCCTGGGTGGTTTATTTAGTTAAGCATCCAACTCCTGATTTTGGTCATGATCAGGTCATAATCTCAGGGTCATGAGATTGAGCCCCACATCAGCCTTCACACTTAGCTCGGAGTCTGCTGGAGATTCTCTCTCTCTGCCTCTGTCCCTCCCCTTCTCTCAAAATAAATAAATAAAATCTTAAAAAAAAAGTATCCAATTCAGTGGCCTTTTTTGCAAACATCACCTCTATCTAAGTTCCAAAACATTTCCATCACCCCAAAAAGAAACCCCATACTTATTAGCAGTCACTCCCTATTCCTTCTTCCTCTCAACTCCTGGCACTCACCAGTCTGTTTCCTATCTCCCTATATTCGCCTATCATGGACATGTCATCTAAGTGGAATCCAACACTTTGTGACCTTTTGTGTCTGGCTTCTTTCACTGAGCATGACGTTTCTGGCATTCATTGACATTAGCAGGTATCAGTACTTCATTTCTTTTTATGATCAAATAATATTCCATTATATGTCTATACCCTCTTTTGCTTATCCACTCATCCATGGATGGACATTTGGGTTGTCACAGCCCTTTTTTTCAGAGGGAGGGACATGAGGACCAGGAAAGTTAAATGACTTCCCCAAGATCACAGAGTAAACAGACAAGCTGGCAGGTCTGGATTTCAAACCATGAAGACCAAATTGTCTTTTACCTATTTTCCCTGTGATGGACATTTCCTAACTCTGGTTGGTGATGAAATTTTTTCTTTTTTTTTTTTGAAAGAGAGCATGAGCAGGGGGTTGGGGGGCAGGGGCAGAGGGAGAGGGAGAGGGAGAATCCCGAGCAGCGGTCTCCATGACCAGCATGGAGCCCACTGTGGGATCGATCCCACGACCCTGAAATCACGACCGGAGCCAAAATCAGGAGTCAGACGCTTAACCGACTGAGTCACTCAGGCACCCCGATGATGAAATATTTTCAATGAATTAGTTAAAACTTAGAGCAAGTACAGTTTGGTGATAATTATTTTTTAAATTTTTTATTCTTTAAAATTTTTTTGGTGAACTATAGTTTAGAGCAAAGCTTGGATGACCCTGTTCATGTTCCAGAATTAACAAATGTTGACACTTGGTCATATTTGACTTAGACTTGTTTTTAGGTAACAAAAGAAATGAGACATTCCTTGCTCCACTCTACTCAGTTCATCTCCTGCTCCCCAGAAGTAGCTAGCCCAAGATTGTTATATATGTGGATGACTATGTTTTTTCCCAGTTTACAACAACATGCGAACGAGCTAATGGTCAACAAGTAAGAAAAACAACCATCTTAACTCCCAGGGGGCAAATGGAATGCATTTTAATATAGCCAGATTTATTCAATTTAAAAGATTGCCTTTGATTCCCAGAGTAGGGCTTTTCAGCTTTATTTATATTAAAATGTTGTTCCCAGTATGAAATGGTGGCAATAGTGACAGATAGCTATTTTTTGAATGTCCCATTTGGCAAAAGAAAAAAAATCCAGTGGGAGGGTGGAAAGATAACTCAGGCATGTTTTTGCAGTGGTGGAAATGAATGAAAACAAGCTACAGGGAGCAATATGGATCTATCTGGAAGCTCATGTCAAGGGGAGCAAAAGCCAGTTGGGGAAGGATGAGTTCTCTAGGAGGCTATTTACATAAAAGTGTAAAATGACAAAGCAGTATTGTCCATTTAGGACACTATTTTTTGAACTTTTTGGGGGCCACATTGTGCTGTAAGATATCTTCTGTTCCCATCCAGTATGCATACATACAGATATAAAACCCGTGCAAAAGTTTCAGAAGACAATACTGACCTTACTACATGTGATACACACTTATTATTATTTTTTAATCCTATCTTATCCTGGTCTATCCTAATTTTTAAAAAGATTTTATTTATTTATTTGACAGAGAGAGAGAGAGAGCAGGAGCAGGGGGAGCAGAGGGAGAGGGAGAGGGAGAAGCAGGCTCCCCACGGAGCAGGGAGCCTGATGCAGAGCTTGATCCTGGGACCCTGGGATCATGACCTGAGCCAAAGGCAGGTGTTTAACTGACTGAGCCACCGAGGTGTCCCTCTATCCTAATTTTTAAAATGCTGGTTGTGTGGGGTGCCTGGATGGCTCAGTTGGTTGAGCTTCTGACTTTTGATTTCATCTCAGATCATGATCTCAGTATTGTGATACTGAGCTCCAGGTCCAGCTTGGTGTCAGGCTCCACGCTTAGCAGGGAGTCTGCTTGGGATTCTCTCTCTCCCTCACCCTCTGCCCCTCTCCCCATTTTCTCTCTCTCAAATAAATGGATCTTTAGCAAATGAAATAAAAATGCTGGTGTGACCCTCTAAATTGATTTTACAATCTACTAAACATTTGCAACCTGTGGTTTGAAAAATACTGGTTTAGGAATATACACAATGCTGTAAAGGCATAAAGACACATGAGAAAAATACATCATATTCAGGAAAGTGCTTCCATGTAGTAAAAATACAAAGGTCACATCATATTTAGGGGGAAAGGAGAAAGGAAGGAGTTGGGGATGGGTACACACTGAGTGCAATTTTCTTTCTAATGTTTTATTTTCTAAATGGGATGGTAGTTTTGTGGGAGCCTGTTATGTTACTGTGTTTAAAACCAACTTTATTGGGGCACCTCGGTGGCTCAGTTGGTTAAGCGTCTGCCTTCAGCTTAGGTCATGATCCTGGGGGTCCTGGGTCAGTGAGGAGTCTGCTTCTCCCTCTGCCTGCAGCTCCCCCTGCTTGTGCTCGCTCTCTGTCAAATAAATGAATAAAATCTTTTAAAAAATCAGCTTCATTTAGGTACAACTTAGGTATGATAAAATGCACCCATTTTAAGTGTACAGTTGAATTTTGACCAGCGACTACAACCATGGAACCACCACCACCCAGTAAGATACAGAATATTTCCGCTGCTGATGAACTTTTCTCCATGCCCTTTGTAGTCAGCCTGCCTCCACCCAGTTCCTGGCAACGGCTGATTTGCTTTCTACCACGACAGACTAGATTTCTCTTTTCTAGTGTTTCAGATACATGGGATCTCACAGAATGAGCTCTTCCGGAGGCTGGTTTCCTTCACTCAGCACAATGGTCCTACGATTCATACAGGTCATGTGTGTCAATAGAACATATCTTTTTGTTTCTGAGAAGTATCCATAGTATGGATAGAGAAGAATATGTTTATCCATTCACCTGTTGGGAGGCACTTGGGTTGTTCATAGTTTGGGGACTTAATATCATTTTTAAATACCTGAGATAATTTATTAAAAAAAATATATATATGGGGGCACCTGGGTGGCTCAGTTGTTTGAGGGTCTGATTCTTGATCTCAGCTCAGGTCTCAATCTCAGGGTCGTGAGTTCAAGCCCTGTGTTGGGCTCCACGCTGGATGCGGAGCCTACCAAATAAATAAACAAAGAAACAAATAAATAAACAATTTGAGGTAGCTTTAAAAAAATAAAAAGCGGGGGGCGCCCGGGTGGCTCAGTGGGTTAAAGCCTCTGCCTTCGGCTCAGGTCATGATCCCAGAGTCCTGGGATGGAGACCCACATGGGGCTCTCTGCTCAGCGGGGAGCCTGCTTCCCCCTCTCTCTCTGCCTGCCTCTCTGCCTACTTGTGATCTCTCTCTCTCTGTCATATAAATAAATAAAATCTTTAAAAAATAAATAAAAAATTATAAAAAGGAAATGCAAAGAACAACAATAATAATAAACTCTGTGACCTCCCCTCTCCCCATATTACTCTGGCAATTTTTTCTTGTGTCAAACCCCAAGCCAGGGCTTCCTTGCCAGCAGCAAGCCAATGGATTCCTTGCCAGCATCCTGGCAAACCACTGAGGGCTGCCCACTGCGGAAGCTGATAATGGGGCAACGGGGCTGAGAAACCAGTGCTCCCTAGAGACCATCTTGGTTTCTGCACTGACCTGGCCTCTTCTCCTGGGAAGTATCGACTGCAGTGAAGGGGCTGCTGGCTTAGCTTAGAAAGCCTTCTGCAGATCTCGAATTTGTGTGGCCTGGGATGCCTGGCCCTCCAGCTCCCTCGCTGAGAAGCTGAGCCGCACACTGATGGTTTCTGGAATAAGTGCTTTCCACTAGCCTTTCCATCTGCCCACATGCTGGCCCCCACCCAGCCTGGCCAGGAAGCTCTGTCCAGATTTCGGGGCCCTCCAGAGCCAAGCCAGAGCAGGCTCCCAGGGCCCGCCCCAGAGCAAATTGTCTTTTCTCCCTGTGAATGTTCGAAGCTTATCTCCTCTTCACAGCTTGATAGTTATTGGAACACTGAGGCCTTGGAGCTGTTTGGGAAACAAAGGCTAATCCTGAGGAGGCCAGAGGGGCTGTGAGGGGGTGCAGAACAGCCAGGTCCCCAAACTGGCCTCCCTGTCTCTGACTTCCCCTCCAAAGGCCATTTTCTGCCACTTCCAAGTCAGCTTGGCTGGTGCTTGCCTATTGCCTGGACCCAAACCCCTGTCTGTCCCCTTAGTAGCTGGGTGGCCTCAGGCAAGTGACATCTCTGAGTCTCAGCTGTATCATCTGTGAAGTGAGAAGACTACACGATCGAACTAGACCATGTACATGGGCTGCTTCACATGGTACCTAAAACACAATATCATGGCCTGTATTTTCCAAAATTGGCTAGGACAATATTTCCAGCCCCACATGCTCTTCTAGAACCTTACCACTCCCCTACCAAGAGATGGAATCCAGGTTCCTGACCCATGAGACTGGGTGGGACCACGCCTACATCAGATGTCACCGCATGGCTTCCACGGCTGTGTCTCAGAAGTACGATAGGCCATCCCAATTTCTCCTGGTCTGAAACAAGTCAGACAGAGAAAGACAAAGACGGTGTGTTCTCATTTATACGCTGAATTTAAAAATGCTGAGCGAGAGGGAGTAAAATGGTGATTACCTGGGGCTGGGGGAAGGGGGGGAGATGGACAGAGGTTGGTCAGAGGATACGAACATCCAGCCCTAAGATAAATCAGACCTGGGCATCGAATCATAGCGTGGTAAGTACAGTTAATGATGCTGTATTGTATCCTTGAAAGTTGTTAAGAGAGTGGGTCTTAGGTATTATCACCACACATACACACACGCACAATTAGGTGACAGAGGTGGTAACTAACCTAATTGTGCTACTCATTTTGCAATATATACATGTCCCGAATCATCACTTCTACACGTTCAACTTATGTACGTTATACGGCAATAATATCTCAGTCAAGCTGGGGGAGAGAAGGGTAGCACAGCTTCCCCCAACTCTTTCTTTCTCTTGGGACGCTCACTCCAGAAAAACTGCCTCTGTGCTGTGAGGAAGCCAGGACACGGGTGGAAGGCCCTTGTGGACGTTCTGGTCGAAGATGAGGTCCCAGGTAACAGCCAGCACTAACCGACACACTTAGGAGTGAAGAGTTTTTAGATGAGTCCAGCACCCGAGGAGCCCTCTGAGCGCTCCCCCTCCCCCCGCCAGTTGAGGCCAAGTAGAGCAGAGATGAGGTATCCCCACAGAACCCTGTCTCGATCGGAGATTTGTGAGCTGAATAAATGACCGTGATTGTTTCCAACCACTATGTTTCAGGATGTTTTGTTATGCAGCAATAGATAACCAGAACACGCGAACAGTCACAATAAACCTCAATATTGATGTCTCTCTTTTGATCCCACTTCGCACTCCCCACCCATCAGCAAATGCAAACACATCCCAGACTCAGCCCGTTCAAATCCAAGCCACTATCATCTCTTGCCTGCAGGACCAAAGTTAACTATTTCTTTTTTTAGGATGGGGAGGGGGGACCTTAGTAAGAGCTTTATTGGTTGAATGACAGAAACAGAAGTCAAATGACTACTTATTAATATTCACAAGTGACCCATTGGAAAGTAGATGAGGATAAACTTCCAAACTCAGCAAAACACATAGATTAACTTTTCATCATTGTATATATTAAGTCCTGTTGCTTCCATATGTTTCACCGAAGTTTACTATTATGTAGTTATATTACTCAGAAGTGTGTGGATGTGAACTGTTCAAACTGCTGAGGACTACACAGCTAGCCACCTGCATCTTCAGGGTCACACACGGATCTTTCCACTGCCCTATGCCCTGGGAATATGTCTCAAAGTTAACTGTTTCTACTCTTGCCTGCTTGCCGTCTCTTCTCCGCCTGGCAGGCAGGAACCAGGTCTTACAAACAGAAACACGACCACGGCCCTCTCTGCTTCCAAAGACTCCCGTGGATTCCTCTCAAACTTGGAGTAAAATCTAAACTCCAGATTCTGGCCTACAAACAGTGGTGTGCTGGTAAGTCCGATCTCCAAGAAAAAAAAAAAAAGCCCTGATTTACAGTGTTGGCCAGTGTTCATGGTGTAAAGACTCTCACTGTGGTCAATTTCAAGCTACCAATGTAATGTCACCCAGGTCTTGGGAGTGGTATGAACACCTTTGGGCAGGCCGTGCATCGCCTCTCCAGCCTGGGTCCCCACCAGCTTCTCCCCTGCTTGCCACGGGCAGACACTCTGGCCTCCTTGCTATGCCTTGAACATCTCAAGCGTATTCCCATCCTAGAGCTGCGCCTTCGACAGAAACACTTTCCTCCAGAGACTTGTTCTCTTGCTCCATTCAAGCCTCTACTCAACTGTCACCCTCAGCTGTCAGAGAGGACTTCGCTGATCACTCTGCCTAAAATAGCCCCCCTTCCCCAACCCTTCCATCATGCTCTCTCCCCTTACCTTGCTCTTTTTTTCTCCATGTCACTCTTCATCAGCTGCCATCGTATGATGTCTTTGTCGGCCCATTTTCTGTTGCTATGTGGGCAGGGGTTTTGTCTGCTTGCTTCACTGGTGTTTTCCCAGTGCCTGGCACGTACCAGGGGCTCACTAAAAATTTGCTGAATAAACAAATAAATTGAAGCTATTAATAGTATAAGTGCAAAATGGGGACAATAATAGTGGGGGACAGGAGTCAATTAAATGATCTAGGTAAATGCTTAACACAGCACTCAGCTCCAAGGAGGTGTGCATTGTAAGGTTGCTATTTACCTCTTGTCACAGGTCTGGCTGAGGCCTACAGGACAGCATGTGGGGACAGTGGGGAGCAGTGGCCATCTGTGGTACATCCTACGGGGCAAATCAGGCCACAGCCTTCCCCTGGAGTGTCCGTCACTGCAGGATAAGAAAGCAGCTCTTACTCTCTCTGGCCTCTCCCCTTTATAGGTTAAGGAAGGTTGAGCACGAGAGTGATATTTGGGACTCATAAAACCTTGTCTGTTTTGATGGTGGGAATAGAAGTTGGGAACAAATGACTCTTTACTGATCTTATATTCCAAAGCCCCAAATCAGCTTTGCAATATCAGCAACAGAAATCAAAATTAAAAGAATAATCATCCGTCTTCCCCTAAACCCCACCCATATTCTTCCTCTGGTTTTATTTTGTAGGTATGCTTAAAAATAAAATATTTTACTGATCTTTTAGTGATAGCTACTGAAATGTTTGTAGGTGAAGTGACATGATGTCTGGGATTTGCTTCCAACCAACGCCTTTGCAAGCTGGGTTTACCCAAAGCAAGTGTCGAGGTGGAGTCTGGGGTACAAGATGTGTGTACTGTTTTGAAAATAAACAACGATTTATTTATCGCTTGGTGTAAAAGGCAAGTTGTAGAGTAATATATAAAACATAATCTTATTTTTATAAAATAAAATTATGAAGATATTGTATATCCTTGTTTAGGTAGAGAAAATTTCTGGAAGATATCGGGAAACTGTCAACAGGGAGGAGTGGGATTGAGTGTAGGTGGTGTCTATATTCCTCTCGCCACTTTCTGCACTATTTTGAGTTTTTAAAGTATTAGACCCACATTACTTGCATAATAAAAATTTCCGCTTAAAATGTTTGCTACAATTGTTAGTGTACCTTTTAAAAATAGTTAGCAATTTACTGTCCACTTTTAAAGAATGCAAATAATACATGTGCTACAGGCTGAATTGTGTCTCCTTAAAATTCATATTTTGAAGTCCTAACCCCAAGTACCTCAATGTGGCTGCATTTGGAAATAGGGTCTTTAAAGAGGTAGTTAAGGTAAAAATGATGTAATTAGGGCAAGCCCTAAGCTAACATGGCTGGAGTCCTAATAAAAAGAGGAGATTTGGACGCAGATGGGTAGAGAGGGACGACTAGGAGAAGACATGGGGAGAAGACATCCATCTACAAGCCCAGGGGAGAAATCTCAGAAGAAACCAACCCCACTGACACCTTGATACTTGATCTTTTAGCCTCAGAACTGTGAGAAAATGAGCATCTGTTGCCTCAGCCACCCAGTCTGTGGGACTTTGTTATGGCCGCCTAAGCAAGTAATTCAACACGTTAAATATTTGGAAAATACAGAGAACTGGAAAGAATAAAATCACACCCAATTCTACCACCCAGCAAACCCATCCATGGGAAACAAGAGGTTCGGACCACTCTTCTTACCTCCTCACTCAGGATGGGGGAGGCATTTTGGTCTGTTGCCTTCAGAAAGTTGGGAGGGATTTTGCATTTAAAGAGCCTCTTTTGGGCACCTGGGTGACTCCGTTGGTTAAGCGCCTGCCTTCTGCTCAGGTCATGATCCCAGAGTCCTGGGATTGAGCCCCCATTTCAGGCTTTCTGCTCAGCGGGGAGCCTGCTTCTCCCTCTCTGCCTCTCCCCACCTTGTGCGCTCTCTCTCACTCGCTCACTCTCTCAAATAAATAAAATCTTTAAAAATTTAAAAAAAAGAGCCTCTTTCAACACAAACAGGATGGCATCTGATGTTGGCATTTGACATTTTCAGATTGCAGTGGGTTTTGGGTTAAAAGGAGAAGCTTCTCCCAGAAAGTGATAAAAATCCACACCACAGAATTTGAATGTGACCTGATTTAGAGTAGGGGTTGGCAAACTTTCTCTATAAAGGGCTAGATAATAAATATTTTTGACTTTATGGGCCAGTCCTGTTGCAACTACTCAACCCTGCCACTGCAAGGAGAGCAGTCACAGACAACATGTAAATGAATGAGTGTGGTGGTGTGCCAATAAAACTTTATTTACAAAACCATGTGCCAGACCTATGGACCTATGCTGACAACCCTCGTTTGGAGTGATGAGTTACTTTTAAATTTTAATTTAATATTTTAATTAGATGGGATGATCTTAAGGAGGAAGTCTCAGTTGGTGCTGCTAAGTCTTTAACAGTGTCCTAACCCTGATAATCTCTTCTTAATAAAGAGAAATTAGGCCTCAGGTCCAGTCTTTAGGTGAGAAAATATCCAGTTAGAATTTAGGACATTGCTTTGTCTTCAAAGTATATAGATACATACAATTATCTTCTATTTATGGCAAATGACACTGGATTTCCACTTATGAAACTTTTCTTTCTAAAATAGATTATAAATACAGAATTACAAGTTGCTTAAATATGTTCAATATGTAATAATACAGAAAGCATAAAGATATGGCAAACATTGTGAGGAAATTTGGAAAACACTGGCCTTTGGAATACCTGGTACTTTTATTTTTTACTTTTCAATTTCTGTCTTTTGCTTTAATATTCTGACTACATAATACATATGTCTTAGTCCCTCTGGGCTGCTCTAACAAAACTATCATAGACTGAGTGACTTATAGCATATAACAAATATGTACTTCACACAGATCTGGAGGCCAGAAGTCCAAGAGCAAGGTGTCAGCAGAATGGGCATCTTGTAGGAGCCTGCTTCCTGGTTCAGAGACAGCTGTTTCCTTGCTGTGTCCTCACCTAGCAGAAGGGTTGACAGAGCTCTGTGGGGTCTCTTATAAAAGCACTGATCCCATTTATGAATCCTCGATTTCTTTCTCTGTAAACTGGGATAATTAGTGGCATCTCCTTTGGTGGGGAGTGGAGAGTTAGAGTCAATAAGGCACTTCATACAGAGGGCTGAGTCTGTTTGGCAGCAACAAGAGTTCAATAAATGGTGGTTGTCATGGTGACATGGTGACTGTGTTGTTTCAGAATGATAAAGGGAACTTCAGTGCAATATAATATAAGAGCAGTGGACTTTGAGCCAGAAAGATTTGTTGTAAATGTTAGACTGCCCATTAATTAGGCCAGTCACTTTGGACACATTAAACTTCTCAGCCTTAGTTTCCCTTATCTACAAAATGGGAACAAGGTCCAAATGAGATTATATATAGATAACACCTATCAGGACTATTCAGGACTCTTCATTTTTTCTATTAAAAAAATATTCATTGAGCATCTGCTATGTGCCAAGCACCATTTTGTGATCTAGGACTACGGCAATAAGCAAAACAGAATCCCTCCCCCCCATTCCAAAAAGATAAAAATCACTGCCCTTACAGCACTTGGGGGAAGGTTGGGGACAATAGACAGGACAAATAAGTAACTATATAGTATGTTGTAAGGTGTTGTAATGAGGGAAGGGGGATAGAAAATTGGTCATTTTATTTGCAAGAATCAGAAAACTCAAGTCCAAGTGGCTTAAGCAAAGAAGTTAATTGCTTATCTGAATGACGAGTGCATGCATAATTGAAAAAAATTCAGGTGTGGCTTGATTCAGGAGCTCAAATGATGCTAACAGAGTTGGCCTCCTTCCGTGGCTCCACTCAGCTTAGCTTCCTTTTGTGCTAACTCCACTCCTCATCAGATGCTGCCCTGTGGATGGAAAGATGGCTGCTAGCAGCTGCCCCCCTCTGGCAACTCCAAGGCCAGCTGAGAAGGGAGCCAACTCTTGGCTAACAGATGGAACAGAAGTCCTGGTCTGACTCTTCAGTGATCCAAATTGGGGTGGCAATCACTGCGGCCAAGGACATGTGAGGCTCTGATTGGCCAGGGCTGGGTCACATGACCATCCTGGGCACCGGAAGCGACGTTGCAGTCATGCAGAAAAAGTGAACCATTGTTTCGGGGAGGGGAATGTCCTGCAGAAAATCAGGGTGTCCCTTGAAGAAGGGTGAAAAGGTGGAGGGTGGGGGGAGGGTAGAGAAACAGAGTAGGTGATCAGTAAATGACTGCTAAATTTGAAGATGGTGGTTGGCCTCCTTTCTCCAAACTTCTAATCCGGCTATCCTTGGGTGAGCCAGAAAATTATTTCTGAAAATTGTCCAGCAGTTCTGACATCTCCTGCCAAAAAAAAAAAAAAAAAAAAAGTATCAGTCAGGATCCAAAGGCCCAGCTGCTCTACTAATGGGCCTGGCAGGAAGATGGACAGGTGTGTTCTGAGTAGAACCGGTGCCCCTGAAGACAGGGAAGAGAGGAGAGGGAAGCCGGCCAAGCTGGTGTGGGGCAGCTTGAACCGCTCTTCATCCTCGCCAGCCTCAGGCGCGATCTGAAAAGATAGATGTGCTGCGTGTCTTAGAGAAAGCAGGAGGCACCCAGGTTGTATCAGAGCAGGGTTGGAGGCCTCTGACCAGGATAGGAGATTAAGAAGAGGGCTGGACTCCAGCGGCCAGGCAGGGCAGCAAAACTCTGCAGGAGTCAGCCTGGAAACTGTTTTCTCCTTGCCAGACTTGAGAACTTTCCCTGATGACCTCCAGGTAACACCGTTCTCCCCCCGGTGCCATACCCAGAGCCTAAAAAATAAGAAAATGAAAGACAAAGAGAGATGTATACCATAGGATTGATTTTGGCTGCATGTAACAGACACTCACGCACATATTACTCTGTTTTTCTCTCATATGAAAACAGGTTCGTGGGTGGGCAGCTCAGGGCTTGTGAGGGGGATCCGCAAAGTCATCAGAAACCAAGATTGGCGAGCTTTTCTCTCAGTCCTCTTTTGGATTGGCTTAAGATCTCAGGGCTACCGAAAAGTTTACTCTGCCCGCTGGAGGGAGGAGCAAAGCAAAGGGCAAGAATGTGTGATTTTATTAAAGTAAGAATGAAAATACTCCAGTGCACCAAAAGGGCTACGATGGAGTGTTAACACTTCTTTCTAATAGCCCTCACTTCCTATCTTAGCATCTTGCAACTTGCAGGTGTGCAGTAAATATTGCTGAGTGAATTATATCTTCCTTGCTCCTCCAACACAGCCGCAGCTTCCTGCTTGTATGGAAAATTGGGCACGCAATAGTCACAGCTAAGATTTATTGCACTCTTTACTTCAAGTCAGGCACAATGCTTACAGAAGCACCTTGTATGCATCTTTTTATTTACTAGAAAAAATGTTTTTAGTTGTGGTGATGTGTGTTATTATTTAGTAATGATTTTAAACATCAGGGATCTGAGGCCTGGAGAGGTTAAGTGACTTGCCTAAGGTCACACAGTAAGTGGTGGATCAGGGACTTGAACTCTCATTTGATTGACTCAACAGGTCCTTTTCTCAACTATTAGGTGATCTATTAAGGAACTATTGCTTCCTTGATTCCCAAAATCTATGTCAGGAAATATGTGCTGTAATATTCATGGCAATGTCATCAGAGCTAACACTTATGGGATGTTTATGTTGTGCCCAGCTCTGTTCTAAGAGTTTTATGTGAACTATTTTGGTGTAACCCTCCCAAATGTCCTACGAGGCAAGGACTATAATTATCCCAGTTTACAGATGTGGAAGCTGAGTCACAGGGGAGTTAAGTAGGTAGCCCCTGAGTGGCTGAGCTAGGATTCAAACCCAGGGAGCCTGGCTGCAGAGCCCGGAGCAGACACTGTCAGCGCCTCCCTGACCTCCTTCCAGCAGTCACCTTTCTGTGCAAGCCCATCTGATGCTTCAAACCTCCCACCCCATGCTTGCACAACCCCAAAAGTGAGTACCTCCTTAGATTTTGCAACCCAGGCACCTCGCCTGGCTCCCTCGGGTCCCAGACCTCCTGTCAGCCTTTGGACTTGGCTCTGTCCACCAGGGCTGGCTCAGCAAGTGTGGGGGCCAATGAGAAGTGCCAGGGAGTTAGCGTGGGAGCCTCCCTCAGCCAATGACTGACAGGAGTCCTCTTTCTGGAGGATAGAGACCCCAGCCCTCTCACCTCTGGGATGACTCTGAGGCATGTCCTATGGTTCCCAGTGCTCCCCAGCAAGAATGAGTCCCAGCTTCCCATAGTGATCATTTGCTTGGTGAGGTGTACCCTTTTGTTAACTTCCTGTTAACTTCCTTCCTTACCGACTCCCTTCCTGGTATTTCCTGGAATCACCTCTCAAATAAATTGCAGTAGAATCCTTGTCTCTGAGTCTCTTTAGAGGAAACTCAAATTAAGTAGCGTCTAAAGTCCTAACCGCTATACACTGCCTATACATATCAATGTCATTTGTAAGTGCAAACAAAACAAGCAACTTAGAGAAAAACCCTGGAGGTCACTTAAACAGGGAACTGGTTAAATCAAAATCAATTCTATGGTATACATCCTGCTTTGTATTTTTTAAAATTATTTTTTAATGCTCTAGGCATGGCGTGCGGGGAGAACTGTGTGATCTGCGGGTTGCCAAGTGCAAAGTTCTCAAGTGAAAGTGTATATGTTGTTGTGCATATGTGCACATGGGTGTGATGTGTCTTCACAGACCTCTTAGATGGACCACTTCCACACCGTAAAAACTTGCCTGAAACTTCAAGGTCATCCAGTCCAGCCAAGAGCAGGCAAACTTTGACGAGGGACCAGTTTCTCTTTTCAAACAGCCTAACAGGAAGGGCATCTATTGATAAGATCAGCTCAACGAATTTGCCAGTTGTTGTGAGTTTTCAGAGTTCAAGCCAGAGCACCCCCAGCTGTGGGTTTTCTGTTCTTGTGGGTTTTGAGGGGGAGGGTTTCTTTCAGAGTCCCGAGGCTGGGAAGAGGAGGGTGGAGGAAGGAAGCTGATGTAGATTAAACTAGATGCTATTGTGGGGCTCTTGTCAACCTAAGTTTTACATAATTTTTCTCCAGGTTACTTAGGGGTGCTTTGCCAGAGCCTGACTCAGAGAGGTGACGGTCCCAGTCTGAGGCCCAGGATCAGGCGTTGGTCGGGCCTGGGATCTGAAATGTCAGCTGAACCGGTCCTTCCACCTAAGAGAGAAGACCGTGCCTCAGACTTTTCCCTCTCCTCTGAACAGGACTCTCTCTTGACACCAAGCCCTTTGTGTACATTATCTAATCCTCACCATAACCATAACAGACATGCTGTTGTTATTTCCATGTCACAGATGAGGAAAATGGGGCCCCAGGATGTGAAGTGACTTATTTGCTCAACAGCACCCAACACTGGGTACTCGGCAGAGCTGAAATTTGAACCCAGGTCTGCCTTCTTCCAAAGGATTTGACCCTTCTCAGAAGCGGGGGATGCATAGCAAATAACCCTAAGATTTGAATGGTTTACCACACACACACATCTCTTGCTCTTGTTAATGTCTGTGCTTCTGCTGGGCTCTGTTCAGTGCACCTTCTCATTCTGTGCCCTGAGGACCATGTCCGTTTTTGTGGCAGATGGGCAGTACAAGAAAGAAGGAGAAAACTCTGGCAATACCCCTTAAAACTCTCTCTTGGATGTGATATGCATCGCTCCCCCTCAAATCTTATTGACCAAAGCATGTCATATGGCCAAGTGGGGGGTGGTGACATGCAATCCTTTTATAGGGAAAGGAGGAGGGAGTGAAAAATTGAGAACAATGATACAATCTACTGTGTTTGCCCTCTTGGTCACAAATATGAAGCTCTATCCGATCAGTACTTAAAATACCACCCTACCCACCTCGAGGAAGACACATCAAAAAGTCACATAGAGTCATGATAAAAGGCTTAGAGTTCAGGATCTGATGGTCTCTGCTTCATTTGCTAAGACATTGTTGTCTTTGAAAATCTCTCCTGAAGGGTGCTGTACCACCTAGGAGGAATGAATAGGCTGTCACCATTTCAGCCTCCTGTTGGGCAGCTGGTGGAAAGGCATTTCAGTAGCAGGAGAGCTAGAAGACCAGCCAGGCCAGTAACAGCAAGAAACACCAACCACCACCACCACCATCAAATACTGTACGTTTCCTATTGACCAGGCAGCATGTTAAGAACTGTGTCTCATTTTATCCCCACAACAATACCTTTTTATGATTTTGTCCCATGCATTAGCATTATCAACCCACCTCACAGATATGAGGACCAAGGCTTAGAGAGCTTGACCCCAATTTACAGAACCACTTGCTTGACCACTGGGATAACTCCACCTTGCTTATTCTGCATGGTCCTGAGACATTAACCCTTTTATTTCTATAGCTGCCATCTCCCTTCTAATGGCTTCAGTGCCATGTAAAGCAGTCTACACTCCCACCAAGCTCTCCCAGAAGTCCTGCTGATCTTTTCTTCCCCACTCCATTCAGTCTACAACTTGTCACTCTGAGCAGTGGCTCTGTTTTAACACAAGTTTAGTTGCTTTAGAAATGAGATACCAACTAGTAGTTACTGAAATAGTATAGAAACTTATTTCTCTTTCATATAAAGGTACAAATAGGCAGCATTGGGCTAAATGGCAGCTTTATAATCATCAGGTACCCAGGCTCCTTCCATCTTGTTTTTCTTCTATTCCCAGTATGTACCTCCCCTTTTCTAATACAATGTGGCTGCTATAGCACTGCCATCACATCTGCATTCCAACCATGGAAAGCTTGTAAAGGGGGAAATGAAGGGTATGTCTCCTACTTTTAAGGATACTTTCCAGAACTTATACATACATTTATTTACATCCAACTGGCTGGAAGTAAATAATGGTTATATCTTGCTACAGTGGAGCTACGATGAAGTGTAATCTTTATTCTGGATGGCCTTGTGTGTAAAGGAAGAAGGGAGCACAAACGTTGGGGAAAACTTTCTAAGGGGGATCTCACCAAACCTGTCAGTGAGGTGCCCCAGACTGTTAAATAAGTCAAACCACTGGTCTTCAGATATATGCTCCATATTCATTTAGAGCAGGGTCTAGGCCTTGCAATGGGGAGAGTAGAGTTGGGGGGGTTTGGTTGGTTTCTCTCCTGACCCCCAAATTAACGAAATAAAATCCCCCCTTAGAAGGCTATTTATGAGATGGGCTTGCATTTCCCTTGGGGCTTTTGTCTTTTACCCAATGCCAGTAAACTTTTCAAAGGCCTCCTCTGACCACACTTGACTCTGAGGTGAGTCCCCATGAATGGCTTTCTTGATCTGTCACTGTGCTGGGTTAATCCCACGAGTGATGTGTTCAAATTGCTGCTCTGTTCCTTGCTCGCTGTGTGACTTTGGGCAAATAACTTCACCTCTCTGAGCTTCAGTTCTTTCCTCTGTAAAATGAAGATCACAATAGTACTTGCCTTATACAGCTATGTGAGGGGATAGATGAGATGACAAATGGGAAGTGTTTAGCCTGCTACTGGGTCCTGAGCACTCTACACAATTTAACTATTATTACTTTTTTTCAGTAATTAAAAAAAATAAAGAGCATCTTGGGGCCCCTGGGTGGTACAGTGGGTTGAGCATCTGACTCTTGGTTTCAGCTTGGGTTGTGATCTCAGGGTCGTGAGACTCTCTCTTCCTCTCCCTCTGCCTCTCTTCCCC
Organism: Ailurus styani; assembly: GCA_002007465.1. Lineage (NCBI taxonomy): Eukaryota > Metazoa > Chordata > Mammalia > Carnivora > Ailuridae > Ailurus > Ailurus styani. The sequence goes on along the minus strand of LNAC01000056.1, from coordinate 850,182 downwards.
TACCGGGAATAAACAAATAGATCATTTTTAAAAAATAAAGTGTCTCTTTGAGCACTGTTTAGAAAAGTACCATCCATTAGAAATAGAATGTGAGCCGTATATGGAATTTAAATTTTTCCAGTAGCTACACTAAAAAGGTGAAAAGAGCAAGTGAAATTAATTTCCTAAATTATTTCTTAACGTTTTTATTTAGTTATTCACTTAAGTAATCTCTACACCCAACTTGGGGCTCGAACTCACAACCCTGAGATCAAGAGTTGCATGCTGTCCTGACTGAGCCAGCCATGTGCCCCAAGAACAACTGAAATTAGTTTTAATATATTTTATTTAACTCAATATATCCAAAATATTTCAACATGTAAACAATATAAAGAAAGGTATTCATGAAATATTTTACCTCTTTTTTAATGCAGGAGGCTTCAAAATCCGAGTGTATGTTACACTGACAGCAAGTTTCAGTTTGGACTAGCCACATCCAAGGACTCAGAACTGTATGTGGGGAGTGGCTGCTGTAAGACCAAGATAAACCCATCCTTCTCTGGTTCTGTCTCTGTGTGGAGCCAAAGAAATGTTATTATGCATCCAAATCACTGGGACCTTGGCCAAGTCAACCCGCTGGAAGCTTTCAGAATATTTAAAGGTAAACGATTTCTAGAAAACAGAAAGTGAGACCATTTCCAGGCCCCAGCACCTTCCTTTAATGTCAGGGTCCCTACTTCAACTCCTGTTTTCTAGAGGCCCAGCAAAAAGGGTGTGACAAGCATCAGTAAGTGCATATGCAAATGTACAGGAAGAAGTCTGGAAGGATTCTTACCAAATGGTTAAGATTGGAACTTAGAGGTAATATCAACGCAGAATTTATAGTAATGCCCCCGATTTTTTCCATTGAGAATGTATTTGTGTGTTACTTATGAAAGCAAGAAGTGAGAGGGAGAGATTAAGAGAAAGGTAAAGGAACGTCATCATGATTTGGGGTAAACCTCTAAGAATTTGAACAGAAAACAGGACAGGTGTGGGGAGTACAAGGTGGACTCTGGTGCCAGCCGGCCCTGTCACCTACCAGCTGTGTGTCCTGGGAAAAGTTTCTTATGCTCTCTAAGCCTCAGTTTCTTAATAAAGTGGGGATGATAAGGGGACTTACATCCTTGGGTTGTTTGGAGGATTAAATGAAGTGAACACGTGTAGGGTGGTGTGGTCATGCCTGGGACAGAGAAAGTGCTCAAAAAATGTTTTTGTGCTTTTTGGTTGGGAGAAGGTAGCAGCAAATTTCTTGGTGCAGATACACCGACGTGAGAGCCGGGGGATCCAAATGTGGAGTCTGGATCTGCAGATAACTCGTTTGTGTGAACTTGGGCCTCAGTTTTATCTGAACACTGATTCTAATATGAACAAGAGCAACATATATATTTGAGTACTTGCTATCATCCAGAAACTTCCCGTGTTTTATTTCACTGGATGGTCACGACATCCCTCTGAGGCAGATGCTATTCTCATTTCCCTTCTACAAATGAGGAAACAGAGGCTTGCCCAAGACCACACAGCTTCTAAGTCCCAGAGCTGGGATTTGAGCTCAGGGCCTTCTGCCAGATGCAAGAGCCTGGGGTGATGTCCATTGTACCGCACGGCCCCCTCTGTGGGGCTTGCCCAGGTCTGCTGCTCTGTGGTGCTGGGAGATGACTGAGCGTTCTGGTTTTGAGCATTAGTTCTGTTGAGATTCTGGACCCCAGAGTTTGCCTGTCAGTTTCATCATCAGTAAAATAGGGCTAAGAACACAGTGCCCTGCCTTTGAGGGTCTTCTTGCCAGCTTTCTCTGGGGCTTCCTTTAGACCTTTACTGCCCCTTCTTATTTTACTGTCCCAAACACCTCACTCATGAGATCACGGTGAAGATCAAAGGACATAGGTGGAAGATCTTCGGGACGCTTCAACAAACAGCACCAGGCTTTTAAGCCAGACTCTCCAGGAGGAGGAGGAAGAAGGTGGTTGTAGGGAAGGAAATCTGAATCAGATCACATTAAAGGATACACATGGGGTTTTTGGGAGGACGGTGACTTTTGCACAGAATCTCAGGAGGGAACACTCCGGTGCAGACATGCGTGCGTCCTCACCTAGACACACTGTCTGAGACGCCCTGGCAGCCGACATTCCAGGGAGGGGGGAAACAAGGAAGTTGTTAAATTACCCAGCTGTTCTGCCTAAATATGCTGCACATCTGGTGGCCTGGAAACATCTGGGTGACTTTTCACTTTACAGTCACGGTTTAGCCGTCTGTACTCAACCGTAGTGCTCTAGAGGAGGAAAAAGGGAAAAATAAAAAGAGAAACATGGGTGGATTGGAGGCAAGGGGGGTGAGGGGGAATCAGTGAGAGAGATTGAAAGGCGCAGAGAGAGAGACTGACAGATGGAGATACTCAGAGAGAGACAGACACGAGCATACAGAGATGGACAGAAAGACAAAGGGAGGGAAACAGATGGGGGGGTGGGGGAACGAGAGAGAAAGACAGTGAGGGGGAGGAGACCCAAGCTGGGCAATGGAGAGAGATAAACACTAACAGAGATAGAGAAATTCACATAGAGACGGAGACATAAACACAGGAAGAGATAGAAAGATGAGATAGAGAGACTCATGCAGCCAAAGTCAGACATGGCTGGACAGGGTGAGAGAGAGAAAGAGACAAAGATTGGGAGTAGAAAGGCCCACGTACAGAAACGGAAACAAAGAAACCCAGACACACAAACACTCAGACATACTCCAGGTGACAGATGCACATAGAGAGATAGGCTTCCCGTCCACTGAGGAAGAGAGGGACAGAGGTGGAAAGGGACAGAGAGACTGGGACGGGCCGAGACAAATACACATACAGAGCAGAGACTAGAAAGAGACAGAGAATGAGACAAACAGAGAAAAAAGACAAAGAAGCAGATCCACAAAGAGAAGAAAATAAATCATTCAAACAAAAAGAGCCGTCAGGATTTTCTGTTCTGCCAAAAAATCTTGGGAGTCAGAATGTGTTGTGTTAGGCCTTAATGCAAAACATTAGTCTCTCCAGAGGAAAGACTGGGCTTTAAAAAATGGTCTTGATGTAAGTAATTGCTCCCCAAATGGGAAATTATTTTATTCATTTTTTAGTTTTCTCTGTAGAACATCAGGACCTTCTGAGGAGCTACCAAAGACAGCATTTGAGTGTTTGTCTACTTTCCACAAACATCTAGCATCAGCAGCTTCTTTTTTGCTGGAGGAAAAAAGTTTCTGGACAAGAATGAGACCTCTTGATAAACACTGGGGAGCACAGAGTGGACTACCATGTAGAAAGTGCTAGAACAGGGAATGGACTTCCCTTGCCCCTCTCATGCTGATGGACGATCAGTAGTGGCTTCCCAGAGTGCTGTGTGCTAAGGAGTTCTGAGACCACGCCTTAGGGAGAAGGAATGTTATGATCCATTTTTGATGTCTGCCATGGTCTGGGAGGGGACAGTCACGGTGGCCATTATTTGCCATTCCTGTACAAGGATCTAGATCCTGTGTGAAATATTGGAATAGGATTAAATATGGAGGCCATACCATACATCTAAATATATTACAAGTTAAAATCGAGTTGCACCCATGGCCTGGACTATGTTCTTACTCATGCCCCTGGCAGCCCACCCCTGGGACTTCCCTGTCAGCCCACAGACTAAAGGAGCGGAGCACTTCCCTGGGCCAGCCTAACCACCACAGTCCTGAATGGCATCTGGACGTGCAGGTCAGGGTAGTGTGAATGCAGATTCCAGGCCTAGAATGGTGATTGTGATGGGGCCTCACCCAGGCAATCTAACTCAGGCGTCCCAGGCAGTTCTAAGCACCTCCTAGTGTATTTCCTGAATAGAGGAGCATAATTATCTGGGGAACAAGGTCCAAGACCACTAATTGTGGGTGATTTGAGATGGCCACCTTTGGACAAAACCAGCCATTTTACCCTCAAAGCCTGGCTTAATGTCTGGCACATAGATTTCACAATAAGTATTTGTTTTTAAAAATGAATTATTTAAATATGCTTCTTTGTACATGAGTTCATTTGGGTCTGTCAGGTCCTACAACTCAGTGATCCCTCCTAAAAGTGAGTGGCCAGGGAGTGCTGTGAGGAGGGGGGACCTGTTTCTGTTTTATACAGAAGGTCAGCAAGGGATTCACTGGCAAAGTGACATTTGAGCCAAGACTGAAGGAAGTGAGGGACCAAACTACCAGGATATTTGGGGGACGATGTTCTAGGCAGTGAAAAGAGCCAGGGCCAAGGCCCTGAGGCAGGTCTGTGCCTGACATGTTTGAAGAACAGTGAGGAGGCTGGGGTGGCTGGAATGAAGTGAGTGAGAGCCAGAGTAGCAGGTACTATTGTGAGAGGTGCCTGAAACTAACTCCTATAGACCTTCATGGCCATGTTAAGGGCTTTGGCTTTGACTCTGAGTAAGATGGGGACCACCAAAGGGATCAGAGCCTAGAATTAACTTACATTTTAAGAGGATCCCTCTGACAGAAGGTATATTGGAGTAAATTATAGCAGAGAACTTCCTTCACCTGGGGAAGGAAACAGGGATTCAAGTCCAGGAGGCACAGAGAACCTCCCTCAAAATCAATAAAAATAGGTTAACACCTCGACCTATAATAGTGAAGCTTGCAAATCTCAGAGACAAAGAGAAAATCCTGAAAGCAGCTCAGGACAAGAGGCCCTTAGCCTACAAGGGTAGAAACATTAGACTGGCAGGAGACATATCTACAGAGACCTGGCAGACCAGAAAGGACTGACATGATACATTCAGGGGGCTACATGAGAAAAATAGACAGCCAAGAATACTTTATCCAGCAAGGGTGTCATTCAAAATAGGAGAGATGAAAAGCTTCCAGGACAAAAACAAACTAAAAGAATTTGTGATCACCAAACCAGCCCTCCAAGAAATATTAAAAGGGATCCTTTAAGTGAAGAGAGCAACCAAAAGTAACATAGATCAAAAAGGAAAAAAGACAATATGCAGAAACTGTGACTTTACAGGTAATACAATGGCACTAAATTCATATCTTTCAATAGTTACTCTGAATGCAAGTGGGCTAAGTGTCTCCAATTAAAATACAGCGTATCAGATTGGATAAAAAAGCAAGACCCATCGACATGCTGTCTGCAAGAGACTTATTTTTGATTCAAAGATACCTCCAGTTTGAAAGTGAGGGAGTAGAAAGCCATTCATCATGCTAATGGACGTCAAAAAAGCTGAGGTAGCAGTCCTTACATCAAATTAGTTTTTAAACTAAAGACTGTAGTAAGAGATGAGGAAGGACACCATATCATAATTAAATGGTCTATCCAACAAGAAGATGTAACAACTGTAAATATTTATGTCTATAACATGGGAGCAGTCAATTGTATAAGTCAATTAATAACAAAATGAAAGAAATACATCAATAATAATACAATAATGGTAGGTTACTTTAAATGCCCCCTGACTGCAATGGACAGACTATTGAAGCAGAAGATCAATAAGGAAACAAGGGCTTTAAATGACACACCAGCTGGACTTCACAGATATATTCAGAGAATTCTATCTTAAAGCAATGGAATACATATTCTTCTCAAGGGTACATGGAACATTCTCCAGATACATCACATGCTGGATCACAAATCAGGTCTCAATCAATACCAAAAGATTGGAATCATTCCCTGCACATTCCAAATCACAATGTTTTGAAACTTGAACTCAATCACAAGAGGAAATTTGGAAAGAACTCAAATAAATGGAGGTTAAATAGCATCCTACTAAAGAATGAATGGGTCAACCAGGAAATTAAAGAAGAATTTTAAAAATTCATGGAAACAAATGAAAATGAAAACACAACCATTCAAAACCTTTGAGGTACAGCAAAGGTGGTCCTAAGAGGGAAGTATATAGTAAAACAAGTCTTTCTCAAGAAAGAAGAAAGGGTCTCAAATACATAATCTAACCCTATACCTAAAGGAGCTGGAGAAAGAACAGAAAATAATGCTTGTACCCAGCAGGAGAAGAAAATTAATAAAGATTAGAGCAGAAATCAATGAAATAGAAACCAAAAGAACAGTAGAACAAATTAATGAAAATAGGAGCTGGTTCTCTGAAAGAATTAATAAGATCGATAAACCCCTGGCCATACTTATCAAAAAGAAAAGACAAAGGACCCAAATAAATAAAAACATGAATGAAAGAGGAGAGATCACAACCAACATCGAAGAAATACAAGCAATTATAAGAACATATTATGAGTAACTATATGCCATCAAATTAGGCAAGCTGGAAGAAATGGATTCATTCCTAGAGATGTGTAAACTACCAAAACTGAACCAAGAAGAAATAGAAAACCTGAACAGGCCCATAACTAGCAAGGAAATTGAAGCAGTAATCAAAAATCTCCCAACAAACAAGAGTTCAGGGCTGGGTGACTTCCCAGGGGAATTCTACCAAACGTTAACTTTTTTTTTTCAAATAAAGACTTTTTTCCACACTTTTTAATTATTTTTTATTTTTTAAAAGATTTTATTTATTTATTTGACAGAGAGAGAAAGACAGCAAGAGAGGGAACACAAGCATGGGAAGTGGGAGAGGGAGAAGCAGGCTTCCTGCCGAGTGGAGAGCCCGATGTGGGGCTTGATCCCAGGACCCTGGGACCACGACATGATGTGAAGGCAAATGCTTAATGGCTAAGCCACCCAGGCGCCCCTGTACTGAACATTTAAAGAAGAATTAATACTTACACTTCTGAAGCTGCTTCAAAAAATCAAAACAGAAGGAAAACTTCCAAACTCTTTCTATGAGGCCTGCATTACCTTGATCCCCAAACCAGAAACGACCCCACTAAAAAGAATTATAGACCAATATTCCTGATGAACATGGATGCCAATATTCTCACCAAGATACTAGCCAGTAGGATCCAGCAGTACATTAAAAGGATTATTTACCAGGCCAAGTGGGATTTTTTCCTGTGCTGCAAGGGTGGTTCAACATCAGCATATCAATCACTGTGACACACTACATAAATAAAAGAAAGGATAAGAACCATATGATCCTCTCAATAGATGCTGAAAAAGCATTTGACAAAGTACAGCATCCTTTCTTTGTTAAAACTCTTCACATTGTAGGGATAAAGGGAACATACATCAATATCATAAAAGCTATATACAAAAAGCCCATAATGAATATCATTCTCAATGGGGGAAAACTGAGAGCTTTTCCCCTAAGGTTAAGAACACGGTGGGGATGTCCACTATCACCACTGCTGTTCAACGTAGTACTAGAAGTCCTAGCTTCAGCGATCTGACAACAAAAAGAAATAAAAGGCATCCAAATTGGTAAAGAAGAATTCAAACTCTTACTCTTCACAGATGGCATGATACTCTGTGTGGAAAACCCAAAAGACTCTACCACAAAATTGCTAGAACTCATACAGAAATTCAGCTAAGTGGCAGGATATAATCAAGGCACAGAAATCAGCTGCATTTCTGTATACTAACAATGAGACAGAAAAAAGAGAAATTAAGGAGTTGATCCCATTTACAATTGCACCAAAAACCATAAGATACATAGGAATAAACCTAACCAAGGAGGCAAACGATCTCTACTCAGAAAACTATAAAACACTCATGAAACAAATTAAGGAAGACACAAAGAAATGGAAAAACATTCCATGCTCCTGGATTGGAAGAACAAATATTGTTAAAATGTTGATGTCACCTAGAGCAATCTATACATTCAATGCAATCTCTATCAAAATATCACCAACTTTTTTCACAGAGGGAACAAGTAATCCTAAAATTTGTATGGAACTAGAAAAGACCCCAAATAGCCAAAGGAATGTTGTGAAAGAAAACCAAAGCTGGTGGAATCACAGTTCTGGACTTGAAGCTCTATCACAAAGCTCTAATCATCAAGACAATATGGTACTGGCACAAAAACTCACACAGATCAATGGAACAGAATAGAGAACGCAGAAATGGACCCTCAACTCTATGGTTAACTAAACTTTGACAAGGCAGGAAAGAATATCCGATGGAAAAAAGACAGTCTCTTCGACAAATGATGTTGGGAAAATTGGACAGCCACATTCAGAAGAATGAAACTGGAACATTTTCTTATACCATACACAAAAATAGACTCAAAATGGGTGAAAGACCAAATGGGAGACAGGAATCCATCAAAATCTTAGAGGAGAACACAGGGAGCAACCTCTGTGACCTCAGCCACAGCAACTTCTTGTTAGACATGTTTCCAAAGGCAAGGGAAACAAAGGCAAAAAACGAACTATTGGAACTTCATCAAGATAAAAATCTTTTGCAAAGCAAAGGAAACAGTCGACAAAACCAAAAGAGGACCAACAGAATGAGAGAAGATTTTGCAAAAGTCTTATCAGATAAAGGACTAGTATCCAAAATCTATAAAGAATTTATCGGGCGCCTGGGTGGCTCAGTGGGTTAAAGCCTCTGCTTTCGGCCCAGGTCATGATCTCAGGGTCCTGGGATCGAGGCCCGCATCGGGCTCTCTGCTTGGCAGGGAGCCTGCTTCCCCCTCTCTCTCTCTGCCTGCCTCTCTGCCTCCTTGTGATCTCTCTCCCGCTGTGAAATANCTTTAAAAAAAAAAAAAAAAAATTTAAAAAAAAAAAAAAAAAAAAAAAAAAAAAAAAAGAATTTATCAAACTCAACACCCAAGGAACAAATAATCCAATCAAGAAATGGGTAGAAGACATGAAGAGACATTTCTTCAAAAACATACAAATGGCCAATAGACACATGAAAAAAGGCTCCACATTACCTGGCATCAGAGAAATACAAATCAAAACCATAATGTTTTACCAACTCACACTAGTCAGAGTGGTTAAAATTAACAAGTCAGGAAATGACAGATGTTGGCGAGGATTCGGAGAAAGGGGAACCCTCTTACATTCTTGGTGGAAATGCAAGATGGTGCAGCCACTCTGGAAACTACCATGGAGGTTCCTCAAAAAGTTGAAAATAAGCTACCCTACAAACAAGCAATTACACTACTAGGAATTTACCCCAAAGATACAAATGAAGTGATCTGAAGGGGTATCTGCGTCCCAATATTTATAGCAGCAATATCCACAATAGCCAAACTATTGGAAGAGCCCAGATGTCCAATGACAAATGAATGGATAAAGAAGATATAATATATGTACACAAAGGAATACTACACGGGCACCAGAAAAATGAAATCTTGCCATTTGCAACTATGTGGATGGAACTAGAGTGTATTATGCTAAGCAAAATAAGTCAATCAGAGAAAGACAATTATCATATGATCTCACTGATGTGTGGAATTTAAGAAACAAAGCAAAGGATCATAGGGGAAGGGAGGGAAAAGTAAAACAAGACAAAATCAGAGAGGGAGTTGAACCATAAGAGGTTCAATCATAGGAAACAAATTGAGGGTTACTGAAGGGGAGGGAGGTGGGGGGTGGGGAAACTCAGTGATGAGCATTAAGGAAGTCACGTAATGTAATGAGCACTGGGTATTATATAAGACTGATGAATCACTAAACTCTACCTCTGAAACTAATAATACATTATATGTTGATTAATTGAATTTAAATTTAAAAAAACTAAAAAACCAAAAAAACCCTCCCAAATATCAAATAAGCAATATTGATTATAGGTAATATATATAAATTTTCTATTGATATATATATATATATACTTATATATACAAAGTATATATATATACTTTATACATATAAATTTTCTATTGTTAACTTTTAAAAAGTATTACTTTAATAGTAAAATAAAGCCATATATATGTTACAAAATAGAATGTAAAATTAACCTATATGATTATGATGAAACAGGAAATTAAAAAAAAATGTTTGTAATAAAAAAAAAAGGATCCCTCTGGCTGCTGGGCTGAGAATAGACCAAGTAGAAGCAGAGAGGTGGTCACAGCCTTTCCAGATGAGAGGTGATGGTGGATGGATCAATCGCATAGAGATAGGGAGAAGTGGTCAGATTCTGGATATATGTTGAAGGCAAATGACAACAGGATTTGCTAAAGGATTGGATTGGGTGTGGGATGTGAAAGAGAGTAAGCGAGTAAAGGATGATCCAAGGAGGACAAGGGAGTCAGGATGATCCAAAATTTTGGCCTGAGCAATTGAAAGGATGGAGCTGCCTCCACTCCCCGAGTCTGAGAAAGATGGTGGGAGGGGCTAGTTTAGGGCAACAGATCAGGAGCTCAAGATCAGACATGGATACTAGGTGGAAATCATGGAATCCAAAAGCAGGCAGTATTGCCCTCAGGTGACTGCCCTTTCTTTTTTGCTCCTTCCGTGGCCTGTTGGTTTGTCTATGTTTTGATTCTCCCTCTTCTCTTTGCAAATAAGTTTTCTCTGATTATTTATCAGCTTGAAAACATCTGACCCTACCCTGATTTGACCAGCTCCTGCCTTTCTTAGTTTATGCTTTAGAGCAGCAATTTTCAAATTGTGTGCCAACGCACCCAGGGCTCTGCAGCAAGCTCACAGGGGCACTATGTCCTATTTTACATTTTCAAGGCAAATACAATGATAGTTGACACCTCTCCGATGCCTCTTGAACTAGTAGCTCAAGGTAACTCAAGCTAGTTTCGGAGTTGGATTGCACAACGTTCCTTTCCATGATGTCCTATCTTCGCAAGGTGGATTTTCCGTGGTTATTGTCATAAAAATCAATTACTACTTGAAAATTAACTTGGAACAGGAAAGAAGGTGTAGCCCAATCTGCTTCCAAGGTTTGAGAATTTGTGCAGTACCCCAACTTAGGCACATCCATCCCATTAGACAGCAATTGTGGTTATTTAAGGATGAAATAAACATTTTTTCTTTCAATTTCTCTTTTCAAAGTCTAAGTTATTAGGCCATAAAGGCTAAGTCGTTTGGAACTAGCTATTTAATAAACAGATCTGTTAGGTATTTCTTTTCACCTTAGACTTCATGAACAAAACAAAACAAAACAAAACAAAACAAAACAAAACAAAACAAAACAAAACGACAGAGACAACAGGCATAGTGCCCATTGCAGAACTTTGGGACCACCGCTAGAAACAGAATTTCTCATTGGTTATTGGCCAGCCAATGGGTTGACTAGCTTTGGATCAGGTGACTATGGCTAATCCAATCAGGGATCCAGTTGGTCTAGAAACAGGGTCCAGAGAAGGTGGGCAGGTTGGTTAATCGCTGTTTGTTTTCAATACACCTGGCCACTTCTATTAACCATAATCCTAACACCGACTCAAGTGTTAACTGCAGAAACCTCACTCTAAGTCTTACCCTGAGCCCTGCTAGTGAGGGGAATTCTAAAATTCTAGAACTTGGCCACTTTTAAGACCCTCTAGATCCTTTTGGCTCCATCTTGGCATCTGTCCCTAGTCTCGGACGCACCTCGCAAACATCGTAGGTTTTCCATTTTTCAGCTGCTAAGCCTTTGCACCGTCACCCTGAATTTGGGACTTCCCCAGATATTACTGGCTCTCCTGGGGGCAAGCAGCACCAGCTCCCAAAGAAGTTGGCCAGTACTCACTGTCTCAGCATCCCTGGCAGCTGGCTTGACCAGTCAGATGTACCCGCTGAGGGGTTTGACTGTGGAGTCAGCAAAGCTGCAGGGACAAGGCGAAATTTAGGGCTGTGTAGAAGCGGCAACACCATCCAGGCTCCAGGGACCGCAGTAGCAGGGAGGTTGGCAGGAGTGCCCCTTGGCCCGGCCTGGCTGGGTGGGCAGCCCCAGGCGCAGTGGGAGGAGCTGTGTGTCCTCTGCAGCCTGGTCGGGGCAAGCTTCTGGCCGTGGGCCCTGCTGTGCGCCTGCCTTCTGTTTGTGTCTATTTTCTGACCTCTTTCTCCAGCCTTCCTGGCAATTGTGTGAGCTCAGCGCTCTCCCTGTAATAAATTCCCTTTCTGCTGAATTTAGTCGAGTCCACTTCTGTATCTGGAGTTGCTACAAAAAACTGAACTGATTCTGGAACCCACTTTATTCATTTATTTGGTTGAAAAAAAATGATTCTGAAATACGTCATATATAGAAAATGTATTTGTCCAGTCTGAAAAGCACTAATAAAACAAATACCCATATCCACATCAATCAGGCCATGAAAGAAAATCCTATGTGTCTCAGAAGTAGAGTGATCTCATGTTCTGATTTGTTTGGGACAGTTTGGGTTTGTACCTCTTTTCTGTCATAATTATAACTAGCATCCTCCTTTTCATCCCCCAAAGTATGCCAGGTAGGCAACAAAATACATGGTCACCTTACCCAGAAGCCTCCAGTGTGTTCCCCCACCCCCATCACAGACCCTGCCTTCCCTCCAATAAGCACTGTCTGGAAATTTGCTTTAATTATTCCCCTCTTTTCGTTATAGTTCAAACACCAAAACAATGTATTGTTTAGTTTTACCTGTTTTTCAGCTTTATGTAAACAAAATCATACTGTTCATATTTTTCTGAGCGACTTGCTTCTTCCACTTAGCATTAGGTATGTGAAATTTTTCCTTGTTGTCACAAATAGCTGCAGTGTGTTCCTTTCCCTGCTGCGTACTCTTCCATGATGTGGATGTGCCACGGTGGATCCATTCTCCTGTGCATAAGCATGTAACCTGTCCCCAGGTTTTGTCAGCATAAACAACGCTGCCAGGAACATGCTTATACATGTCCTCTGGTGGACACGAACAAATGTTTCCTCAGGGTTTATCCTAAAGTAAAGTTGCTGGCTCATCATTATGCACGTAACCAACTTTATAATTTGGTTTTGCCAAACTGTTTTCTAGAAAGGAGGTATCAATCATGTTCATTTCCTAAGACCATTGTAACAAATTTCCACAGCCTTGGTGGCTTAAAACAACAGAAATTTACTCTCTTATTCTGGAAGCCAGATGTCTGAAATCAGTGTCATCGGGCCGAAATCAAGGTAGCAGGGAGACTGCAGGCTCTATCTAGGGCAGGATCCTTCCCTACCTCTTCCAGCTTCTGGTGGCTCCAGATGGCCTGTGGCTTGTGGCCCCATCACTCTAATCTCTGCCTCACAGAAGAGGCTCACAGGTGGATGGTGAGATGGACAAGTGAGTCAGGTGTTGTGATAGAGTCAACTCTAAGGTGCTTCTAGAGCATTTGACCCAGTGTGGGGAGGTCAAAGGAGGCTTCCTGGAGGAGGTGACATTTCAGTTGAGACTTAAATGACTAGAAAAGGTTAGGTAGGTGGGAGGAGACAAGTAGGTGGGAAAGGGTGTCTCAGGAAAAGAGAGCAGCAAAGGTAAAGGCCTAGAGGTAAGAAACAGCATGACACATGTGGGAAGGTGAATAGTTTGCTTTGGTTGTAATGAAGGATGGAGGCAGTGGAAGAAGTAGAAGGCTTTACATGCTAAGCTAGAGAATCCGAAATAAAATATGAGTTAAAAGGTATGTATTTTAGAGGAGCAAGATGGCAGAGGAGTAGGAGAACTAAATTTCATCTGGTCCCAGGAATTCAGCTATATAGATATCAAACCATTTTGAACACCTACAAACTCAACAGAAGATCGAAGAGAAGAAGAGCAGCAATTCTAGGAGCAGAAAAGCGAGTACTTACTGGAAGGGAGGACTGCGGAGAAGTGAATCCCAGGCGACATATGGGAAGAGAGACCACAGGGAGAGGGACTGGCTCCCGGCAGCAGAGCGTAAAATCAGAACTTTTAGAAGTCTGCTCCACTGAGGGACCTTGTTCCAGAGGCTAAGGGGGGGGGAGTCCTTGCAGGGGTAGTGTGGTCTCAGGACCCCCGGGTATCTGAGTGTGGCAGAGCCCCCAGGTATTGGAGTGGGGAAGCTGACTGCAGAGACAGAGCTGAGGAGTGGGCTCTTAGCTCAGGATTACCTTAAACCATGATCCAGGACACAGTCGGGCCACAGCTCTTCGAGCAGGAACCCCACAAGTGGCAGATCCGGGGAGACTCACCTTCCTCCCCTGGGGGGAGTGGCATGGGAGCGCACTGTAAGAATCTGCCAGGTTTGGAGACTCCAAATGGGGCTGTGCGCAAGAGACAGAAACACTCGCTCACAGGCTGGGTGAGCTCGGAGTGCGGCCGGAGACCAGGGAGACGGGAGGGATTGACTGCTTTTCTCTGAGGGCGCACTGAGGAGTGGGGCCCTGAGCTCTGGCTCCTATGGGCCAGAGATTGGGAGGCCGCCATTTTCATTCCCGTCCTCCAAAGCTGTACGGAAAGCGTTCAGGGAACAAAAGCTACTGAGAGCAAACTGGAGCAGATCGCTTACCGTGGACGCTGGCAAGGGTGGTGCAATTCTGCCTCAGGCAAAGACAGTTGAGAATCACTGCAACAGGCCCCTCCCCCAGAGGATCAGTAAGAACATCCAGCCAAGACCAAGTTCACCAAGCAATGAGAACTGCGGAATTCTAGAGCTAGTGGAATACAGCACATAGAATTCATGGCTTCCCCCCCATGATTCTTTAGTATTTCAAAGTTAAATTTTTTTAATTTTATTTTTTTCTTATTCTATTTTTAAAATTTTTCCTCTTTCCTATTTTAACATTTTTAACTATTTTAACAATACCTTTTAAAAAAATTTTTTAATTTTCATTTATATAGTCATATTCTATCCCTTCATTGTATTTAACCTTATTTTTTGTATACATATAGGTTTTTCTTTCTTTAAGTGGGATTTATTCCTGGGCTTCAAGGTTGGTTCAATATCTGCAAATCAATCAATGTGATACAATATATTAATAAAAGAAAGAACAAGAACCATATGATACTCTCAATAGATGCTGAAAAAGCATTTGACAAAGTACAGCATCCTTTCTTGATCAAAACTCTTCACAGTGTAGGCACAGAGGGTACATATCTCAATATCATAAAAGCCATCTATGAAAAACCCACAGTGAATATCATTCTCAATGGGGAAAAACTGAGAGCTTTTCCCTTAAGGTCAGGAACACAGCAGGTCTGTCCACTATCACCACTGCTATTCAACATAGTACTAGAAGTCCTAGCCTCAGCAATCAGACAACAAAAATAAAAGGCATCTGAATCAGCAAAGAAAAAGTCAAACTCTCACTCTTTGCAGATGATATGATACTCTATGTGGAAAACCCAAAAGACTCCACTCCAACACTGATAGAACTCATACAGGAATTCAGTAAAGTGTCAGGATATAAAATCAACGCACAGAAATCAGTTGCATTTCTATACGCCAACAGCAAGACAGAGGAAAGAGAAATTAAGGAGTAGATCCCATTTACAATTACACTCAAAACCATAAGATACCTAGGAATAAACCTAACCAAAGAGGCAAAGAATCTGTACTCAGAAAACTATAAAGTCCTCATGAAAGAAACTGAGGAAGACACACACAAAAAAGGGAAAACTCTCCATGCTTATGGATTGGAAGAACAAATATTGTGAAAATATCTATGCTACCTAAAGCAAACTACATACTTAATGCAATCCCTATCAAAATGCCACCAATTTTTTTCAAAGAAATGGAACAAATAATCCTAAAATTTGTATGGAACCAGAAAAGACCCTGAATAGCCAGGGGAATATTGAAAAAGAAAACCAAAGTTGGCAGCACCACATTCCAGACCTCAAGCCCTATTACAAAGCTGTAATCATCAAGACAGTATGGTACTGGCACAAAAACAGACATATAGTGGAACAGAATAGCCCAGAAAAGGACCCTCAACTTTATGGTCAACTAGTCTTCACCAAGGCAGGAAAGAATGTCCAATGGAAAAAAGACAGTCTCTTCAACAAATGGTGTTGGGAAAATTGGACGGTCACATGTAGAAGAATGAAACTGAACCATTTCCTTACACCACACACAAAAATAGACTCAAAACGGATGAAAGACCTCAATGTGAGACATGAATTCATAAAAATCCTTGAGGAGAACACAGGCAGCAACCTCTTCAATGTCAGCCACAGCAACTTCCTCCTAGAAACATTGCCAAAGGCAAGGTAAGCAAGGGCAAAAATGAACTATTGGGACTTCAGCAAGATCAAAAGCTTTCGCACAGCCAAGGAAACAGTCAACAAAACCAAAAGACAACCAACAGAATGGGAGAAGATATTTCAAAATTACAGATTAGATAAAGGGCTAGTATCCAAAATCTATAAAGAACTTATCAAACTCAACACCCAAAGAACAAATACTCCTATCAAGAAATGGGGAGAAGACATGAACAGACATTTTTGCAAAGACATCCAAATGGCCAACAAACCCATGAAAAAGTGCTCAATATCAGTCAGCATCAGGGACATACAAATCAAAACCACAGTGAGATACCACCTCACACCAGAAAGAATGGTTAAAATTAACAAGTCAGGAAACAACAGATGTTGGCGAGGATGTAGAGAAAGGGGAACCCTCCTACACTGTTGGTGGAATTCAAGCTAGTGCAGCCACTCTGGAGAATAGTATGGAGGTTCCTTAAACAGTTGAAAATAGAGCTACCTTACAACCCAGCAATTGCACTACTGGGTATTTACCCTAAAGATACAAATGTAGTGATCTGAAGGGGCACGTGGACCCCAATGTTTATAGTGGCAATGTCCACCATTGCCAAACCATGGAAAGAACGTAGCTGTCCATCAACAAATGAATGGATAAAGAAGATGTGGTATAAATATACAATGGAATACTACTCGGCCATCAAAAAACGAAATCTTGCCATTTGCAATGATGTGGATGGAACTAGAGGGTATTACGGTAAACAAAATAATTCAATCAGAGAAAGACAATTATCATATGATCTCTCTGATATGAGGAATTTGAGAGGCAGGGCAGGGGGTCATGGGGGAAGAGGGGGAAAAATGAAACAAGATGGGACCGGGGAGGGAGACAAACTGTAAGAGACTCTTAATCTCAGGAAACAAACTGAGGGTTGCTGCAGGGTTGAGCGGGGGAGGGATAGGGTAGCTGGGTTATGGACATTGGGGAGGTTATGTGTTATGGTGAGTGCTATGAATTGTGTAAGACTGATGATTCACAGACCTGTACCCCTGAAGCAAATAATATATTATATGTTAATTTAAAAAAAGAAAGAAAAACGGTATGTATTTTAAAAGGATTCATGCTTGTGTGCTTGTTATAAAATATTCAGCTATACACTGGAAATCAGAAGCCCCCTCATCATCCCAATCATCCCAACTGGCCCAGAAGATGACATCTAATAATATATTGTAGTATATGTTTTTTCCCTTTAAAAACTGAGGTATAACTATATATATAGGAAAATGTACAATAGTTAGGTACAGATGGATGAATTTTTACCTACATTTATGGTGTGGTGAAGGTGGGTAGGTCAATTTCAGACAAAGACAGGGTCTGTAAGGAAATGACCTTTGGACTAAATCTGAATGGCAAGAAGGAGTGAGGTACACAAATATGTGATAGGGAGGAGAGGATTCCAGGCAGAGGGAACAGTATATGCAAAGGCCCTGAGGTTAGGTCAAGCTTGGTGTGTTTAGTGAACAGAGAGAATACCCGTGTGGCTAGAGCAGAATATAAAGGAGAGTGGTCAGAGGTGAAGTTCAAGATACAGACAGGGGCCAGATCACACTGGGTCTTGTGGGCTGAATAAAGTCTTGGAGAGTTCAAGTAGGGGAATAATATTTTCTCAGGTTGCTTTGTGGAGAATAGACCTTGGGGTGGCAAGACAGGAAGCAGACGGCAGGACTGAGAGGGTGTTGACCTGGAAACAAACAGAATGCGGAAGCATTTTGAAAGGAGAACTGACCAAACTTGCTGATGAATTATAGTTGGGTGATGGGAGAAAAAGAAGAACCAAGGGTAACTCCCTGGTTTCTGAACCCCGCAACTGGGTGGATGGTGACGGAGCCATTTATTGAGGTGGGAGGATGGGGATAAGTAGGTTTCGGTGGGGGCGGTTGGAGAGAGAGGAGGAGGAAATGGAATTCCACTTTGGACCCAGGAAGTGTGCTCTGCCCATTAGACATCCCAGTGGACATACTGGTTAGCGGCTGGATAATGAGTGTGGGACTCAGGGGAGAAGGCAGGGCAGAAGACTGATGAGTCATCACGTTGATGGTATTAAAAGCCACAAGACTGGATGAGATTGTGTGGGAGTGAGTGAAGACAGATCCCTCTTCAAGAGACAAGAGGGTGATGATGCCTGTCACCCGGCGGGGCGGGGCCCGGCTTCTAGAATGGTGGTGGGACACCGAGCAAACAGTTCAGCCTCAAACCCAGAAGGGCCCTGAGGGGCTCTGGCTGGGGTGGCTGCAGTGGTTTCTGGTATTAGATATTTGACGCCATTCACAGGGCCTTTGACCTTATGCTCCAATGCCCTCACTCTGAAGGCTCTCAGACAGCATTACCGGGATTTGCTGTTTACCTAACGCCTTCTTCCAAGAACTTCAAAAGCCTAGCTGGGGTCCCCAGGGAGTTCTTCTTCCTCCCTTAGGGACTTTGGCAGAATGCAGGTCAGGAAACTGGGACAGCAAGGACCTCATTCAAGGTCACAGGGGTGGAGCTGCCTGTAGAACCACGGAGGCAAACCCCCTTATCCACCCATCTCCACGTTGGTTTGGTTTCTCACAAGGTTTCTGTTTTGCCAAGGGGAATATGAAAATAAAATAGAAATTTCCAGAATAATTAAGGTGTTAAGCTGCAGTGGAGCCGGAGAAGACTTCCCGAATAATAGAGCTGGAAGAGAGAGAAGTCTAATATAGAAGTTTGGTAACATTTGGCTTCTAATATGTAATATATTACTAGCCTTGGTCTCAACTTGGAATTTGAGCAAAATCTGTTGTACATAATGTGTTGGGGCTGAATTTATGGTTTGGGGGCAGAACAATGTGTTGAAATGGGCCTTTGGAAGGTCCTGGGGTCTGAACCGCATGTGAGTTATGTTGGGAGGAATATTAAGGGAGCCAAGGAAGACAACAGAATGCTTCCAGCTCCAGACTGGAGCTTCTGGAGATCAGGGAACACATACGACTCACTTCTGTGTCCCCATCAACCTGTTCTGGGTGTGAACAGAGTAGGGGACCCGGAAGTGTTTGTGGAATGTGTGAATCAAGACAGGAGTAGGTGGGTGAGTGAGTGAAGTGTAAAGAAGGTTGTGCATAGGAAAGAGAGAGAAGAAAAGTAGATGGACAGCAAGAAGACAGGCAAAAATTCAAAGGTCTGACCGTATCAAGCTTTGGTAGTCAGTCCCCAGGACAGCACCCAATCATTCTTGCCTCCTGATAGTCACACTGATATTAGTTTTCCACTGCTGTGTAACAAATCGACAGAAGTTGAGCAACTTAAAATAACACTTACTTATTCTCAGGGTCTCGCAAGGCTGAAATCAAGGTGTCGGTGGGGATTGTGATCTCCCCGGAGTCTCAGAGATCTCGTCAAAGCACATGGGTGGTTGGCAGCATTCCTTTCCTTCTGGCTGTGGGATGGAGGGCCCTGTTTTCCTGCTAGGTATCCACAGGGCAACACCCTCAGCTCCTGGCAACTCTTCTCGAAGCCTGGCCACATGGCCTCCTTCACAGGCAGTTCAAACACAGCTATTTCCTTCTTCCAGAATCAGTCTGATCTCTTCAAGGCTTCACCTGATTAGGTCAGCACCACCCTCAGGGTATTTCCCCTTTGATGAACTCAAAATCCCACTAATTAGGGACCTTAATTACGTCTGCAAAAATCTCTTCTGCCCTGTAACCCAACATAATCACGAGTGACTCCCATTGTATTCGCAGGTCCCACTCACGCTCAAGGGGAGGAGATTCCCCAGTGCACATACACCAGGGGGTAGGAGGTGTGGGGCGACTTTAGAACTCTGCCACTACAGTACCTTTGTGTGGGATGCTCCCACTTGAGTAGGATTGACCTGGGTCATAACCAGAATGATATCCAGACATGGTGGTGTGTGAACTCCAAGACTAGGTCATAAAAGGCATTGTGGCTTCCCATTCTCTCTCTCTCTCTCTCTCTCTCTCTCTCTCTCTCTCTCTCTCTCTCTCTCTCCCTCTCTTCCTCTCTCCCTCTCTCTCCCTCTCGGATCACCCCTCCTGGGGGAAATAGCCGCCATGTTGTGAGGATGCTCAAGCAGCTGTGAGTCTCACAAACATACACACGCAAAGGAAGAATTTATTAAAAACACGTGGAGCTTCTGTCACTCAAACTCTGGCATACAGAGCTCTCCCAGAACCACTTTGTGATCCTAAACATCCACTCTCCTGATGGACACCCTTCGGGCCCCAGGGGAAAGCTTCTCCACATCTCTTAGGTCATAACCTCAAAATAACAGTTGTGTCCCAACACAGTGCATGGGCTGTGTGGCTGCCAAATTGGAGAAGGGCATTCCAGTTCCGCCTCTAGCGCAGGGTAATTGAGAGTTGCAAGTACTTAGATAAGAGCAAAGACAAATGAATTAACTTGCAAGATCCCTCCTCTCCAGCAGCAGAAATGCAGAAGGACCTCGGGCTGCTTTTTGGGTTCCATTTTGTGGTTCCGGGGGGATACACGTGCGAGGGTGATTTTTGTAAAAACTGCACACGGCCTCTGTAGGGAGCAGATTCTAAAATTTCCCACATAATTCTCACCTTCTGGAATTCATACCCCTGTGTCGTCTTCTCCCCTGGAGTGTGGATGGGACCTGTGACTTGCTTTTAACCAAGGGAAGAAAGCATCGGTGATGGGATTTCACATCTGTGATTACCTTGCATAGGATATAATCACTGTCTTGCTTGCAGATTCTCCTGTATTGATGTTCTCCTTTGCTAGCTTGATGAAGTAAGACACAATATGAAGCCCGCATTGTAAAAAAAAAAAGGGGGGGGGCAATCTCTAGTCAAGAGCCAGTGAGGAACTGAGGCTCTGGAGTCGGCCAGCCCATAAGAATTGAATCCTAGCTTACCACCTGGAAGCATCCTTCTCCAGCTGAATGTCTGATGAGATCCCACCCTCGACCCACATCTTTTTTTTTTTTTAAGATTTTTATTTATTTGTCAGCGTGTGTGTGAGAGGGAGAAAGAGAGAGCACACACAATTAGGAGGAGAAGAAGGGAGAGGGAGAAGCAGGCTCCCTGCTGAGCAAGGAGGTCGTTGTGGGACTCGATCCCAGGACCCTGGGATCATGACCTGAGCTGAAGGCAAACACTCACCAGACTGAGCCACCCAAGTGCCCCAGTTATGTATGTCTTTTTAAATCTTTCATTTAGACAACACTGGCACATCAATATCCAGACATGCACAATCCACTCATCATGGATATTTTGCCAATTTGAGGACATATAAAAACCATAACTTCACACATAATCTTTCACTTTAAGGAAGGTGTATTTGTTAAAATAGGAGGTTAGAATGTATTTTATTTGACAACTTGAAAGCTTGATTTATACCATGAAGAATTTTAGACACGTGGCCTGTACCTATGGGTACCTATGGGTACTCTTGTCCTGGGGTCCTGTGGGTATCAGGCAGGCCGGCCCAATCTTCCTCAGCTGGTAAAGGGAGCCAAGATTCAAACTCCCAGCTGCCTAGACTCCGAGGCCTGGGCTGTGTAAGATGTGACCTTCCCTGACTCAGTGCATGGTCTAGGGAAGGAGCTGCTACCTCGGGAAGCCCCCTGAAGCTGGGATATTCAGTGGTCACGGGCAGGAGAAACTACAGAATTTATAGGGCCTGGTGCAAAATGAAAATACATTGTCATTCTAATTAACAAATTATTAAGACTTTCTAAATGCTTACAGTAGAGCACTAATGGAAGCAAGAGGTCCATCTAAGTACTGGGTCCTGTGCAGCTGCCTGTTGCAAGCCACTGGTCAGGAAGCTTCCTGGAGGTGGTGGCCCAGGATCCTCCCACCCCCACGTGTAATGGGTAGGATTGGCTGTGGCCAAAAGAAGAGGCAAGAGCAAATGGGAAAGATGAGGACCATCTATTTACAGCCCTTTCCTTTAAAAACAAATTTATTTAAACAAAAATGTTAGTCATTTAAAGAAAACAATTAGGGAAAAAGCATATGTTACACCCGGATATGGGAAAAATTGTGATGAGTCATTTGAATAACTGGAGCCGGGCAAGCGCTGTCTGGGTGTGTGTGGCTGCAAGCGTGTGATTGTGATTGTGTGCAAGTGAGCCTTGTATATGAATCTTTGTATCAGTGAAGATAAGTGTGAGTCTTTGAATACAGGGGTGTGATACATTTAAATGTGCGAGAGCAGAAGTGTGTCTGAGCATATGCTGTGTGGATGCGTGTCCGGAGGTCTTGCGTGGATGTGTGCAAGTAAAGCTTTCCTACCCTGAACTCCTGCAAGAGTACAAAATTGTGGACTTGTCAGGGCGCCTGGCTGGCTCAGTCAGTAGAGCATGCGACTCTTGATCTCTGAGTGATGAGTTCGAGCCCCACAATGGACATAGAAGTTACTTTAAAAAAAATTTTTTTAAAGATTTTATTTATTTATTCAACAGAGAGAGAGATCACAAGTAGGCAGAGAGGCAGCCAGAGAGAGGAGGAAGCAGGGAGCCTGATGCGGGGCTCAATCCCAGGACCCTGAGATCATGACCCGAGTCAAAGGCAGAGGCTTAACCCACTGAGCCACCCAGGTGCCCCCTCCAAAATTTTTTAATTAAAAAAAATTGTGGACGTGTTTGCATTGGACGCATTTCTGATACCTGTGTATGTGTCCACTATTGCCCCAATAACACTGTGTAACAACAAACAGGGAAATGGGAGAACAGCACTAATGCAATTGATGGGAGTTTCCTTTTGGGAGGATGAAAATGTTCTAAGACTGATCATAGAGATGGTTGCACAAGTGTGCATATACTAAAAAAAACCAACAACATTGAATTGTACTATTTAAATGGGTGAATTTTCTTGGAAGTGAATTATGTCTCAATTCAGCTGTCCAACAACAGCACCACACACATTAATTTTCTTGCTCATTTGGTCTACAGGTGAACTGCAGCTCTGCCGAATCACCTGGGCTTGGCTCCTGGCTGCAGTTGAGTTCACGTGTTTTATCTACGTGTCTTCATCCTGTCTGGGTCGGCAACTGCTCAGGCATGTTCCTTTCATGGGGAACAGCAGAAGTGCAAGGGGGCGAGTAGACACATGTCAAGTTTCTTAACACCTTGGCTCAGAACTAGCACTCAAACTAGTCATTTCTACCCACATTCCATTGCCTGGAAAAAAATCATATGTCCAAGTCCAACATCTACAGGACAGGGAAATATATTTGCCTCACTATCATGTACTTCAAGTCCATATGGGGGAAGAGAGTGAAGAGAGTGACAGTCCAATCTACCACGTGTGTGTAATGTGCTGCTCTTGCCCTTTCAGAGATTTGGTTACATATCCCATAGACCCAACTTCCAGGTCTGGGAGGTCTCCCACAATTTCTGCGTGTTCCTATATTTTATTTCTTCTTGCTTCTCTCTTCCGCATGAGTCTCTCTGTCTCAGAGCTCTTGAGCCTGTGTAAGCTATCTTGCCTCCATCCTGAGCCAAACAGAGGTGAGTAGCCCAGCTTCATAGCTAATTTTGAGAAGAAATGCAATCATGGTCAGAATTTACTGCTTTTCAGAACTTTGCTGCAGATTTCAAGGCTTATGGAGAAAGATCACATGGCACACTGCACAGACTTCTCTGTATTTATGGCTCTACAACTCTCCCATCTCTGCCTGGAGACTGCAGGGAAGACTTCCTGGAGGAGGTGATGTTAGACCAGATCTTAAAGGCTGAGGAGGATTTAGGCACAAGACAAGGACAGGAAAGAACATTCCAGGGAGAGGGAACAGATTAGATAAAATGAGGAAACACCTGGTAGAATTGAGAAAATGGAAGTAGCTGGCATGGCTAACATGGAAGGTATGATCTGGAGTGCAAGGAGCTGTATAGGATGAAGCCAGACTGCTCCACAGGTTTGTGAACAGTACAGCTTCTACTGTGTTCAGCTAGGCTAGAAGTCATTTTCCAGGATTACCTTCCCTATATGGTTCTGGGTTGGCACTGGACACAAGAGAGATCCATGGAAGGTGGAAGTGGATCCATGGAAGTGAGATGTGGAAGGTGGAAGTGAAGCCATGTTTTTTATGCTCAGAAGGTCGGTGCAGAACCCCAGGCACTGTGGACACAGGTTCCATTTGGTCCTCTTGGTTGTCCTCATGGCTCCAAATTCATCCGCCCAGATTCCAATTTGGCCTTGCTCCCATTCATGCCCAGCCCTCCTCCTTGACAGCTGATCTAAGTGATGCAGAGACAAGATCATTGCCTAGGTGCCTCTACCAGCTTCCACAATTGTGTGCGGTCTAACCCCTATAATCCTTTCTTCTGTGCTCTTCATAGTGATTCTCTGGTGACTAATACAGCCAGGATCATATAGGCCATGTGTGCCACACTGAGGAGTTTGGGCTTCATCATTTAGCATGTTTTTTTTTCTTCTCAGATTTCATTTGAGGTCCACTGTGACACAGGTAATGCTGTTACCCAACCCCCCTTTTTCCTGAGCGTGTGGCTACATCTCCAGCCTTCTTTACAGCTAGGTGTGGCCATGTGATGACATTCTAGCTGACATAATATGGCCTGAAGTGAAGTGTGCATGTCCAGGCCCCATCCCCAAATCCTTCCACGTGACACCGCAGATTTTCTCTCACTTCTCCAGTCTTTGAGCTGAATACAGAAGTCCAAGTGGACTCCAAGGCCTGGAGGGTGTTAGAGCCATTAGCAGCATGGTCCTTGAATGACTGATTTCATGGAACAGAAACACCCCCACTGCCCTGCATCGGGCTGTGACTTGAGAAATAGAACTTTGTTGGATAAAGCCAGCAAGACTTGGAATCGTTCGCTGGAATGGGTATCCAACCTTAACAAAAGCAACCACCTTCGCCGGCCTAACCATAACCTTTTACTGCCTGTACCTGTTACTTTAATCACTTAAAAGAAACCCAATTCGCTCTTTATAGCCTTAAGTGTATTTAAAAAGAGAATTTTATGTTACTATCCATGAACAGAAAAGCAGCATCACTCGTGGTAGAGAGAAGGTAATAGTAAAAAATAAATGCACTGAAAATCAAACAATGATATGAAATTCTTGCTGGATCCTGTTCCCACCAAAGGCTCTGGAACCTGAGACCTGCTCTCACTTTGTCCTAAGGAGAGATTAATGTGTGTTTGATACGTGCTAAAGACAGGCTAGTACCAAACTGAGACTTGCCCTTTAATGTTCCTGAACCACGAGGGTAATCACACCCCATTCTACAAAACCACCTGAACAAAAGAAAGCTGAACAATTTTAAAACATTTCTTGTTATGGAAAGCTGCAAACACATACACAGAAATGCAATGAGAATAATAGTATAACCCCCACGTGTGGATTTCTCAGCTTCGACAGCTACCAACCTTTTGCCATTCTTATTCATCCACTATCCACCCTCCCATACACGTTTCTTTTCTTTTCCTGGTGTATTTAAAAATAAAACCCAAACACCATATCATTTCACCTACAAACACTTTAGCACGTAGTTCTAACAATAACGACATTTTAAAAATATGTTTAAAAAGCAAATACCTGGGTGCCTGGGTGGCTCAGGGGGTTAAAGCCTCTGCCTTCGGCTCAGGTCATGATCTCAGGGTCCTGGGATCGAGGCCCGCATCGGGCTCTGCTCAGCAGGGACCTGCTTCCTCCTCTTCCTCTGCCTGCCTCTCTGCCTATTTGTGATCTCTCTCTCTCTGTGTCAAATAAATAAAATCTTAAAAAAAAAAGCAAACACCATATTGTATTTAAAACTCAGTCTGTGTTCCGTTTTCCCTAATGACCACCAAAGTGAGGTTTACTTACACACGATGGGTTGAAATCTGGATCTGAACCCAGCACACATGGCATTTGGCTGATTGGCATGTAGTCTCTCTGAATCCCCCTGTTGGACTGACTGCAGTGAACCCGCTCTCTCCACAGCCACCGCCTCAGCAATGCGGCTTCGTGGCTTTTCCTATTAAGACGTGGAGTCTATTTCCCGCCCCTTGGAAACTGGGCTTGATCACGGGACTTGCTCTGGCCAATAGGATGCAGAAGTGACGCTGCATGACTTCCGGGCTGGGGCGGTGAGATATCGTGCACGAGCCCACTTACTCTCTTGGAGCCCTGCCTCCGCCAGAGAACCAGCTCCGGCAGCTCGCTGTGGGGTAAGAGCGCTTGCGCGGGAGGACTGTTCCCGTTCCAGGCCCGCTGGTCCTCATCCGACCTGCCGGCTGACCATTAATATACGTGCAAACCCAGCCCAGAGCAGTGCAGCCTGGCCCAGACCCCGAGAACCGCCCAGCTGACCACAGACCCATGAGAAATGATCAGTTGTTATCTTAAATCACTACATTCTAGGGTGGTGTACTATTTAGCATGATTGTGGCAAACAACGGATCCAAATCTACCAAATTTCCTCTCCTTTAAAAAATGTCATTTACTTGCTTAAGACACGAGGTCATTGGTTCTTTAATTTTTGTCATTCTAAGCCTTCCTTTAATTGCTTCCCACGTGTCATTTAATGTTAGTCCCCATATTTCTTGTAAAGTGGTAATTAATCTTGAGGATGGATGTAATTCAGGTTGTTTTTTGGCAAGAATACTTATTAGGGATACCACCACTGCATTACACCAGTAGGCACACAATGTCTGGTCAACTGTTTTGAGTAATGTTGAGATCTATCAGTGGGTTCAATGAATAATTTTAGGCGAGGTTGGGATACCCAGGAAGACTTCCTGGAGGAGTCAGGCTTGAGTTGGACCCCTTTGAAGGACGAGTGGGATTTAGGCAGGCCAATAGAAGTTGGAAATATTCCGAGTGAGGAGAGAAGGGTGGATAGCATGAGTCAGAGAGTGTTCTGAAAATGTAAAGCAAAAACTGGTTGATCTCTCCTCATATCAGCTTCCACTGTTATCTTCTGGTTTAGAGGCCCGAGTAGGAACCAGATTTTATCTCAGCTTAATTCTAATAAATTGGTAACAGGTGCATGGAGTACTTTGTGGAGACACATTGTGAAATCACATTCCTGCTTAGTGGAAAAAATTGCTGTGATTGGCTACTGTTATCTATCATGGGTCTGGGATGCTGAGTGGTAGTATTATTGCTGTGAATCTGCCTAAGATCAATGACTCAGCCCTCATTTCAGGGTCTTTGACATTGGACCCTAGAAAAAATAAGGGCTAAATGGGTTACCTGACATGACTTGTAGTAGACTTTGTTTGTTGTTTACCAACCTTCATTCACATTTTTGTCTTTTTAATGGAACCTTAGCTATTGGATGGCAGAGACCAATTAAGACATAAACAGTGATCTAGTTCTGGCTGGTGAGAAACAAGGGGACATCTGATCCTTGGACTTATGTAGATTTTTTTCTTCCTGAATTAAAAAGAAATGTATGAAGAGATGCTTCCCACTCTAATTTCCTTTGGAGGTGGTTGTATGAGGACATGATGCCTGGAGCAGTGGCAGCCATGTTGTGACTATGGGGAGACATGGCCAACATGTTAAGGATGGTGGGACAAAAAATAGAAAGAATCTGGGTTTTTGAGGAAGTTGATGAATTATGAACAAACTCATTGCCAAATCTGTTATGTAAAAAGAAAACCTCTATTATTTAATCTACATTTACTCAGGCATTCTTTTACTTGCAGCCAAGGATAAATATTGTTTTCATAGAACTCTTGCTTTTAATTACGCGTGTGCCATGTCAGGTTCTTCAAGGAAGCAGGTCCTGAGACAGGATTTAGTGTTTGGGAGGTTTATTAGAGAGTATCGTTGAGATCAACGCCTGTGGAAGGGAGAGGAAGGAAGCTGGAGTGGGTAGCGGGGAGAGGTCAAGCTGGGACAGAGGGCTCGAGATGACCTTGACTAACCCAACAGGGAACGTGTGAGTTAAAATGGCTCTTCAGAATTGTGCTGCGTTGGGCCAAGACAGCCGGGCCTTTATCCCCCACCACCCCCCGAGTCAATCACTGGACCTGAGCACCGCCTAGAAAAGGGTGTGAAGTTGGCCAAGGCGGCTCCTTTCAGGTGAGGCAGGGACTCAGACCAAGGGCCTGACAGCTGGGGACTTTCTGAAGACAGCATTCCCAGAAGTTAACAAAGCCCTCCTTGGAGGAGGCTGGAGCATTTCCTGTCCATCAGTGCGTGTGTGTGTGTGTGTGTGTGTGTGTGTGTGTGTGTGTGTGTGAGCTAATTCAGGGTGTCTTGCAAATGCATTCCTTACTGTGGGTCCTGGTCTGGTCGAAGGGGTTTGCAGGCCTCTGGCTGGGCTGGGTCGCACTTCGACCTGAGTTGCTTTCCTCCTAATTACCTTTTGGGGTGTAGTCTCCTTTCCCAAGGCTGTGAGAGGCAGCCCTGTCTTGGTGAGACAGCCAAGGCCCATTACAACACCAACGCCGAGCTGCTGGGGCCCCCCATGCATTAAGAAACGACAGCTGCTGCCAATGTCCCCCAATGAAAACGCCTCAGGAGGATTAAAGCTGAGCAATGTTACTATCCCTGATGGAGCACACACACAGGAGCCCTCTGCTCCTCCAGGGCCCCCCTTTATCCTGTCTTGGCAGGCTCCTTTCCCCTCAGTTCATTTCTATCTGTCTTCCCCAGCAGATTGTCTTTAGCAAATTGTATTTTAAGTCATATAATTATAAGTGGGTTAGAGCTCGGAGCAAGCGCGGCTCTTGGCAAAAGTCTGGAGGAACCTCTCACGCTGTTGGTTTGCAAAACCCTCCATTAGCGGCTCTTTGGTTGTTGCCGGGAACCGAGGGGAAAGGAGGGGAAAAACCATACGGGGCTGTGCTTCTGCCCTCTGATTGGGAAAGAAGGCCCCAGCGTTCTGCAGAGCTGGAATTACAGTCAGGCTTTACATGCCAGAATCCCCAGGGTAGGGGCGTTGGGGCGGGGGGCGGTGAAGGTTGCTAAAAATACAGGTTCTGGGCCCTCCTGAAGATCCAAGAGTTGGGCTCTCCAGGAGGAGGTGACTCAGAAATCTGCATTTTAAAGATATTTATTTGTTTGTTTGTTTCTTTATTTTTAAAGGTTTTATTTATTTTAGAGAGAGGGCCCCCGTGAGAGCAGGCGGAGGAGCGGAGGGAGAGGAGAGGGGAGGGGGAGGGAGCTCATCTCAGGCAGCCTCCGTGTTGAGTGACCCACGCCAGGCTCCATCCCTGGATCCGGAGCAGAACAAGAGTAGGCGCTTGACAGACTGAGCCACCCAGGTGCCCCTCCGAAATCTGCATTTTAAAAGACTTCTCACTTTGAAATCATTCCACTCTTACAGATAAGTTACAAAACTAGTGCAGAGGATTCACATATCCCCCCCAACCCTGATTTTCATCCCTTTCCTCTATCATCCCTCTTTCCATAGATAAGTATGCACATTATTTCCTTCTGGACCTTTTGAGAAGTTGCTAATGTGATGCCTTTTACCTTTGCTTATCTCCTAAGGACAATGAAATTGTCTTAGCAACTACAGCATAATTATCAAATTCAGGATATTTCGCATTGATATGATACTATTATCTAATCTACAGTAAATAGCAAATTTCTCAACTTGTCCCCCCTTTTTTAATAATTCAGAATCACAGAGTGTTTTTCGTTGTCATTTCTTTTTGTCCCTTTTAATCTGGAAGTTTCTCAGCATCCCCCTTCTTTTTTTGGGTCATTCATGACCTTGACATTTTCCAAGCGTCTAGACCAGTTGTTTGGCAGAAGGTCCCTTGGTCTGCATTTGCAAGGTCACCTCTGTTGACCTTGAGCCCTTTGAAGAGATTGAACAGCCCCTCTAAGACCCAGAAGCTCAAAACTCTTACCTCCGAATAATGCTGATGTCCAGAGGATTTTGGAACAATAGCTTTATGGGACACCAGATTTATCTCGTCCGTGGGGTTTTGAGTTTGGGACTTTTTTTTTTAAAAGATCGGATTTGCTCAGAACTCAAATCCAAGAGATTTCTTTAATTGCCTGCATTGCTAAGCTGGGGGAGTCTGGATGGATCCCGCTGGGCTTTTAATTTCTTTGACTTTGATCCTGGAAGGCGGGAGGGTTCTGGCAAGTTCAGCAAGCAGACTGCTGGTTTGGGGTGGGAGGTGGGCTGGTAGGAAGCAGCAAGAGGACAGACGGGTCAAGAGTGGCGGGAAGAAAAACAGCTCCGCTTGGCTCCGCGCACAGACGGGCCACGACCAGCAGGTGCTCGCTGGGCCCGATGTCCTCACCCAGTCCTCCCAACCCACCTCGGGTGAAACTGCATTTGCTCCGTTTTGCAGATGCGCTACTGAGGGTCCCAAAGGTGACTTCACTTACCCCTCGGTGCTCAGGGAGTGGCTGAGCTGGGATTTGAATACAAGTCTGGCCGGTGTGTACTGGCTACTTAACCAACAAGGCTCCCGGGGAACAATGCAAATAAGGTCAGGAGAGCTCCGGAAAAAGCCTCAAGTCTGACACCAAGGAGCATGTGATTTGACCCAGCCGCCAGTGTAACTGAGGCTATGATGAGTCTGTGCTGGGTGTCTGTCCTGTGTCTGTTGGGTGGTCTTTCGACCTCACCATCAGCAACTGTCTGGATGCGTGCCGGGAGCCAGAGAGCCTGAGTTCCAGTTCTGCCCGCGGTTACCCCGCAGTGCGCCCTCGGGCAATGACGGTTGTCTCTTGGTTGCCCCATCTGGACCCATCCCTCCCTCCCTTCACCTGCTTTCTGCTCCCAGGAGGCAGTAGGCTCCCTTGCCCTCTGTTTCTGGTTGAGTTTGGCCAATGGGAGCCTGGGAGGAGACTGAATTTATTTTCTCAACTCCTCCTGGGGGACCCCTTGCATTCTTCTACTAAAGGCCCCCATTTCAGCCAGGCCTCTCACCGCCAGGACATCTGCCATCCAGGTTCTGGTAGCGTCCACTCCCCTCCCGTCTTGGCTCAGGGCTAGGGTGGGAGGGGCTCCTTGCTGTTGCTCTCCCCCGGGGTTATTTCACTGCTCTTTGCAGGTGTCCCAAACCTGCCCACACCTTTGCCAACGGACCCCTTATTACACTCTTCCGTTTCACTAATTTCTCTAGGAGGAAGTGGAGGGAAGTAGGGAAGGACTTCCCTGGGGAGGTGCTTCTGACCAGATCCTAGAAAGATGAGCAGGCTTAAGACAGGCAAAGAAGGGGGAAAGGCATTCTAGGGAGAGGGAAGAGCATG
This sequence comes from Ailurus styani, assembly GCA_002007465.1. Classification (NCBI taxonomy): domain Eukaryota; kingdom Metazoa; phylum Chordata; class Mammalia; order Carnivora; family Ailuridae; genus Ailurus; species Ailurus styani. The sequence goes on along the minus strand of LNAC01000056.1, from coordinate 819,019 downwards.
TACAAAATCACTCTCATTCTGAAAGCTACTTTCGTTGAGGTCTTACTATGGGCTAAGGTTAGTGCTAAGCCCTTTGCTTGTATCAATCTTATGAGGTTGATACAATCACCCCCATTTTACAAATGAGGAAACTGAGGTACAGAGAACTCAAGCAACATGTTACATAGCTGGAGACACAGTGAGACTCTGGGACCCAGGCCATAGCCACTATCGTGTCTCTGGGACATGAAGACAAATTTGTAGTCTGAATGGGAATTCATGAAACAGGAGGGGAGGAGTGGGTCCACCCAATCCTGATCTTGGGAAGAGAAGTCTTTGGGGCACTTTGGCTGGCTGGGTGGCAGGATGATAGCAAAGATGTTTTGCTCTGACACAGTGCCCAGGATCACCTCTTCCAATCTCTGCTAACCACTTCCGAGCCTTGGCACCTTGGCACCTTGCCTAACCTCTCTGTGCCTTGACTTATCCTTCTGTAAAATGGGGATAACCACATTACCTATCTCGTAGGGTTATTGTAAAGATTAAATACATCAATGTAGCAAAAGCACTCAGAACAGCATCTGGTAAACCATGTGAATTACATTACGTTTGCTATCACCACCAAGGTCATTATCATTATCCATTTCCATTACCATTTCATTATCTATGGCAAACCAATGGGTGTATAGAGCTGAAAGAATTCAGCACTTTTGGCAAATTCACTCCTCCCCCTGCTGCTTGGGTCTGAACTGGTCTCTGCTAAGTCATTTTACTTCCCTGTCTTTCTCTGCCAAATGGATGCCTTTCCCCAACTCTCTGGCGTCTAGACCCTCTCAGAAGGAGGCTAACCCTATCTAGCCTTGAGAATTCTGAGTTCTTATATTTCAGGATTGAAGCAAGAGTTCTTATTAATCGCCATCATTTCCAGGAGGGCAGGGGATCCAGCTCACTGCCATAAGCAGTCCTCACATTCCAACTTCTTCACTCGCACACTCATGCAGTGCCTTTATTGAGCACCTACTGTGTGCCCATCACTTTGAAAGGGGCAGGGGCAGGACGGTAGCAAGGAAAATAGGAGACAAGGTTCCCATTCTTACGCAGCTGACATGCTGGAGGGGATGACAGCAGGGAAGTAAATGACATAAAATAGCAGAGAGACATAAATAATGGCAATGAAAGTTAAAACAAAAGCAAAGGAGGGAAAGGTGCTAGAGAGTGGTTGAGAGGGGGCGGGAGGAGTGGCTGATGAGTATTTTAGACTCAGGGAAGCTCCCCTTCCCAGGATGCCCTGGAGTATTCTGGGACACCTGCAATGTCCAGGTAAAGATCCCCTAGGAATTTGTTGCCGACACTGCCATTGTTCCTAAGGGGTCGCCTGTCAGTGACTCTTGCCCCGTCCCATCCATCCTCCACGCTGAGGTCAATGTGGTCTTTTCAAATTTGACCACATCACTCACTTGCTTCTCACTGTGGCTAGGAGGGCTCAAATTCCCACTGCAGCCCATCAGACCTACCTTATCTAGTCTTTTCTACCTCCAGCTTCAACGTCAGTCATGCCCCTTCCCATGGCAGGGCCCAGCCATTTAGGCTGCCTGACTCCTACTTGCCTGAATACCCTTCCCTCTGTTTGCCCCAGTAATACTCGCTCCTCTATCTCCAATGTCTCTTCCTCCAGGAAGCCTTCCATAACTACATAAGATCCCACCTCCTCCTGGGATTTCCTACATAGAACTCACCACAGTTGGTAATTATATATCTGTATGTTATTTTATGAATTTTGACTTCCCATTAGAATATAAACCCTCTGAGGACAGGGAGCTTGTCTGTCTTTTTTTTTTTTTTTTAAGATTTTGTTTATTTATTTGACAGAGAGAGACAGAGAGAGAGAGGGAACACAAGCAGGGGGAGTGGGAGAGGGAGAAGCAGGCTCTCCCGCAGAGCAGGGAGCCCGATGCGGGGCTTGATCCCAGGACCCTGGGATCTGACCTGAGTCGAAGGCTGACGCTTAATGACTGAGCCACCCAGGCGCCCCATTGTCTGTCTTATTCACAGATATTTCTCCATCACCTAGAACAGTGCCTGACTTTTAGTAGCAACCTTATAGATGTTTCTGAATGAATGACCTGAGCTATAAAAGTGGAATCAAGGAGTGATCAAGCAATCACCAGCAAACAAGGGAGATAAGAGAATAGTTTGTGTACAACCTGATAAATATGATAATAAAGATTACAGGATGCCAGGTGCTGAGTACGAATCCAGAAGACGTGTCAATAACTGCTGGGCAGAGGAAAGCACTGGGCATTGCATAGGAATCATGTGATTCATCCTGCTTCCCTTTTTGCCTTGGCTGCTGGGAGATGCCTGCCCATTCTTCTCGTGCCTGCCCATCTTTCTTTTATCTTTTTATTGAAAGTTGCGCTGATCAAAGGGCCCTGATCAAAGATAGTATGACCTCAGCTGGAAATGAAATGGAGACATGCGGGCGCCTGGGTGGCTCAGTGGGTTAAATCCTCTGCCTTCGGCTCAGGTCATGATCTCAGGGTCCTGGGATTGAGGCCCGCATAGGGCTCCCTGCTCAGCGGGGAGCCTGCTTCCTCCTCTCTGCCTGCCTGCCTGCCTGCCTACTTGTAATCTCTCTCTCTGTGTGTCAAATAAATAAATAAAATCTTAAAAAAAAAAAAAGAAATGGAGACATGCACAAGGATGAGGGGGCAACTGTATTCTGTACCCACCCCTCTAGAAACACTCCCACAAGGGGATAGAGTCGTATGCATAAAAGTGGTCACTGCAGCACTGTTTATAAATATAAACAAGTGGAAACAAATCCCCATCAGTAGGACCTGGTTAATTAGAGTGAATCTGTCCCCAGAGACCGAAGTGCACATATTCCCACAGTTCTCAAGTTTTAGTGTATAAAAGCATTACCTGCAGAGACTCGTAAATGCAAATTGCCTCTCCCACCACCCCCCGCCCAGGTCGGATTTAGTAGTTTCAGGTGGAGCCTTGGAATTTGCATTTTAAATGAGCCCGCTAGAGGGTGTAATGTGGAGAGATAGCAGCCCAAGCCTGAGCTGCTGGTATTGACATGAGAAGTGGCTCAAGTGGGGAATCAAGCATCAGTCTGTTTACATACGTGTACATGGCACATTTTGATTGAGCCTCACATAGGCCAGCCCCTTGCAAGGCTTTCTAGGCAATAGCTCACCTAGGAAGTAGGAACTATTATTAACCTCATATTACAGATGAGAAAATGAGGCTCAGACAGGCAACGTCCCTAGCCCACGGCCTGTCGCTGGTTGGTGGCAAATCTGGGATTTGAACCCAGATGTATCTGATTCCAGATACACTCTGCAGACTGCCTGGATATGTGTGAAACATAGAAGCATATGTTTGAACGCGTGTAGGGTTAAAAATATATTCTTTAAGTGCTACCATCCCATTCAAGCAAAAATCAGTGTATTCATTTTTTTGAGTAGGAAATACATTTACATGATTCAAAAAAAAAACTGCATGAAAAGGTGTTGTGCAACATTTCCCTCCATTCTCTGTCTCCCAGTTACCCAATTTCCATCCCATTGTACCCCTTCCCATTCCAGGTAACCCTGTTCTGAATGTCTGTCTGTCTGTCCTCCTCAACATCCTTATGCCAATATGGTGAGTGTGAAAGCTGGGCAGTTTCTAGCGATCTGAAAGGAGCGAAACTGAAATGCCAACAGAGGTTGCTTCTAGAATCATAAGAAACAGAGGAGATAGGAGGTGGGCCTGGATTCTGAGCCTGGCTGCCTGGGTTCAAATCCTAGTGCTGCTGCTCGCCGGCTGCAAGTCTGGCTGCAAATTAGTTCACCTCGCTGGGCCTCAGTTCCCTCATCTGTAAAGTGGGGGTAATAATCTCAAGGGAGAGATGATATCAGCTACTGTTTATTAAGCGTTCGCAATAAATCTAGCATGTAATAAATCCCATATAAGCGTTTTCCCTCTGAATGTATGGAAACAAGTGGACACTAGAAAAAGTTTGTACTCAGACCTATGGATTCAGAATTTCCTGGGTCTGGGCTCTGCCACCTGCATTTTTAACAAGTCCTTGGAGGATCCTAAATCATGAGAATCCCCCAGCAGAATTCCAGGTTGCTCCTGGGCCTTGTTGGATACTTGCTAGTTTGGGGGGATCTAAGACTATTGGCTCATTTTGAGATCAGAAAAGAGTAGCAATTGCCCCCCTCCAAGAAAAATGTGCCATGCTCCTGAGAAGGGGATTTCCCGTCCAAGTTCAGAGCCCAAGCACCGACACGCCACTCCCCACACCCATGAAAAGGCTCAGGAATCCAGTCCTGCCCTGGGAGTTTCCTCAGTTGCAGTGCCCACTCACCCCTGCCTCGATTTACCATCTTCACACTCTTTCCTATTTCAAAGAACCCAAGTCCTGCCTCATCCAGACTCCCAACAACAGGCTGGAGAAGTCATGGGTTGTGCAAATTAATTCAAGGGCCACCTTGACTGTTGGCCTCTTAGGAGCACAGAGTGTTCCTGAGGAGTTTGGCTTGCTTCCTGGAAACAAAAGGAGACACTAATTTACCTCTGACTGCTCTTTGGGTGTTAAAAAGGTCCCAGTGTTCTCTTGGGACAGCTGCCTGTCATTTACCCAGTCGGTGAACCCGATTGGGTCTGGGTGCACCCCTACTTGGCACAGAAGACACTGACTTCTTTTCCTTCCTACTTATTTGCTACCAGGATGTTTTACTCATTTTCACAATCGTTGCTAACATTTATTGCCAATTTACTAAGCTCTTTATCCCCATTTATTTAATTAATTCTCACAAGGACCTTTGGGGCAGAACCGTTGTCACCCCCAATTCACAGAAGAACAAGTTGAGGCCCGACTGCTATGTGTCTCCCCATGTCCTTTTTCAAGGCAAAAGAAATCCAACTGTTAGTGGGAAACATGGCCGCCTGGAATTTCCCAGCCTCCTTTGTGGGTGGGGGGCCGTGTGGCTGAATTGTGGCTAAAGGAAGGGAGGGTTCTGGAGAACTCTGAGAGATGTGGATGTGCTCCCTTCACTGTTGCTTCTTTGTCCCTTCTTTTACCTGCTCTCTGGAACCCAAATGCCACCATCTTGGCCCATGAATTGGGGCCCCAGGTGAAAGCATGTCTGGCTGGCGTGACCCTGTGTCCCTGACCCTGCCCAACACTATAACCAGGCCTGGCCTGGCCTGGCCTTTTTCATCAGAGAAAAATAAGCTCCTTTTTTCTTTAACTTTTTTTTTTAATTGAGCCAATCTCAATACCAAGCACAGTGGCAGGGCTGGGATTTGAGCCTCTGTCTGACTCTTGGCTAACCTAACTGCAGTTGTGGGGATGTATCCCATAACCCTGTGAAACCTTGGTATGGGGGAATCGGGAGCCAAATTCCATGTCATCCCCTATAGGCCCTCTGCCTGGCCCATCTGATGTGGAATCTGGGTGAGGATCTGAGGCCATAGGCAGTGGAGGCTGAGGGAATCCATTCCGTTATTCCACAGATGTTCATGACCACACTGTGGGCCAGCCTTGTGTTCAATGCTGGAGCCTTCTGGGTAAGGGCCTTGGGGAATTGCATCATGGTCCCCAGCCCTTCCCATCCCTGTATCCTTGGCATTGTGGCATTGTTGTCCCTCCCATCAAGAAGTGGAGCCCAGGGCGCCTGGGTGGCTCAGTGGGTTAAAGCCGCTGCCTTCGGCTCAGGTCATGATCCCAGGGTCCTGGGATCGAGGCCCGCGTCGGGCTCTCTGCTCAGCGGGGAGCCTGCTTCCTCCTCTCTCCTCTCTCTCTGCCTGCCTCTCTGCCTACTTGTAATCTCTCTCTCTCTGTCAAATAAATAAATAAAATCTTTAAAAAAAAAAAAAAAAAAAAAAAGAAGTGGAGCCCATTTCTCCAGCCCTCCACTCTGGACTTGGACGTGTGGGTTGCTTTGGCCCATTAGGGCATTAGCAAACATGATGCAAGCAAAGGCCTGGAAGCAGTTGTGCACTGGGGAGTGTCTATTGCTGCTACGAACCCTGTAATCACTGTGCGAGGGAACTGGGCTAGGGCTGGCGTGCTGGATGAGAGATGTATGGTCATTGAGCCCTCTGAGCATGTGAGTGAGGACCTCCTAGAACTTTCAGTCCCGTATAAGCCACCTAAGCCACAGTAACCCAGAGTCATGAGAAATAGTAAATGTTGTTTAGGCCACTAAGTTTTGGGGTGTTTTGCTATTCAGCAAAAACTGACTGGCTCAAGGGGTATCAGTGGGCAAATGCTCTGACTACAAGTTACTACAGGATTCATCATCTCACAGATCAAGGAGTTGGAGGTGGGTTGGGCAGTGCTGATACTACCACTCAGTGATGCCATAAAGGGCCCAGGTTTTCTCTGTCTGGCCCGTCATCTTCAGTGTATTGCTTTATTCCCTGCCCTCGTCCCTTCATGTTGTCCAGGTGGCTGCCATATGCCCCACACATGATGTCCTCATGAGACAGCATCCCAAACATGAAGTTGTGACTCAGCGGGTGAGAGCCTTCTTTTTGTACAGCTCTTTATTGGGTATAAAAATATTTTCTAGAAGTTTCCTTCTTTAGTTCATTGGCTAAGACATGTGTCTGCACCTAGACCAATCACTGGCAAAGAGAAGTAAGATTGGCACATTTGACTTGGACTAATCACGATTTGTGACCTGAGGTTGGGTATATTGTTGCCTAAACAAAATCAAGTTTCCTCTAGCAAGTGAGTTGCAGGGAGTGGTTGTTGAGGACAGTTCCTGCCACACTGAGGATGTGTTATGAACGGGGTTTCCGTGGCTAAAACATGCAGCATGTATCCAAGAAAGTGGCAAGCAGGCCAATGTGGTCAGAGGAGAGGAGAAGCAGGACCTGGAAAACGTTTCCCAGAGTCACTGTCATGGGTGTCCCATGATGATTAAAACGGGGTTCTTTGGTCAAGAGAGTTTAAGAAAGGTCGAGCCACACAACCCACAGTTTGTGTTGCTGTCACTGTCGCAGGCCTTCTGGGAGCCTCAAAAGTGCTAACAGGCTACCACTAATTTCCAGAGACAGAAGTGAAGTAAGGGGATGGTACGTCTTCCCTAAACTGACTTGCCCACAGAAGGTTATTTTCCTCAGAGCGTCTTCCGGTACTTCTGCTCAGGGAACATGCTTTGGGAACTGCTAAGAGCCAATGAGTGTGGTGGTGATGGTGATGGTGCCCCCATGGGACAATGGGTAATGTCTGGAGACATTCTGGGTCATCATTACTGCAGGAGGAGTGGGGGGCGGGCAGGGATGCCGCTGAACATCCTTCCACGCACAGGACAACCCCCCACCCTTTCCCTGCCAAAGGAAGAATTATCGGGATCAAAATGTCAATAGCCCACACAAAAACTTGTGAATGTTCATGACAGCATTATTCATTATTCAGAACATAGAAAGAATCCAAATGTCCATCAGCCGATGAATGGACAAACAAAACGTGCTCTATCTCTACAATGGACTGTGGTTCAGCCATCAGAAAGAATGAGGTATTGATCCATGCTACAAAATGAATGAACCTTGAAAACATTATGTTAAGTGAAAGAAACCAGATACAAAAACCACATGCTATATGATTCCATTGACGTGATGTACCCAGAATAGGCAAGCCCACAGGGACAGAAAGTAGATAGCGGTTGCCAGCAGCTGAGGGAAGGGGGTTGGGAAGTGACTGCTAAGGGGTGTGGGGTTTCTTTTTGGGTGACAAAAATGTTTTGAAATTGTGGTCATGGTTACAACTCCACATATACCAATTAGAATTGACTTGTACACTTAAATGGGTGAATGGTAAGATATGAGAATTTATGCCAATAGAGATGGGCTTTTTTTTTTTTAATCAGTAGACAAGATTGACAGACCCTAAACTCATAGGTAATTAGGTTGACAGAAGAAAGTAGGGGATCAAGTGAGGGCACCATTGCATTGGGGTGGCATTGGAGGGCACCAAAAGCAGGTTAAAGCGTTTGATCTTTATCACCACTGATAAAGGTGGTGACAAGATTAGTGGACTCATCCCTGAATATACATCCATATTTCAAGATTCTTTGAGCACCTACTCTGTAGGGCATTTTCTGTACATCACACCCCTGTAATCCTCATGATGAGTTTGTAGTTAGGTCAGCCTCCCATTGTAGAGATGAGCAAGCTGAGGCTTGGAGAGGTTCAGTGGCTTGACTGAGACTGCACAGCTGGTAAATTGTAGAGCTGGGGTCTGGATGCATTTGGGTTTTTCCTTGACCCCAAGGGCTTTCCACTGCTGTGTGCTGACTCTCAGGGAGGGCAGTGACTCAGGGGGTGGCACATGGGTCACCTGCTTTGGCTGTGGGTCTCCCGCCCTTGGTTGGAGCCTGAGGTCTTGGGGGCACCCCAAGAGGCCCTCCCTGGAGTGCCGACGATCCTCTCTTCTCCTCCTCCCTCTGCCCATGCTGCAACTGGCATCTGGATGAGGGTTGGTTGCTTAGCAACATGGATGCAGATTCTGCCCTGAGCCAAGGGAACCATCTCCTCAGTCTTGGCTGTGGGAACTTCAGGGGGGCTTGAGGGAGCGAGGAAGGAGTGGGGAGAGCTCAAGGACAGCTATGTCCCTGGGAGGACCTGGAGAAGGAGACATTCCTTAAGGCGAAGACCCAGCTGCAGGGGACAGTGAAAGAGATAAGCAGGAGACTTGAGTCAATCTGAACACTATTATAAATACAACTCCCTTTCTTGAGCACGACCTGTGTTCCAGGCACTATCCACAGTCCTCCCCCAACACCATGCAGCAGGTTACTATTCTTATGACCTCTTCGCAAATGAGGATCTGGGGCCCACAGAGGCTAATCGACTTGTCATGCAGCCAGACAGTGGAGAAGGTGGGATCTGCACCCAGGCTTCGCTGACACCCAGCTCAGCCCCGATTGTAGCCCTGGCTGGGAACTTGGTGAAGAAAATCCACCATGTGGCTTCCAAGAACCTGTGTGGCCTGCTCTACTCTCCCTGTCCCTCTGCTTGTTCCAGACATATCATCCTTGCTTCATTTCCTCAAACACTCCAACCCCCGTCCAGCCACAGGGCCTTTGCACTTGCTGTTCCTTTTGCCTGGGATGCTCTTTCATCTACTCTCATCACTTGGTTTACTCCCACCCACCCATCTGGTCTTCAATGGAGCAGCGTTCATTCATCCATTGATCCAAACATAGTTACTGAATGCCTCCTGATGCCAGGTAAACATTAGTGAATAAAGCATACACGATCCCAGCCCTCTTGGAGCTTGTAAACTAGTAGAAGAGACAATTAATGGACAAGTCACAATTGCATGGGAAACATTCCCTGACTCCCCAGACCTTTGACAATAATCATTAATTATCAGTTAATTGCAGAATTATTTATTTAATTCTGGTTCTCCCTTCCTAGGCTCTAGGTTCTGTGAGGCCAGGGACTGTGAGGATTAGTATTACTATTATCCCCATTTTATAGATGAGGAAAGTAAGGCGCAGAGAGCTTAAGCATCGTGCCCTAAATCCCACAGCTGGTAACTGGTGGAGCTGGGGTTTGAACCCATGGCTTCAGGGTCCATGTTTTCTATCAGTAGGCTATGAAGAAGGAAGGAAGGGAGGAGAGAAGGAAGGGAGGGAGGAGAGAAGGAAGGGAGGGAGGGAGGAAGAGAGAAAGAGAGGAAGAAAAAGAAGAGAAAAGAAAAGAAAAAGGGAGGAGGGAAGAAAGAAAGAAAAAGAAAGAAAGAAAGAAAGAAAGAAAGAAAGAAAGAAAGAAAGAAAGAAAGAAAGAAAGAAAATGAGAGAGGGAGGGAGGGAAGGGAGGGAGGGAAGGGAAATGCGGAGTAAGGGAGGAAAAAGGCAGGCAGATAGGAAGGAGAAAGACCTCATTTGTGGTCATGCATCCGGTGGCCAGCCAGACCCTGCAGGAAGTGAGCTGTTCCAGAGCCAGGCCCAGCCTCCCGGGTCCCAGCTTTCCCAGCAGTTGTATGGCAGCCCAGGGCTGCGCAACAGGCTGGGAAGCTCGTTACATAACATACCACCCACCAGCTTGCTTTGGGCCACAGGGAGGGAGCAGGAGAAGACAGCTTTGAATGTCAGAGGAAGCTTTGGGGATCTGCATTCCAACCTGTGCTTCTTAGCTGGGCAAACTGGGGTGCCAAGTGTACAAGCTCACAGCTCCTGAATCCAGCCCAGGGCTCTAGAAAGTACTCAGTTACTCTGTCCCAGTTTTCCAGAGGGGGCATTCTCAACATCTATGAGCCAATACCCTGAGCTTTCTGGGGCCTTCTATGTTCTCATATTAAGGAAAGATTCTGGCCAGAGAGACAGAGAACGGTTTTATACAAGGCTGGGGCCAGGGAACAGAGCCAATTCCTGTTTATACAAAAGAAGTCTGATGTTACTGGGTTCGGACCATGTGTCAAGCCCTGTGCTAAGAATTTCGCATGGATCCCCGCCTCCAATAGCATATAGTGAAGGAGAACTTACGGTTTCTATTTAACATAATTTTGTTCCCTTTCTTAACAGCTGTGTGACCTTGGGCAAGTCCCTTCATTCTCCTGAACTTCCATTTCCGTTTGACATTAGCAAGAAAAAGGGCCTCATTCAAAGTCACTTGCTAGTAAGAAGGAAAGCCAGATTTCTCCATCCACCAAAAATTGCTGATCTACGAAAACTTACTCCTATTTTGGGGCAGAGAGTAGGCAGAGCTGATTAAAACTCTACTTCTGTTCTCAATGAGATTACAGTCTTGAGAAGGAATAAGAGCAAGTGTGGTGGGTTTTGTTTTTTTTTTGTTTTTTTTCCTTGACAGATTGCCTGCATCAGCAATGCCTGCCCACCTGGACCGCCGCTTGGGGGATCTGCCGGGAAAGCGAGCCAGGATCGATTAGTAATGTCTGCCACGGGCCGCGCTGAGGAGCCGAGTCCCGGGGGCCTGGCCTGGAGTTGGAGACAGCCCGGTAGAGTTTGGAATGGCACTGCTCAAAGGCAAGTGAGGGTCTGTAGGAAGCTCTGTGGGGGTGGGGGTGGCGTGGAGGAGCTGGGGAGGGGGGTTTGCACTTAAGGGAAAACTATTTTTAAAAAACCCCAAAACCTCTGGAGAGGATGACAGATGAAAGACGCGTACGTAGCTGTGAAGACGCGTGGTGTAGCCGCTTTTCAAACTGGAGATCTTCAGAGAGACAGGACCGCAGCCTAGAGAGCTCACAGGCTCTGGGCGAAAAGAAACTCTGAATTCAAATCCCGCCTCAGTCACTTGTTTAACCTGCGACGTATCATTTAACCTCTCTGAACACCTCAGTTTTTTGTTCTGTAAATTGGGGGTGGGGTAGGTTATTGGGGTGATTGCTGAGTGCTCATTCTCGCTGGGCGAACCTGGACAGCGATGATCGGAGAGGTGGGGTGGGCGCCACTCCCTGCAGGACTCCCCGGGTGTCATTCACTGTTGTCTGTGTAAATGGCGCCCCCTGGTGCACCAACGTGAATGATAGCTCCAGGAGTTCGGAGACATGGCCACCTGGATCAGGAAACAGGGGCCCAGAGAGGTTATGTCACTTGCCCAAGTCGCACAGCTAGCTCCTGGCACTGGTGGGATTTGAGCTCAAGTCTGACTCCACAGCCCAAGCCTATAACCACCCTGCCCTCCTGTCCACCACTGGCTTGTCAAATCTGGAAAGCAGTTCAGTGTCCATGACTGTTGGAACTTTGGGAGATTGCATGAGCTGTGTGCCTTCCCCACGTGATTTTCTCACATAACAAATGAGCTTATGCCTGCAAAAATCCCAAGCCCAGTGCCTGGTGTGCAGTGAAAAGTCACTGAGAGTGAGGTGCCTGGGTGGTTCAGTCAGTGGAGTGTTAAACTCTTGATCTTAGGTCTTGATCTCCGGGTCATGAGTTCAAGTCCTGCACTGGGCTTGGAGCTTACTTAAAAAAAAAAAAAAGGAAAAGGAACTCAGATTGCTGAACAAGAGGCTTGCTGGGAAATTGAATCTCCCCCCCGCCCCACAGCTAAGTGTCCAAGGGCAACGGAAAGGAAGAGGGTGGGAACAGCATTTTCAATGAAAGGGAAGCAGATGAGTCCTTGGGCTTGAGGTAAAGAGGTAAAGGAAGCCAAAAAAACAGATTTGAGAATGAGAGCAGGGCTCAGATCTCAAAAGGGCCACTGGCATACCATCTCCAGGTGTAGTAAGCAAGTAGGGTCTCACAGGGGACAGGAGCTGGGCTGGAGGTGGAGGGATACAGTCCCCTGAACCAAGCCACCTGCATCCAGACAGCATGGGGCAGCTCCCCCCTCCCCCAAACCTCACAGGCTCAGGCTGGGAAAAGGGAACTTGGGATGCTCTTACCAGAAGAAGGCAGGGAAAGCTCAAGGTCATCACACGCATGATTTGAGAACATTCTGGTCACTCTCAAATTTTTTAGTTTGATAACTGTTGACTCAATCAGCTTTTATATTCTGGGTCTTTAAATGATGTGGGATTTGGTGTGATTTCCAAATGATGCCAATTCAGAGTGGGCAGCTGAGGGGCTGAGGATGAGAGGTCAAGAGATTCGTGTTTAACTATAGCCCTACATCAGGTGGCCTAATGTGTTCAAGCCATAGACATTCCCAGAAGGTGAAAAACACACCCTCCCCAAACTCCCTGCTGTTATTAATCAGCAAACGTCTCAGGAGCAGGTGTGCCTGAGTGAATTTTGGGGTCATGGTAGGTAATCTGGTCTGGCTAGGCTGAAGCAGGTGACCTGACTGTCCGCCTGATCCTGAGCCACTGAATAAGGGGATTAATCTAAACCTCTCAGAGGAGAGGACAATTTTCGAGAAAGCCTGGGACCCAGAAAATGAAAGTTGGACATAGTGGCCTGAGGCTTGCTTATGGGGGTCATTTAGGAAAGCTGCCATTGCGGATGAGACACCTCAGGGTCGGGGGGGGGCGGAAAAAAGCTCAGAGGGGTCTGGGAAGTATGGAAATAGAAAAGTCCTGGGGGACGCAGCTGGAGTGAGCTGGGCGTTCGTGCCTTTCTCAAGGGGTCAGTTGTGACCAATGCTAGCCGATTGCCACCGAATAAAGCCAGACAGGCTGGATTTGGGTCCTGTGACGTTGGGCAGGTCCCTTCCCCTCCCTGGACCCCAGTTTCCTCATCTATAAAATTGAATAATAATAGCACCCACCTCATAGAGATGTTTGAATGAATGTTTGCCAGTGCCCAGCACAGTGTCTGCTTGTAGTAAAAAGCACTACATGGGCGCCTGGGTGGCTCAGTGGGTTAAAGCCTCTGCCTTCGGCTCAGGTCATGATCTCAGGGTCCTGGGATCGAGGCCCGCATCGGGCTCCTTGCTCGGCAGGGAGCCTGCTTCCTCCTTTCTCTCTGCCTGTCTCTCTGCCTACTTGTGATCTGATCTCTCTCTCTGTGTCAAATAAATAAAAAAAATTAAAAAAAAATTAAAAAAAAAAAAGCACTACATGTGAATGCAAATATGTCCATTCCAAAGGCTTTAGGAACTGTGGCAGGAACCAGGATTTCAAAGCCCAAAAGATGCTTCTGGTGCTCTTGTCACTTAGGAAATTCCAAGGGTTTTAGGAGTTCTGTGCCAGAAATTGGGGGCTGAGACCAATACAGTCAACCACTGAACAATGTAGGGGTTGGGGGCACTGACCCCCCCAACACGGTAAAAAAAAAAAAATTCCCCGTATAACTTTTGACTTCCCCAAAACTTAACTACTAATAGTCTACCGTAGGCCAGAAGCCTTGCCGGTAATATAGTTGATTAATACAATTTCATGTGTTATACGAATTATATACTATATTCTTACAATAAAAGTGAGCTAGAGGGGAAAATGTTAAAAATTATAAGGCAGGAGAAGCAAATTTATAGAACTGCACTGTTATTTATCGAAAAAATCCACATATATGTGGACCCATGCAGTTCCAACTCGTGTGGTCCGAGGGTCCACTGGGTGTAGATTTTCTATGATTTCACAGGGGGCCACACGGGGAAGACAGCAGGGTCAGGCAGGAGGTGGAGGGAGTGAGGGGAAAACATGGACAAGAGCCTTTATTATGATTTCTGCAGGGAGGAATGGGCAAGCCAGGGTCAGCAAGCTGAGAAGGTTGAAGACTGGCTCATCTGAACAATTACAGCTGGCCCCCAGGGTGCAGGCTCTGTCCCTACTTGTCGCTCCCTGGCCCTGGGGTGATTAGGGCTGGGGGAATTGTAGCTAGGAGCTAAGAGACTTTTTTTTTTTTTTTTTAATGGGAGCTAAGAGCTTGATAAAGCAGGCATTGGAACTGGCTAGTTTGCATCTTGCAGCTGGGTTGTGGGCTGTCTCTGGGAAAGAGCTAACCTTGGGAGAGGCAGTCCTTTCCTGTGAGCATGGCCTCAGGAGGCCGAAGCATCAGATGAGAAAGACACGAAAGGCACTTTTACTGCACTGCCTGCAAGCCTCGGCTCACTCCGTATCTGTAACCAATCTGCTGTACCAGCTGGAGTGACTTCGGCTGTTCGTACCAGGAGAACTGATTGAGAGAGGCTTAAGAAATAAGATGCTTGGGCGCCTGGGTGGCTCAGTGGGTTAAAGCCTCTGCCTTCGGCTCAGGTCATGATCTCAGGGTCCTGGGATCGAGGCCCGCATCGGGCTCTCTGCTCGGCAGGGAGCCTGCTCCCCCCCTCTCTCTGCCTGCCTCTCTGCCTCCTTGTGATCTCTCTCCCTCTGTGAAATAAATAAATAAAATCTTTAAAAAAAAAAAAAAGAAAATGGTTTAAAAAAAAAAAAGAAATAAGATGCTTAATTCAATGTGACATAACAAGAGGGCTTGAGGTGGAAGCTTCCAGCTTTAGCTTGTCAACTTGACAGTATCATCCAGGACACACGCCGTTTCTCTCCTTTGCCTTTTTTCCTTCCCAGCATCTTGGTGATGTCTCTCCCTGTGGTCCCAAGAAGGAAAGGGTTTCAGTGACGGTTGCAGTGGACCCGTGCCAGAACTTCGTTGTGGAAAACAATGCAATTATTTCTTACACTCGGCGGGTGGATGTGACTACAGCTGGATGGTGTTTCTGTCCCACGTGGTGTAGGGACAGGATGGCAGTGGGGCCATCCACTGAACTGCCTTCAGCTGGCAGCTGGGTGAGGCTGGAAGGTCCAAGAAGGCTTCGTTCACGTGTCTAGGGACTGGGTGCTCCTCTGGGTGGTCTTGCGACCCGTCGCTAGCGTGGGCTTCCGCACAATGGTGGGCTCAGAGTGAGCAGACGCCCCTCCCAGTGGCTGGCTTCTGGGGCAAAAGTGGGGGGGTGCCAGGCCTTCTTTAAGACCTTGCTTCTACTCATTCTTTTGGTCAAAACCAATCACAAGGCCAGCTCCAATTCGAGGGCAGTTTTTGGAGTTGGGCACCTGCTACTCCCAGTAAAAATAAGAAAAAGAAAGGAAGGAGAGGGGGGATTTGGCGAGACAATTGGTGGTATCCGCTGCGCTCAAGCTTCAGTGTCCCATGAAGAGGAGGCCGCACAGAGGTGGTCTCTTGTTAGAGCAACAGGGTGGCGTGGGGGTAGTCATACTTCTTGGAGCATCCGGAGTCTTCTCTTTCCCCCTCTCTCTCCCTAGCTCAGCATGCTCTACCTGTCCATGGCCTTGCCTGGATGGGGGGCAGGACCATGATGGGGGAGAGGATGAGGACACATATTTTAAAAAGATGGAAGCATTTGTGCCAAATTGAAATCAACGCTGGCTTCCCTCCCAGGCCGGTTCCCATCCCCTCCAGAGGGCAGACTCTCTGCAGCACTGCGTCTGAGAAGGTCACTTCCTTGTCACAGGGGGAGGTGGGGGAGGGGCCGTGACGGTCAGGGCCCCAGAGGAAGACTGACTCCCACCCAGGTGGGTCAAGGGACTTTAAAGAAGAGACTTCTTTCAGAGTGTGGGCAGGGTTAAGGGTAAGGGAAGGGAGGTTGATGCACAGAGAGTGGCGACACAGGGAAGTCATTACTACTCTTAATAAAGGCTTAAGAAATACGATGCTTAATTCAATCTGACCTAACAGAAGTTTTGAGGTGGAAGCTCCCAGTGTTAGTTTTTTTTTTTTAGATTTGTTTTTTATTTATTCATTTGACACAGAGAGAGAGAGAGATTACAAGTAGGCAGAGAGGCAGGCAGAGAGAGAGGAGAGAGGAGGAAGCAGGCTCCCTGCCGAGCAGAGAGCCCGATGCGGGCCTCAATCCCAGGACCCTGGGATCATGACCTGAGCCGAAGGCAGAGGCTTTAACCCACTGAGCCACCCAGGCGCCCTCCCAGTGTTAGTTTGTCAACTCAACAGTTGGCAGGAAGATAGGAAGGAACCAGAGTGATGGAAGCCCAGGGAGGGCTGGGGCTGAGGAGATAGCCATCCAGGCAGAAGCTATAGCTGGAGGTATGAGGCGGCCCCCACCAGAGACATGGTGCTCAAACAAAGGAGTTTGAAAGAAATGCCCCACCTCCCTCTCCCCCCGCCTGCTGATCTCCTGCGGGTCCCTCCCATGGGCTACACCCAACCGGAAGCCGGAAGCTGGAAAACAAGGGAGCGCATGGGTGATGTGGACTCAGGGCCGGCAGAGAAGGGTAGAGAAAGAACTGGGCCAGGGTGGGCCAATGATACAGGGTGTTATGCACAGGCCCAAGAGAGGTGGTTATTTTTGTAATTATTTTTCAATATTCCAGAATGTCCCATTAATAGATATGCCACAATGTAAAAAATTTTTTAAAAATCCCTCTCGTTCATCTCTGTAGAAAGAAAACTTTTAAATTGAAGTACAATATACATATAGAAAGGGTACATATGAGAAGTGCAGTTTGACGAGTTTTCACAAGTGAGCTTATCCATGTAAACAGATCAAGAAATAGAACATTCGAAGTCCCCTCATGCCTATCAGTATGTCTGCTTTAACTCCCTTCCAGCAGATAACCTATATTCTGACTTCTAATCGTACAGGTGCACCCTCCCCCAATTTTGTACTTTATATAAAGGCCAGGTTTCAGTATGAGTTCCTTGGGGTCTGCCTTCTTTCACTCCACATGGTTACTTTGTTGCTCCTTACTTATTTCCACTTGTCCCTGTAGAGATATTATTACAAGGGGCATCTTTGCGTCTATGGATTTTTTTTGTTGTTGTTGTTGCCTGTGACTTTTCTTTCTTTCTTAAGATTTATTTACTTGGGAGAAAGAGAGTGAGAGAGAGAACACAAGCAGGGGAGGGGCACAGGGAGAGGGAGAAGAGAAGAGTCCCTGCTGAGCTGAGTGCCTGTTTCTCAGGCTCAATCCCAGGACCCTGTGATCAGGCCCTGAGCCGAAATGAAGAGCCAGATACTCAACCAACTGAGCCACCAAGCGAACCCGCCTTTGACTTATTTTCTCAGGAATTATCCCCCAATTTAGGTTTCCTGGGTTGAAGGGTGTAAACGTTTTTAGACATCGTGCTGTGGGAGGCCACATTACTTTCTGAAGGATGTGCGGTTCTCATCATTCCTCGGGTTAGAAGCCTGCCACTAAGATTGCAATTGCTGTTTGGGGCTTTAGTGGAAGGAAGGGCAAGAGGGAGTCAGTTTTGAATCCCACTCAGGAGGACTCTGAAGCTGTAAATATGAATTGGGGACACCTAAGCCATATGTATTTTTTCCAAAATTATTTGTTATTTTGTTTAAAAAAAACATTATGGCAGAAGTCAGAATCCCATCAGACTGCCTGACCCTTATCTTATGGATTACTACTTTTCTTATTTTGAACCCATAGGTGGAGTGAAATATTTTACAATCTTTTTAGGCTTTCAAGTTTGCAATTCGGCCCTGGCAGTCTCAAGAAATTAAGGCTCAGAGAGGTCAACTGACTTTCCTAAGGGCACACAGCAAATCAGTGGCTGAGCCAGGGCTAGAACCTGGATATCTTACCAATTTGTCCAGGGTCCTCTCCCCTATAACACTATGCCCTCCCTGCCTGTTCTCCCGTTTGTGAGATTACTTTCACAGTTCCTACAAAGGGGCTATTGTGTTCTCTCATCATCGTTCCCAGACCCCATGTGATTGGGTTACATTGGACATCAAATCTAGCCTGGGCCATTTGGATTCTCTTTCCTAAGAAGTTGAGATTAGAACATCAATGTATTTTATTGTTGTTTTGTTTTGTTTTTAAACTGGGCTCCAAAGTGGGAACTCAAAAGAAGCCAGCTGGGAGGAGAGGAGAGCAAAGAAAATAGTCTTTAAAAATAAGAGGTCAGGGGCACCTGACTGGCTTAGTCAGTAGAGCATGCAACTCTTGATCTCAGGGTTGTGAGTTCAAGTCCCACGTTGGGGGTGAAGTTTACTTTTAAAAAATAAATAAAAATAAAAACAAGAGGTCAGGTTGTGAGACCAGGTGGTTTGAAAGAGTTGGAGAGAAGAGCTGACTTGGTTTCTGATAGCTTTCTAATTCTTAGTTCTTGTTCTTCATGGGACTGCGTCTCCAGTTTACACACAATAACCCTGGTATTCATATAATTGAGCATGATTTTGGCTACAGTAAGAAACTTTATGAATTCTTATGACCGGAAGCACAGAGCCAAGGTGGATTTCAGGCATGGTATAATCAGAGTTCCCGCTATATTGCACTGCAACTCTTTCTAGGCTCTTCCTTCCATCGTGTGTTGGCTTTGATCTCACACTGGCTTCCCTCGTGGTTACAAGAAGGGCCATCAACAGGGACAACACGCCTCCTGTCCCCATCCACGGAGCTAGAAAAAGCATTTCCCCTCCAACCCCCGACTATAAATACTTCCTTTCTGTCTGATTAGGACACTGTCAGTTATGGACCTATTCTTGTCTGCTTGCAGCCCCCAGGAGAATGCTATGCCGTGATTGGCTTGCATGTGTGTTCCTGGCCCAGTCATCGGCGAGGAGGATGGAAAGGGTTGGCTGAGGGTAACAGAGATCTACCCTGGAGATACACGAACAAATCAACTTCTGTGGGCTGAATGGGAGAGGGCTGGTTACCTGAACAAATTGGGATCCGCTAGGAAGGAAGAAGGGGGAACAGATGCTGGAGAAGGGGGGGAAAATCATTTTGAACTATTTTGAGTGGATTTCTGATCCTTGTAGCCAAAGAGCCACTTGGACGGTCAGGTTCCTGGTCTGCAGCCAAATGCCTTTGCCCAGCTCCTCTGTAGCCTGATTCTAATTTCCTCCTTCATTCTGTGGACTCTTTTATCGCCAACATTTCTCACCGCTGGCTCATTGCTTTGGCAAGCTGGCATCTCACTCTGCTCCAAGCCCCGCTGATAGAGCTGAAGATCCCTTTAGCAGAATCAGTGCTGGCAGGTTCTAATTTAAAAAGCCTCACACTCCTCTGCATGGGGGCTGCTGAGATCTGCGCCCATAAAGGCAAGGAGAGTAAATTCTTCTGAGGAGAGCCTATTTTTAACAAGTCCTGGACCTAATTGAACTTAATCACTTTTCAGTCACTGACACTTGAAATGTGTGAGTCACTAGGCTCTGTATGGAGCTAAGCGCTACAGTGGCCTTTACATATCAAAGAGATGGTAGCTATCAGGTTCCAGAAGAGCAGCTAGGATCTGGGGCTGTGGTTTCACTCAGCGTTGCACACCCCCCCCCCCC
>LNAC01000056.1:661812-799382 GCA_002007465.1 Ailurus styani | reverse complement strand
GTTGCCCCCCCCCCCCCCCCAGACAGACAGCCCTGGATTCCAATCCTGGCTTCTCCACTTACTGCAACAGTCACTCTGTTTCTTCAAGCCTGTTTCCTCATCTGTAAAATGAGGATGGGAACACTCCCAAAACAGTGCATGTGGATCATCAAGGCCCGTCAGGAGGCTGCTCAAAATCTTTATTCTACTTGGCGTGAATATTCATATGTTTCCTTAAGAAATGTTAATGTGTCTGGTTAGGACATGTTGCCCAAACCCCATACATGATATACCATTACACTAACTCTCCTCATGGTTACAACGTGGCTTCCAGCAACATCGGGGACAACATGTTTCCTTGTGCACCACGTTACCTTTCTGAAACCCAAAATGCGATAAGTTCTAAAACACAACTTGTCCCTAGAGTTTAGGGATAAGAGAATGGAGATCTTAGTGTGGCTGAGCTACAATTATTCCAGGGCCTAGTAGGTAAGGTGAAAATCACATGGGATCAAGATCACCCTAGAAAACCTGTACCCCCAATCATTTGCCTTGAGCAACGTGGCTGCTTCTTGAGTTTAATTCCCGCAAGAAGTGGCCAGTTTGTGTTTCAGGGCCATTTGTATGAAAAATGTTTATCTGTAAACTACCAGACTGCATTTGACCTGTGAAAAATGCTCATGCCAGGAGTCGCAGGTGACCTGGGTCAGACCAGAGTTCCCTGTGTCATGCTCACAGAGGGTGGGTGTGGGTCCTCCGGAAGAAAAATTATGATTTTTTTTTTGGGTCTAAAATTGTTTCTCTCTTGTTTTGCGGAGCAGGAAGAAATGGGCCCGTTTTGATGCGTGTCGCGGGTGTACCCCCCGCGGTGCGGTAAGGCTGTGGACTCTGAGGCTCCGCATAAGGAGAGCGTGAATGCAGATGCCAGCAACGAGGGAGCCCCTGCGATGGCGACCGAGTGGCGGTGGAGTGGCTGTTACTGAGCGTCGTGAGGGTAGCTACTCTGGAAAGGGGTCGCCGAGAGGTGCGTCGCTCCCCCACCCTCCACCTTCTCGCCATTCGCTTGGGTCCTCTTCCAGCGCCTTTCAGGGGAGAACGCCCGTCTGTGCGGGTCACAGAGGCGCCCGTTCCAGGGCTCCGAGAATTTCCAGGCGCTGGGCTGGGGGTGGGTGCAGCGGCGCCGCGCAGCGAGCATTCGTCGTGGTGCCGTGGGACCTGCGCTCGCCGTCTGACACGCGGCCCGGGCTGGCGGCCCCGGTAAGTTTCACCGCCCTGGCGGCCTCGCTTGCTGCTCCACAGCTCCCCCTGCTGGTGGCGGCCCCAGCCTACTTCCTTTAAGCTGCCCTAAAGCTGGAAAATACCTCAAGCCTCCTCAATTAAACATAAATAAATTACAATGTGTAAAATAACTTCAAGACAGTCCAACAAACTTCCATTTCACCCTATAAAGATCCCATTTTAAAAAGTATTTGTATTTCTGTACCCCTACCTGGCTAGTGCCCCAAGCATATCTTTAACTTACCACCAGGTTGGGCAGCCTTGGGTCAGGTTTGGCTCCTCTCTCAGACCTGGCATTTTATAGCCCATGTAGTCATGGGTCTGGTTTTTCCTTTAATGGCAGATTGTAAAAATTCAGCAGCAGAGGAGGAGCCTGCCTCCCCTGGCCCAGCTAATTAAATGTTAGTTGGGAAAGGTGATCTCTTCATTCATTCAAACACTATTTGCTAAGAGCTTATCCTGTGCGCCGGACTACAGATACTGTAGTGGATGCACTGAGGCCCAGGGAAGCAGACGGCATGTGCCTGAGGGCAGGCTTTGAGTTTCCGCTCTGGAATTGCAAACTCAAATTCCTGCTAGCTCCAGGCAGTTGCAGGGAATGTGGGAATTGGAGAGAGGAGTTAGGTAGGTACTAGGGACCAGTGACATCTGGAGCCAGGAGAGTGAGTACACGACCCACAATCACATTTTAAAATACTGATTGCTAAACAGGACGGAAAGAAGGTTGAACCTGCCCGTAGGCCTCAAGTTCGAGACCCTGGAATGAGAGGGTGGTGAGCCAGGGGCTAGGATACCTGTGGGGCTCCGAAGGCCCAGCTGTGAGAATCGGGGTGAATCTCTCTGTAGGGAACAGAGTGGGGCAGCCCAGTGGGCTCAGAGAGAAAGGCCTATGTTGGTGTCTGGAAGCTGGAGAGAGTGCAGGGGGAGCCTGGCTCTGGGTGTGTGTGTGAGTGGGTATCAGCAAAAAGGTGGGAAGTTGATGGTGCCTCCAGCTCCTGGGGGGAAAAACACACAACACAACCAAATAACTCGAGGGCAAGATAAACTGATACTTGACAGTCTTAATTCACAAACAAGGTACATTCATCAAACACCTGTTATGTGCTAGGCACTGTGCTAAGAGCTTTATAAACATTAGTTTATGCTGAGAGGTGGGCGTGAGTACACCCATACAATGGATGAGGAAACTGAGGCTCGGAGAGGTAGAATCATACTGTCAGTTCTTGTCACGTTCACTTGAGTCCCGCTTTTAGAAAGGTATATCACAGATCCACTTGGGTCCAGAAGATTCCCTGGACATAGAAAGGGTCTTGGGCAATATGAAATCAGAGCTACGTAAAACTCTCAAGTAGAAGGACGTCCTGAAGTCAGTACCTTTTGCCTAAACCTTATCAGTCAGGTAAATCCTACTATAGCCTCTACCCCTGCTTTGAGCTCTCTTGCACACTGATCTTATTACATTCTTGCTTTTAAGGAACATCCGGACTTTTCCAGACTTCTTAGCCAGTCACTTCCCACTGGATGCTGCCACCTATACTAGATCACACACCATTCTCTGAATACTCCTTTCAGCCACTTGCCTCTCAACCTTTGCCCAGGCAGTTCTTTCTACCCAGAATTCCTTCCCTACTTTTCGTCTCCGCTTGTTGAACTCCTATTCATCCTTCAAAACCCAAATTTATCTTCTTCGTGGAGCCTTTTCCACTGTTTTACCTTGGACCGAATTCATACCACCCTGAAGGCCAACTTACCACTGAATTCCCTAAAATGTTTAGCACACAGTAGGGGTTTAGTCTGTGTGTTCGATGGATCTAAGCACTTCGGGCAGGAGAACTCATTTGGTTACAAGTGATAGAAAACTCCTCTCAGATTGTTTTTTTTTTTTTTTTAAGATTTTATTTATTCATTTGACACACAGAGAGAGATTACAAGTAGGCAGAGAGGCCGGCAGAGAGAGAGGAGAGAGGAGGAAGCAGGCTCCCTGCTGAGCAGAGAGCCCGATGTGGGCCTCGATCCCAGGACCCCGGGATCATGACCTGAGCCAAAGGCAGCGGCTTTAACCCACTGAGCCACCCAGGCGCCCCTCAGATTGTTTTAAGAGAATATGTTATTCATGTAACTGGATATGACCCAGAGGTATCTTTCAGGCTTGGTTAAGTCTAGGGGTTTGGATGATATCCCCAAGTTTCTCTTTCTTTCTTTTTAAGATTTTTGTTCATTTATTTGACAGCAAGAGAGAGATCACAAGTAGGCAGATAGGCAGGCAGAGAGAGAGGGGAAAAGCAAGCCCTCCGCTGAGTGGAGAGCCCGACGCGGGGCTTGATAGCTTTATTCTCAGGCTCCCTGCAGAGGCAAGAAGGTTGCCAGCCACTCACCTCATTCAAGAGGATCCAGAGCAGCAGGAAACAAAATCCTTCTCTTCTGAGTGTTCCAGCTTAAACCCCACTATTC
This sequence comes from Ailurus styani, assembly GCA_002007465.1. Lineage (NCBI taxonomy): Eukaryota > Metazoa > Chordata > Mammalia > Carnivora > Ailuridae > Ailurus > Ailurus styani. Next base: position 795,674 of record LNAC01000056.1, on the reverse strand, counting down.
GCTCTGACCCCTGACCCCAGTCAGGGTCCTGTTCTCATGCCTGAAATGATCACCCTGGCTGGGAGGGGAGGTGGGGGATCAAATCAGCTAGGGATCTGGCACTCTGATTGGCCCTTCCAGAGTCACATACTCCAATCTGATAAGGAGGGATGGGGTCAGTCCCAGGGAGAAAAAATGACCAGGAGGGAAGGTGGGGGTCGTTTCCCAAACCAAACCCAGGTGTGTGACCAGGAGCTAGACGAATGCTGCACATTCCTCAAGCCCTCAAAAACAGTTATTACACTGAACCTTCAGCAGACGAAACGATCCATACAATACCATATCATTCCAGCCCGTTTACTGAGCACTTATTGTGTGCCAGGCTCAGTGAGGTGCCTTAAGGCTTCCCAACCTGTGAGGTGCCTTCTAGAACTTCTCTTATTTTCCAGAGGAGGCAATGAGGCCCAGAGAATGGAAATGCCTTGCCCAAGGTTAGTAAGTGGAGGAGGAGGAATTTTTGCCGAGATCTGATGGTTGACACAACTAATACTTTAAACCAGTGGACTGCAGGACCTCTCAGTGGGTGGCAAAGCTAGAAGTTTCTGCTTTAGAAACCCAGCCCTTAAAGTCTGGGAGTCAGGGTGCAGTGGATCTCACAGCCCTCTGGGTCTTGTAGGGTTAACATTTTCGTCCCCTCCTCTGAATACATGGGCCAGATAAAGTTCAAGTTATGACCTGATAAAAGTGCCTCTTGGTATCACTGGCTCCTGCTTTAAAAGGCAGGTGTATGTGTGTGTTCTATCCTTAGCTGAAGCTGAAGTTGGACTAATTGCATTTTAACCCCATTAGAGGTCACATTGCCCTGATGCCATTTGCCCCCTCTTCTTCGGGAACACAGGGAGCAGGAGGGTAAGCAACATGCCAGAGCCATCTGCCTGGCTCCTAATAATAAATTGTGAGAGGAACAGGTTTCAGGCAAACATTGCTTATTAAAAAGAAGAAGAAGAAGAAGAAGGCTCTTCTCACACCCGGGCAGCCATCTGCTGTGTCCTCCACATGTGCCAAAGTGGTGGGAGGAGGAAGGGACTGCAGGGGGTGGGGAAGGGAGATGGTGCTACTGGGTCCCACACTGCCAGCTGGGTGGCTCACACATTGTCTTTCTTTTGTCACTGTGGACAGGACATTGCAGAGACACAGAGAGAGGAGCACTCACTGGCTTTGACCTCCCTGGTGTCTGAGCATAGCGAAAGCACAATTCCTTCAAGATGCCGACGGTAGGTATCAGCTCCTGTGTATGGAGCACTTCTTGTGGGTCAGGCACTGTGCTAGCCGCTATACACAGATTAGCTCATCTAATCCTGACAACAAATCTATATGCACCCATTTCATAGTGGAGTACTGAGGGCCCAGAGACGTTAAGTGATTCACCCAAGGTCACACAGCAAGGCTGCCTCTTCAGTATGCAATAATGAGGCCCAGCCTCCTCTCTACCCTAGCAACCCAGAGCAGGTTTTCCATGTAACAGATAAGCAGTTGACATCACCCAAGGGTGGTCTTCCACCTCTAGCCCTGCTCCCTGATGTCCTCCTGCCCTCTGCCCTTGAGCTGAAATGTAGGCTTCTCTGGTCACCTAACCCGTTGCTCAATGACTCTCCTCATCTCACCCAGTCAAAGAAGCACAGGAGAAAAAGCTCTGAAACCATCCAGGAACCTTCGGAGAAGGTCAAAGAGCAGCCGGCTGAGGCTGAGCTTCGGAAGCTGAAGCAGCAGTTCAGGAAGATGGTGGAAAGTCGCAAGTCCTTTAACTTCCGCTCCCAGCAGAAGATCTCAAACCAGCGGTAAGTGATGATTAGAGTTTCATACTGAGTGAACTTGGAGAAAACTTTGGATTTGGTTTCATGCGGTTTGCCTTCTCATGTGGCCTCTGGGTGGGGACCCGATTCTGAAGCCCATCTGGGTACTTAGGTGGGACAGCTTCAGTGGCAGGAGGTATTTATTCTCAGAATCCAGCCTGTCACCAGGACTCCAAGGGGGAGCAGGACACCCATTTCTCGGGGAAGGACCCAAATGAAAAATTCTGATTCCTGTTTCTTTCTACATGTGGGCTTTGTTCTTCCGTGTCTGCATCTCAGCGTTGGCTGGTGGGGGGGTGGCTGCCGCAAGTCCTGAGCTACCAAGGACCACACCTAGAAGCCTGAAGCCCAGAGTGCGGTGAATCAATTCTGAACCCAAACTCCCAGGAGAGGGGGAATCTGATTGGCTTAGCTTGGGTCCGGTGTCTACTCCTGGCCCAATCAGCTGTGGCCAGGGGCGGGGACTGGGCCTTAGGATACAAAAGGGCTTTTGAGTGCCATGATTCTAGAAACTAGGGTGGGAGAGTTCCCAGAGTGGGGGGAGGGGAGGAGATCACCAGGTTGGGGCGATCCCAAAAGAAGTTTCCTGCTGTGCGTCCTTACGGGATCTGCAAGATCAAATATTTGAAATTGGGGTGTCCTAGAAATTATGACATGGATAGCTTTTTTTAGACAATAGAAAAGTGTTCCCTGGGGTTGAATAAACAAATATCCTTAGATTTCCTCCAAAGGAATGTAATTCCTTAGCTACATCCGTAACGTTTATACAGGTTGAAACTTCCCATTATTAGAAAGAAAAATCTTACTGTTTGATGTTGTGTGAAGTTCAGAGGGTAGGGGAAGCGGGGTGGTTAAGATTTTCTGTGGATTTAACTCACCCTGAGCTAGTCTACTCGGGATCTTCATGTGAATTAGAAATAGGCACCCTGGGCGCCTGGGTGGCTCAATGGGTTAAAGCCTCTGCTTTAGGCTCAGGTCATGATCTCAGGGTCCTGGGATTGAGGCCCGCATCAGGCTCTCTGCTCAGCGGGGAGCCTGCTTCCCCCCCCCCCCCCCCCCCCCCCCCCCCCCCCCCTTTCGCCCTTCCCCCCCCTCCTCACNCCCCCCCCCCGCCTGCCTCTCTGCCTCCTTGTGATCTCTCTCCCTCTGTGAAATAAATAAATAAAATCTTTAAAAAGAAAGAAAGAAAGAAAGAAATAGGCACCCTTTCTCAAGACATTTTACTGCCATCTGTTGGAAACACTGTCATTACGTAGGGATTTTGTTCAAACAAGATGAAGCATCCCCTAGGAAAGTATAATAAGTCAAGAAGTCAATGATTGTTTTTCAAGCAAATAGAGCGCTCTGGGCGGTGCAGTCCACAACCTGCACATCTGTGCCTGGCAGCCCTGATTCACAGCCTACCCTTGGTGGGCATCGGGAAAAGCCTCCTTCCTGGTGGGTCTCTGACAGTTTTCCTTGAATCTTATCCTTCATCCTATTTTTACCCCAGTCCATTTGATCTGGTCTCACTGTGATGGACCTGAAGGGGAGGGGGTGGAAAAGTGGAGATCTTAGATTCTTCAAGTGAAACACCTGTAAACTGGGGCCAGGACTAAGAGCTGAGTGAGGTGCCTGGGGTGCAATATTTAAGGAGGTGCTTTTTCCTCGGTGCTTGTCCTGCACCTGTACCCCCTGAGAGTGAAGGCCTCCTTAAATTTGGGGGCACCTCACTCCCAGCCCCAGCCCTGCTGATGAGACAGACAAAACTTTCTTTTACTTTTACTGTGCCCTCTGAACTCCCAACTCTGGTGGACTCTTGTGCTCCTTTTTTCTCTTCACCTTAACAAAGACCCCCTCCCAAGAGGAGCTTAAGAGGGAGAGAAAGGTCCCAGCTGGTTTAGAAGACAAGCCGCTATAGAATTAGGGGTACACTCCCACACGTGGCTCTTTACATTTGTAGTTGATGAAAGAAGATTCAAAATTCAGTTCTTCAGTGGCACTAGCCACATTTCAAGTGCTGAACAGCCTTGGTGCCTGGTGGATGCTATAGGACAGTAGATAGAGAACAATCCCATCAGTACAGAAATTCTGCTGGATGTGGACACCTGGGGTGCTCAGTCTTTTAAGCGTCTGCCTTCAGCTCAGGGTCCTGGGATCCAGCCCTGAATCAGGCTCCCTGCTCATCAGGGAGTCTGCTTCTCCTTCTCCCTGTGTTCGCTCTCTCTCTCTCTTCCTTGCTCCTGCTCAAATAAATACATAAAATCTTTTTTAAAATGTGCGTATGCCTGACTTGAGGATCTTGTTACAAAGCAGATTCTGATTCAGTAGGTCCTGGCCTGGGGCCGGAGCGTCTGCAATTTTTCAAGCTTCCAAAGGACCTGGAGGCAGCTGGGCTGTAGACCTCGCAGGTGCCCAGACTTTGCCAGAAACTCGGCCTCTGCGCCACTTCCCCTCGTTTGGTTGCCGTTGCCCGAGGCTTTTTTCTTTTCAAAATCCCTGTTTGTCCACAGCCCTACCCCTCTCCTCTCCAGACTAGGGAGAGGCAGAGAGAGGAGGAGACTCGTGTCAGCCGATTTAATAAACCATTAGCACCCTGCGTAGAGAAACTGGGGGAGGTTGGAGGTTACTGCCCACCTCTGTGTTGATGCGAAATTGAAAATGCCTGCCTGATGGGCTTGCCTCTCATTACCAGAGATAATTGGCTGGAAAGTCTGGAAAGAAAGTCAGCAAAATCAGACAGATGCCCAGGAGCTGCTGGCAAAGAGAGAACCTGCCCCCCCCCCCGCCCTGTGTAGGTAAATGGGTTTTGGCACAGCTGCAAATTGCTCCGGAGGAAGACAAGGCCCCCTCGCGAGGGGGCGGAGCCGTGGGGTTTCAGGCCGGCAGAGTTGTGGACCCGGACCTGACCTGAGACCTGTGGCAAGTCCCCGCCACCTGCCAGGGTGCGACTACCTACCTCTCTGCATCTACTTGCAGCGCTGAGCAGCTTGGAGCCTCAGAGCAGTGTGAACTCCGGGGTTCAGGGTTAATCATGTGCTGCTTTCCCAACAGCAAGGAAATCAAGGCCCTCCAGGGAGAGCAGGATGAGATCACTCTGCTTTTGGGTCTCATCAAGTCCTCGAAGAACTTGGATCTAAATGAGAAGAACTACACGGAACTGTGTTTCCTGCTGCAGACCAAGGACGACTATGAGGCCCGGATTAAATCAATGAAAGTGCTGTTGGCAGAACTGGATGAGAAGGTGTGATCTTTCCCTGAGAGGGTTAACTGGAGCACGGAGCAGGGGAAGAGGGGGCTGGGATGTGTGGGTGGGTGGGGGGAGTACCCATGACGCCTTAGGCCAGAACTGACGCCCCATGTGCTAAAGGTGACTGTGCTTCCTCCCCCACCTTGTGACCCCTACTCTCCGGGTCCATATTCCTCCCCATTCCAGCGCCTTCCCAGTCCACACAGGGTAAATCCCTAAACCCTGCTGTGCCCGTCAGAAAGGGCTTAGGTTATGCAGCAGTTAACCCCCTGCCCTCAACTCAGTGGTTTAAAACAATAAAGGGTTCTTCCCCGTTCCTGCTATGTCTCTCATGGATCGGCTATGGGCTCTGGTATCTTCTCATCCTGGGACCAGGCGGATGGGGTATCCACCCTCTTGGATGTCGCCAGGTATTGTGACAGAGACAGAGAGAGTTCTGGAAAGTCTCACACTGGCAATTGAATGCAGCAGCCTGGAAGTGGCACGTCACTTCTGCCCATGACCCAGAGGCTCAAAACTGTCTACCAAATCTGTATATACCCCAACTGCCCATCCCCCAAAGAGTCAACTCCCCCCATCCACCAAAGGGGCTGGGAAGTGCACGTATCCTGAAGACAAAGAGCTAGAGACATTTGCTGGACAGTGTTAATGGTCCTTTCCCTTACCATGGCCTGAAAGGCCCTGTCTGATCTAGCCCCGGCCTGCCCCTCTGTCCTCATCCCATCCCATTCCTTCCTCAACTCATCTCACCCAGCTGCAAAAGACTTTTGTTTTTTTCAAATATGCAAAAACTGTTCTCACCTCAGGGCCTTTGCACGTGTTACCCTGATCCCCGCTTCTTCTCCTTTATGGCTCAGCCTAAATATGACTTTCTCAGGAATCCTTTTCTGTACACTTTCTCCTGTTTAAAGTGTATCCCTCTTGCATTAGTTAGGTTCCTGGCCAAGAGCTAACAGTATGCTCAGTAAGGTACTTTGAGAAGAATTTTATGAGGCTCTATTTACAAGGGTGTGAGCAGAAAGTAGGGGCATTGAAGCACTGTAGGATTAGCCATAGTGGGCAGGGCAGACTCTGTAGAACCTGAAGACAGAGCAAGCCAGGGGGAATAAATACCCCAACCTCTCTCTTCTAACCCACAGGCTCCCAGTGCAAGGGAGTCGTCGTGGGCTCCTTCTGGATCAGCCTCTCGGGGCCCAGAACACGGTGGATGGGACAGAGTGGAGAACCTCGGGGGGCAAGCAGGAGATGTCCGCCCACTCCCTTAACTCCTCCCTTGACCTCCCATGGCACGTCCCTCATAGCACTTCTCCCAGTGGCAATTAGACTTGAACACAGGTATTATCTGTCTATAACCTGTCACCCCCAGGAGGGCAAGGACTGGGTCTGTTTTGTTCCTCTCTCTACCCGTCCTGTGCCTATCCCAGTGCCTGGCCCATAGTATTTGCTGACAGAAAGTATCTGGAAATCTCATCCCTCTTTCCTCTGCTTCAAACCCTTCAGTAATTTCCTCTTGTTCTTGAGATTAGGGCCAAACTCTGATGGTTTGGTTTGTTGGCTCTGCTGCCTTGCGTCCCTCCTGCCCCTCCCACCTTCTCTCCTGTGCCCCCTCCTCTGTGTTCCGTCCACACTGGTCACTTTCATGAGCCCATAGTGCTGTCTCCACTTGCAGGCCTTTGCACCTGCTGTTCCCTCTGCCTGGATTGCCCTTCCCTGTCCTCTCTGCTTGGGGAGCGCCTATTCACCCTTCAGGTCTCAGCCCAAATGCTATTTCTGCTGGATGGTTGTTCCTTCATTTCCTCTCCAGATGCCCCTGCTGTCCATGTCCAAAATACTTTATTTATCTCCCTTTCCCAGGACTAACTGTGCTTTGTAGCTCGTTTCCAGCCCTATATTATAAGTTCGTGTGGAGGGCAGGGACCATCATACTGTCTTGATTGCCATCATACCCTTAGTTGTCTGGCACCGAACAGGTGTTCGATAATCACTGACGAATGAATAAATGAACGAATATATGAGTGGATGAAAAAGGCAGCAACAGTGAAGAAAGCGGAAAACCGAAGAACAGTTGGGGATATGGGTCTGGAGAAACAGTAGGTAACGGCAAACTACCTTTTTTTTTTTTAAGATTTTATTTGTCAGAGAGAGGGAGCACAAGGCGGGGGAGCGGCAGGCAGAGGGAGAAGCGGGCCCCTGCTGAGCAAGGAGCCGGATGCGGGACTCCATCCCAGAACCCCGGGATCATGACCTGAGCCAAAGGCAGGCGCTTAACTGACTGACCCACCCAGGCGTCCCAACTATTTTAGGATCCTCGTCAGAAGAATATGGCGCTCACCACCCTGTACAAAAACCCTCTCTGCCCTGTTCCATCCCAGGGAGGGAGGCCCCAGAATCCCTTGCTGCTGTGCCCACCTCACACCTCACAATGTCCAGAGCTGCTTCCTTGCAAGAGGTCACTGGAGGCAGGGGCCTCCCCGGGCCCTGCCTGGCCTCAAAAAGCAAATCAGCCTGTGCCTTTATGCTGAAGAGAGCACCTCACGTAGGCGATACATTCCTCTGTCGGTGGCCTTGGCTCTGCCTCTGCACTAGGACAGAGGCCTAATTACTCTCAGCGTCAGAAAAGCAACGTCTGACATAAAGGCGCCAAAGTGAATAGGAGGCTGAATTTAATCACAGGAGCCACGGAGAAGTGCTGACACACACCCTCCTTTGACGAGGAGCTGGAGCGTGAGGTCTCTGGGTCATCTCAGGCAGGCGTGGGCATGCCTTCAGGGCAGGCAGCCCTGCTGGCCAGGGAGACCCTCCGGTCTACTGAACCAAGGTTGTGTCGAGGGTGCTGCCTGTGCCTAGCACGGGAGAGGAGAACCGAGTAGAACAGGGATCTGACTCGACTTGAACCAAAGCCTGGCTGCTAATATCACTCCTAAACAGCCTTCACGTGCCTTATGAGATTATGTGAGTCCCAGCGGTTCTCTTGATGCCTGATCATCTGAGCGGCCATCTTGCTTGATGGACCAGTGAGAATAGATTGGGCTGCAAGTAAAGCAGTTCTTGACTAGAAATGGCTGGAAGAATAGAAGTTTGTTTTTCTCACATAAGATGTCTATCTGGAGAAAAGTTGTCTCAGGGATTTTTTAGTAGCTCTGCAATGATGGGTTGGTCTTTTTCTCTCTGATCCTCTTGGTTGACCTTCCCCTCATGATCTCAAGTTGGCTGCCAAAGCTTAGTGGGTGTGGCTCTTCACATCATCACATTCCGTGATGTGAAGGAGTGAGAGGCTGGTTCTTACATGATATCCTCTCTTATGAGGGAGAGACTATTTCACAAAATCTCTCTAGCTGATTTTCATTGGCCAGGGGTAGAGTATATATCTACTTCTAGTCCAATCACTGGCAAAGGGAAATGAAATTCTTATCATTGGTTTGGGGTAGACCAAGGCAGCAAACTATAGTGTAAGGGCCAAATCTGGTCTGTTGATGGCCCTCCAGCAAAGAATGATTTTTACAGAGAAGACAGACTGTCTCTTCTTATGACGCTTGTTTTAGGAAATTGAGGAAACTTTTTCCAGAAACTTCCCTAGCAATCACACCTTCTGAATTCAGAGGTCCCCCCCTCCCCCAGTTCAGAGGTCCAGTCCATCCCTGAATGAATAAATCATAGGCAGAGGGCGTAGAGTTGTTACTATGGTTGGCTTGGATCAGTCTTCTGGTGTGGGATGGGTGTTGGGGGGTCAACCACCCACCATGTCCCCCATGGTTCTGATTGTTGTCACTTCTTCCAGCTACCTGGCTCTGGACCACTCTTCTGTCTTCTGCTTGGCATCTCTTGCTGCCTAAAACCATCTTTTATCAGTCTACTGTGGTTCCTTCAAGACCTTAAATGTGGGTGTAGACCAAATTGGTGATCTTCAAGGCAGATGAAGCCTGACAACATGAAGGCTTCGGCCCATTCAGTGTTTAAAATTTATTTTAATTAACATGTTAAAATTTGAGAGATTTCATGTAAAAATGTGAATGTCTGGCTTCTCTTCCAAAAAAAAAAAAAAAAGACTGAAAGATCTGGCAAAATTGGGCCAGAATTTCCACAGGGCAGCTACACCCAGATAGTGTAGTGAGGACACTACATCTGTTTACCCACTATCTACTTCTTCCTCATTAACAGACTCTTAAAGAGCTATGTTTCCCATCCTGCCTTGCAGTTAAGGGGGGACAATAAAATTTAAGGAGAAGTCTGTTGGGGGGGTATCTGGGAAAGTTTTCCTTTCTAGATATAGTTTCTACCCTTTTACCTATATTGCTGCTTCTATTTCCTCTCTGGAATATGACTGTGATGGCTGGTGCTGTGGCAGCCATTTTTTGAACATCAGGGAAATGCCAGGTGAATTACAGAGATCTAGTATTTATTTCCCTGAGTTACTGAACTCTAAGCCAGCAACGTTTATGGACAGAAAGATAAACCATGATTTGTTTAGGCCATAAGGCACCTGGTGGCTCAGTCGGTTAAGTATATGACTCTTGATTTCAGCTCAGGTCATGATGTCAGGGTTGTGAGTTTGAGCCCCTCAGGGGACTCTGGGCTTAGGGAGGAGTCTGCTTGAGGATTCTTTTTCCCTCTCCCCTTCCCCCCACTCACACATGCACTTTCTCTAAAAGAAATAAATAACTCTTTAAAAAGCCGCTGTTTAGTTGCCCTTTCTATAATTTGTTGTTGCATCATGCAAGCTGCTGCGCCTTGAGGCAGGGTGTGTGTCCTCTGGTTTCCTATACTCTCTACCCTTCTGTGTTGGTCCTCTTTACTCTTTTATGTCACCTGCTTGGCCATAGTTTGCAACCTCTAGTATAGATTTTTCTCTCAATGTTCCATGGTCATAGCTGAGACTGTGCTGTACAGACTTCCTGAAGGTTTGGGGATAACCGAAGGAAACTAAATCTCAGGGATGCTAACACGGGACCCCAGAATTCATCAGCCCAAGCTCAGCACAGGGGTGCCTTGCTCCCAGCTGGAAGCCAGCCTCCACGTAGCTGACAAACTTTATATTTCCTTACACCACACACTTAACCTGCCTCATGTGGAACTTCTCCCTTCCAGAACAGGAGCTGGGCTTCGGAATGTGAATTCAAGCTACTACCTTCAGACAAAACAGGGACCTATCAAATTGCTTAAAATGACAGTGCCCCTACCCTTCAACCACCAGGGTTCCAACACAAATCCTCAGACTTAGTCTCAGTGCAAACCCTAAGAAGATAAAAAGTACCCTCTGACACATTAGGACCTGGCACTTTACAGGCACTTGTCTTCAGGTAATAGTTCTCTAAACTTCTATAGAACATGCTAAGGTTTAGCACTCGCCAGCCGCTTCTAGAGGGGGCTCACTATTGGGCAGGTAATACAGATATCTGCCTGGGTGTGGGCTGAAGCCATATGGTGGTTGGTTCGGCACACTGTTGGCGGCATGAGGAAGTGACAATCTACTGGCACTTGGATGAAGGACTGTAGAGTGAGCTCTCTGGGAAGGCAATGGCGGGTGTGTTTGGGTCTGGAGAACTTGGCTGGAGCTACCAGGGTAGAAAGAAACACCCAAATTCTTTCCTGCCAACCCTGGCAAGAGTGTATGTCACTTATTTGAATTCAGAATCCATGGTCCTGAGGGCATGGTGTGTTAGGAATGCTTTTGGCCACAGGTGATGTGAAACCCAACCAAAAGAAGCTTGGACCAAAAGGTGAGTGAAATTCATGTGCACAGGTAAAAGCAAAACCTCCAAATTGCCTCATTTTACCCCAACTGGCTAAGGTTAAGTTGAGTGGAGCATGCGTTCAAGAAAGAAATTAAAATTCTATTTGTAGGAGAAGAAAGAATGTTGCAGTTTTAATTTTAGCATGCTTACATTAGTGAACTGTAGAATTTGTACCCGTACAGATGTTAATTTAACACAGCTGGGGGGTTTCTTTCTCTCTCTCCTTTTTTTTTTTTCCAGATTGTTCAGATGGAAAAAAAAATTGTAAACCAAAAACAGATCTTCGCAAAGATACAGGAAGCCAATGACCCCCGGAAACTGCAGAAGAAGATCCACCTTCTAGAAACCCGTTTGAATCTTGTACGTAAGGTGTTCTCTGCAGCTTTGCAAACAGCTCTGCCTTCCCTTGCTCAGAGTAGAGAATGATGTCTGTGGAGCCATTAGCAGAACCTACCCATCCTGTTGGTTGAATCAGGAGAAGGTGAACTAATGGTGTTCACACAAGCCAGGCAACCCACCCTGCTCTACCCACTCTGTTCCACCCACTCAGCCCATTGTTACCCAAGGTGCCTTTCTCCTTCTTGCTCTCTGCGCTTTATGCACCATGCTGTTGCCCCCACACCCTCTACTCCAATCCCCATCCATCCTGGGATGACTATTTTTAGTGACTTGACTTAAAAACTCTTGCTCATTTTTAAGAAGCAGCTCAAATATTACCCTTTAGCAAGCAGAATTAGTGAGACTCTCTTCCCCCATTGCAATCTGCTCATGCCTCTATTAGACCTAGTGCTCTTTGGTTGTTGTTGATACTGTCTCTAGGAAATATTCAGCATAGACATGCATAACTTGCTAAAGAGAAAAGTGATGTTTCCTGATCACTTTCATTTTATAGTGACTTTTTGCATTAAGCAGGATTCTCTAAATTATAAACTGGCTTACACAAAAAAAGAAAATGGATTGGCCATAGAACAGAAAAATTCAGGGGTAAAAGTGGGGCCTTCAGGCATAGCTGGATCCAGGTGCTCCAAACATGTCTTGATACTTTCTCTGTCCATCTCTCCTTTGGGTGGAGATGACTTCATTCTTGGGCAGCCCCCAATGTGAACAAACACCAGCAGAAAAGGACCATCTCTTTCTGAAGAGTTCAATCACAAGTCCTAGGGAGGGTTCCCATTGGGCCATCTTGGGTCAAGTGTCCATCCCTCAACCAATCACTGTGCTCAGAAGAATGGAATACATGGACTTGAGTCACATGACTATCCTTGGATCACCCCCCACTCCCCCAAGTCAAGAGAGGAGCCCTATCCAACAATGTAGACTGAGAGCTGAGAAGAAGTGGTAAAAAAGCAAAAAGAAAGGAAGAAAGGATGCCGAGCTTGTGCAAACACATTCCAGTCAGTCTTGTGAAATAACAGATCCCACAACATAAGCCAGGAGAGAGGGCAAGTCAATTGATTGGGAGGAAAGCCTGTCAGTGCCTCACTATACAAAGCTCTTAGCTTCCCACAAACCCTGATCACCAGGCTTTAACCAAGGATTGTTGAAGTTAATTGGATCTGATCTCTGTCTCCCAGTTATCTGGAAGTAGACTGAAGGCAGGGCAGCGTCTTATTAATATTCATGCACAGTGATTTGCACCCATGCCTCAGAGGGCCTAGGATGTGTGTTAAAAAGTGGATTCCTGGTTTTGAGTCAGAATCTGTAATTGTCTAGATTCACTGGTTTTGAATCAGAACCTGTAAGGCTTAGACCCAGGCATCTGCACTATTAACAACCCCGGTGAAACTGAAGGTCCCCTTGGTCAAGAATCATTAATACCCAGCGCAGTGTGAGGCTTGGGGTAGGTACTTAGCAAACATCTATTCATTGATTGATTGAATGAATGAATGATTGATTGATTGATTTAATGATGACTTGTCCAGAGAGGTCTGCTTTTTTATGATAGATCTATTCAGAGTTTCTATTTCTTCCTGAGTCAATTAAGTAGTTTGTTTCTTTCTAGGAATTTGTGCATTTCATCTAAGTTATCCTAATTTGTTGTTTTACAATTGTTGTTAGTACTTTGCCTTGTAATTCTTTTTATTTCTGTAAGGTCTATAGTAACGTCCCTCCTTTCATTTCTGAGAGGTGTGCTGCTCCTTTACTTCTCAAAGAGTCCCCTTTACCTCTCTTCCCTGACCAGGTCTGGCTGTGCCTTTTAGTAGATTAGGTAGCCATCTCTAAAGGTTATTTCAGGGTCCCAGAATACCCCATGACCCTAAAGCCTCCTCCACTTACTCAGTGGGGTCTGAGAGTCCTCCCATTTTTATCCCACAGTCAGAGGATAGGTAGCATGTCAACAGTCCTGCAGTAAAATTCACACTAAAGTGCAAAGGACTGATAACCAATATCTTCTTAACGATAAGTGGAAGACAGAGAAAGAATAAGAATGATTCTGTTCCTGAATTCCTTTCCCTTGTGTGGTAGCCACAGAAACATCCTAGAGATGAACCCAGGGCCAGGACTAAGGGAAGGCAAGTAAAGAGCCCAGGATGCAAAATTTAACGAGGCACTCACTCTTAGGCTCGTGGAAATGCAGGGCTGACGCTGGGAGAGTGAGTACCTTCTTAAATTTTGCATCCTGGTGGCCTATCTTGCTTTCCCCATTCTTGGCCTTGCAGAAACCCAAAGTTTCTCAGAACATGCTTTGAAAACCTCTGATCAAATCTGCTTTATATCCATTAGGAATATTTTCTGTCTTTTTTTTTAAAGATTTTATCTATTTATTTGATACAGAGAAGAGGGATTATGAGTAGGCAGAGAGGCAGGCAGAGAGAGAGGAGGAAGCAGGCTCCCCACTGAGCAGGGAGCCTGATGCGGGGCTTGATCCCAGGACCCTGAGATCATGACCTGAGCCGAAGGCAGAGGCTTTAACCCACTGAGCCACCCAGGCGCCCCTTTCTGTCATTGTTTCTTTTCAGTGTCTACGGGAGCACTTTGCATAAAAAACTTTTTAAGATAAATTTATCAAGATGTGCAGAAAAGTGGAGGGAATAAAGTAATGAACACCCACATGCCTATCACTTAGATTTAATAATTGGTAACATTTTACTATATTTATTTCACCCTTCTTTCCCCAAAGTATTTTAAGGTAAATTACAGACATCATGCTATTTCACCCCTAAATACTTCTATTTGCATCTCTAAAGATCAAACATTTTCTTTCATAGCCACAAAACCATATCACACCTTACAAAATTAATACTATTTCCTTAATATTGCCCACATTAAAATTTCTCTGGCTGGCCCCAAAGTGTCTTTTAAAGTTGGAGCCAAACAAGTTTCACCTGATCATTAGGTCTCTTAAATTTATCTAGTCGACTGCAGTGGCTCTCAAGCAGAGATGATTTTGCCCCTAAAGGGACATTGTCTCCAAAAAGAGACATTTTTGGTTGTCAGAGCTGGGTTGGGGGCTGTGCTGCCGACATTCAGTGGGTAGAGAGCAGAGATTGCTTCTTTAACACCCCAAGCACACAGTAACTCCCCACCACAAAGAACCGTCCTGCCCCAAACGTGCTCTATAGCTTTTCCCAGCCATCAACCAGTTGAAGAGTCTGGTCAGCTGTGATATAGAAAGTTCTACCTTCTGGATTCGGCTGTTTCCTCATGGTGTCATTTATCTTTCCCCTCTCCCCTGCCATTGCTAAAAACTGGAAGTTAGGTATAAAAGCCATCAAGAAATTTAAAATCCCCGGGGGGACTGGCGTGGGGGGGAACTTGCCTAAGACCACTTAGCCACTGGGTGGCCACCTCAAGCCTCCCACCCAGTGCTCCAACGGCTGTGGACCTCCATCGGGGTGTGGGGGGAGACATTCCCGCCCTCTGGCTGCCTTCTGGAAGACTGTCTCATGTCCCAGGAGTGAGCTTAGTCTTGAAGCACAGCCCTGCCCACAGGTCACCATGCACTTTGACAAGATGCTGACCACCAATGCCAAGCTCCGGAAGGAGATCGAGGACATCCGGTTTGAGAAGGCTGCTTATGACAACGTGTACCGGCAGCTCCAGCGACGCTTGTTGACGCAGAAGAAAACCATGAATGTGGCCATCGAGCAGTCTGCCCAGGCCTATGAGCAGAGGTGGGCTGCGGGGAGACCCTAGGGCAGAGACACCTCTTAGCCCCCTGCTGAGCACCTCTGCCCCTGGGCTTATGTCTTGAGGGATCTTAAATCATTGTCGTAACTCTGAGCCCTGACAGTGTGCCAGGCATGATGCTAGATGCTCTGGGTAATATTTCAACCCTCACAACCGCCCCGGGGGTTATGTCCCTACTTTATTACAGACCAGAATACAAAGGCTTAGAGCTGCCAAAATACTTAACCTGAGAGCTACGACGTAAACAGTGAAAGGTTGAGATTCAAACCTCTCTGCTGGGCCGTCTCCTCCAGGTGCCCCTGCCTCTAGTCCTGGGGTCTCTCAGCCTGGGTTATCTCCTCGCCTCATACTTGTAGGGGCAAGAGGAATATTAGTTGGGCTGTGAAGAGCATAGGTTTTGGAGCTGGAGAGATCGGGGTTTGAATTCTGGTTCCATCACTTCTATATTATTGTAGGACACTTTTGGGGTTAGTGAGGATTAAACAGTATACGTATATAAGGACTGGTCAGGCCACAGTAATTGGCAAGTGCTGATAATGATGAGGCGGTGGTGATGGTCGTGGTGATGGTAGCGGTGGTTGTGATGGTCATGTTGGTGGACGTGATGGTGGTGGTGGTGATGGTGATGGTGGTGATGGCAATGTCAGTGATGGTGATGGTGATGGGGAAGGTGAAGATGGTCATGGTGGTGGTGATGGTCATGGTGGTGGTGGTGGTGATGTTGGTTGTGGTCATGGTGGTCATGGTGGTGGCAATGGTGGTGATAGCGATGGCAGTGATGGTGGTGGTGGTGGTGATGATGGTGATGGTCACGGTGGTGGTGATGGTGGTGATGGTGGTGGTGATGATGGTCATGGTGGTGATAGTGGTGGTGACGATGATGATGATAGAACAATCATTTCCTGGGGTTGGTCTAGAGCTGGCAGCTCCAGTCATTCAGGTAAGGAGGGCTGTTCCTCGGCTCCCAGAGCCTCCATAAGTAAAAGAAGTGATGGTCACTGGCAGCAAGTCCCCCTGGTCTGGTGGGGGGCGGGGAGGGGTGGGGAAGGGGGAGCCTCCAGACACTCAGATCCTGCCCCATCTCACTCAGGCTGGAAGCCATGGCTCGAATGGCCGCCATGAAGGACCGCCAGCAGAAGGACATTTCTCAGTACAATCTGGAGATCCGAGAGCTGGAGCGTGTCTATGCCCATGAGACCAAGCTCAAGTCCTTCTTGCTTATCAAGCTGAATGACCGTCTGGAGTTAGAGGAGCAGGCCAGAAAGGAAGAAGGTACACTCTCCAGGCATTCTTTCTCACTCCCTCTCAACTGAGGGGGCCCAAGTCCTTCTGAGTAGGGTTGTCAAATTTAGCAAATAACATTATAAGATGTCTAATTAAATTTAAATTTTAGATAAACAGTGAATAAATTTTTAAAATGAAGTAAAAAGTTATTTGTTGCTTATCTACAATTGAGGCATAATTACACTTGAAAAAAATGTACGGTTTGTCTGAAATTCAAATTTAACTGGGTGTCCTGTATTTTATCCGCCAACACTAACCCACAGGCTATGTCCTTACTCCGAGGCTCCCCTTCCATTGTTTTGGGGAAGAAACTTGGGTGTTGGGTCTCCAGGACCACTCCCAGGTTTGGTGATCTGCTAGGAGGATTCACAAGATTCAGCATGTAGTGACATACATGGCTAGGCAGTAGGGACCCAAAGCGCACGCAAGCAAAGAGGAAAGCCACATGGAGCAAAGTCTGGAGGAAACCAGGCACAAGCTTCCAGAATCTTCTCCCAGGGCAGTCATACAGGACATGCTTAATTCCCCGAGCATCTCCCTGTGACATGTATGAAGAATTATCTACTAGGGGAGCTCATTAGAGCCTCAGTGCCCAAGATCTCACTGAGGGTTGGTCACATAGGAGTCCTCTCCCTTCTGTACCCCAATTCAGTCTCCCGGAAGGAAAGCAGCTGTTCAGCATAAACTACACACACCGTCTGCACGGTGTAAGCACAGTGAGGTGCTCCTAGCATTGAGGGAAAGTCTGATATCCGTGTAGGGAACTGTTTACCATTTAAGTGCCCAGGTGTGGCCACGGGACAACCTTGCAAGAAGAGCCCTTTCTGAGGCGAACAGTGTCACAGCTGTTATTTTTACTCTCTCCTGAACAGACTGAAAAGTCTGAGCTCTTTGGAGAGCCCCCCGCCCCCCTCCCCCTCCCCGGAAAGTTGCATTCGTGTTCTGTTCTTTTAGCATCTCCCGTCTCCTCCTGCCTTTTCATTTGGGACTGTGGTGTTGCAGAAAGTGTGTTTCTGAGAAACCCCACCTCTCACTCTCTAAATAACAACAGGTAAAGGAGTCACATGGCCAGATGTGCCTAGGAAGATCTAGAAAGATCTTCATGATGGCCATTTGGAGGCTAAATCAGAGACAAGACTGTGGGGCTGTGGCAGGCATCAGGTGGGAGAGAACAAAACTTGAACTTTCTTGGCTCTCATTCCTTAAATTTGCCAAGGTCTGAGCCTGCCAACAGGATTTCCTTGACCTTCACCCTGCTCAAATGTCACCTCCTTTGAGAGGCCTTCCCGGGCCACCCAGCTCCCCCATCACAGCCCCTGAGGCTGCTCTTTCGAGCCCAGAGCCACAGTGTAGTGATGTGTTTCTTCTGTTTATATGGGTATCTCCTTTTCTTTCCTCTTTTTGTGTGATTCCTCCACTAAATGTTCCACAGGACAGGGGTTTGTGTCTGCAGAGCCCAGCACAATGTCTGGCACATACTAGATGCTCAATTAAATATCTGTGCCATGACTAAGGAGCAAAGTGCTTGCCCCCTCTCCTGGAAAAGTCTAGCTTCCTCCCCAGGGCACAATGACAACATTACAGAGCACGTCTCCCCACCTGGCACTGCTCTGAGAGCCTTCCCTTCAGAGTCACGGTTGTTGGCTTTTCCTTTCTAGCTCTCAAGGCGAAAAAGCACAGGAAGAAGAGCAAGGGCGAGAGTTTCGAGAGCTATGAGGTGGCCCACCTCCGGCTGCTGAAGCTGACAGAGGACGGGAACCTGAATCAGCTCATCGAGGACTTTCTGGCCAAGGAGGAGAAGAACTTTGCCCGGTTCATGTACGTCACGGAGCTCAACAATGACATGGAGATGATGCACAAGAAGACCCAGAGAATCCAGGTTGGCGCGGCTCTTCTTTCCTAGGCCTGGGACCCGCACACCCTCACCGCACTCTTTCTCAAAGCGGGTTCCTCGAAACACCCCTTGAGATGCTCTATAAAGAGGACCTCAAGGTCTAGCAGTTTGGGAAACACTATATTCCTGCAGGGATTCCCCCCTACATTTTAACCTTTCTGAAATTGGTATTTGTCTTCCAGTTGATGCAAACACGTAATGTGGGCCTGCCCACACTCCCCCAAAGTGACGTTTATAATCCACGGCATGTTCTATAATCCAGGGTTCAGTAAACTATAGCCATGGCTGGATACAGCCTGTGGTCGGTTTTTGTACAGGCTATGAGCTAAGAATGGTTTTTACATTTTTAAAGGGTCAAAAGGAAAAAAATAAAAGAGGTTATACACAGGAGAGATCATATGTGGCCAGCAATGCCTAAAATATCTGCTATCTGGCCCTTTGCCTTAAGAGCTTGCTGAACCCTGTTAATCAACAGCTTCACAGAATTAAGGAGAGATGGTCAATTCATCTCAAAGAGAATTGAAGTACTTGAGCATAGTAAAGGCTCTGACAAGTCCTGCAGCAAAGAAACTTATTTACCTTTGTTGAGCCCATAATTTCCCAAGCTTAACTGGCTCCTTGGGCTACTTCCTAGAACACACACAGCCTTTGGAACTGTCTGCATAGCATAGAATCTAAACTCCTTAGTGTAACACTCAGACCCCTTCAAAATTTGGCTTCAACCTGCCTTGGCAGGTTCAGCTCCCTTCACAACCCCAAAGGTGCCCTTCATGACTGCCAGTCTCAGTTGTCCTGTGTGTTTCTCTCTTCTGAGGCTTTCCTCGTGCCACGTCCTCCCCCACCTCCTGCTTTTCTTCTGACGAAATACTGCTCATTAGTCCTGACCCTGCACAAATGTCACCCCCACTGGGAATTCATTACTCCTCCCTTTGGGGTCCCTGTGCTGTTTGTATGGTGAAGGGAGCCTTTTGCAATGTCACTGTCTCCTGACTATGGAGCAGGTGTGCTGGCCATGTGCAAATAGCTAGTAGCCTGAATATAGGTGAAAACATTTTAATTTACTACTGGTGAGTTTATTTTTATGAGAATTAGGTCAAATATAGTTGCAACTTGTGATTTAATGGACTTTATTATTTAGGGTAATAGGTAGTAATAACAGTAAAGAAATAATGATACACATAATAAAATGAGCACAATTTGCCTGATTGAAAGAAAACCATTACTAGACAATAATAGATCGTGGTAGGTAATAATCGTACAGGTGGCATGGAACACTTGGGGATGGAGGTGGTGGTGTCTGTTAGGGTGGTCATGGGAAACAGAGGGCGTGCCCCAAGGGGGTAAATCCAGGTGGGATTTTTTAAAAAGGGACTATTTCAAAGGTTCAAGGAAATGACAAAGGGAAAGTGCAGGACCAGGGAGAGAGGGCTCTAGAACAGGTGAGAGGAAGGAGCTGTTTCTGAAATCAGGAATGAGGTGTGTGTATGAGGGTGTCTCTCTGTGTCTCTCCTGGAGGGATTGTGGCCAAGCAAGTTACTTGCCAAGGCTGGAGGGCAGTGGGGGGGGGATGGGGAAGGCAAGTACCCCCCACCTCTTTCCACCCACTAATCTCCAGCTGGTGCCTCCCACTGGTTGGGTGTGACCCAAGCCAGGGGACAAGGAAGCCCAGAACCATAGCCCCTGGGGTCTGTGCCAGAGGGCGGGGAAGAGAGGCAGGTGGATTTGGGGCAAAATGGGGAATGTTCAGCTCAGTGTGTGTAGACACGGTAGGAGTGGGGGAGATGAACTTGAACGGCCCTCTGTCTCCCTTCTGGAAGGTGACCTTCTAGGGGACAGCCACAAACTTGTACAAACTCTGCTTTCCCGATGCCCGGGATGGCCCTGCACACAGGGGGAGGCACCAGGAAATGGCTCCAAAACAGTAACTGACCTTGACCTTGCCATTCACCGTGAGGATATTGCCCTTTTCTCCTTCAGCGACACAGACTCTGTCAGGACCAGTGTGTCTGATGACAGAGGGCCACTCCTGCCCTGTCCGGGCCTCACTCTCCACATCTGTAGAATGACCCCCTTGGCAGTACTTTCCAAACTTTTGTAAAAAATAAATAAAAATAAATAAGCTACAGGACATTTTCATTTAAACCCAGGTTGTGAGGAAACATGGTATAGAAAACAGGGAAAATGGAGCCGTTTGGGAGGAAAGGGCTGGGGTGCAGGAGGGGTGGCTGGAGGGGTTCCCTGGACCCTTGCCTTCCTGTCTTCTTGTGGCACCTCTGCTCAAACTAAGGTTTGGGTAAGAAAAATATATAAATCCCCCAAATTAGGATTCTAACAACTGACTTCACCCCGTCTGGAGAGAGCGCAGGGGTCAGAGGTCGTAACTGGTTGAACCCTGCTCACATTCTTCTTTTGCTTGGTCTTCCCCTACCCCCCAAATTTAAATATCATGAGTTGCCAACATTTAAAAATCAGGATATTCCACACGAAAACCTGGATTTCTGGTTTCTCTTGGAAAATCCGGTCTGACGACTCCAGTCCCCCAGCCCCCCTTGAAGCTGAAGGCCGCTGGCTCTCATCACCCCCACCAGCTGGATCCGATTTGCTCTCTTGTGTCCCGGGCCCGCTGAGCCCTGAGGGCCTTTGAATCTTCTGCCTTCGGGGAAGGCGCTTCGCCACTGCCCTCAGGTGGCCATCCTCAGTATTGCATGGAAAGTCTTCAGGCGCAGAGATTTGGAGGATGGAAGGTGGATGACGGTCCATTTGGGACCTGGGAAGTGGGCAGGACACTGATTCTCATTTTCTAGGAGACAGCATCTTACTAGTACCAGTGGGATGATATGGACAGACCATAGCAGAGGGATATGAGGATGCTAGTCGGAAACTGACCCAGTCAAGAAATGGTTACTAAACAAAATTGACCTTGATCTTTCCCATTCACCATGATGGTACCCCCTCTATAGGCTACACAGCCTGTCTCCGGCCTTAACACGAGTGTGTCTGATGAAGGATAGACAAGTCCGGGATCTCCCTGGGCTTCAGGCTCCCTATCTGTAGAACGATGTTTGGACCAGAACAGTAGCTTCTGAGTTTTTCTTTGAAGCTATAGAACTGTGCTTTTTTGGGATTTAATAGAGCTGCAACTATCTGCTGAATAATTCCTGAAAACACTTGTTTCTAATGAAAATGCTTCATGTTTTAAAAATCTTAGAAGGATATGTTCATTATAGAAAATTTGGAAACTACCTAAGGATTGAATTTTTTAAATCATCCATTATCCCATTCCCTAGAGAGAGTCATTGTTGATCTTTTGATCTATTTCCTTCTGACTTCTTTTTTGGGGGAGGGGTGATGCTTTGAAAACTTAACATAGTGTTTATCATATACTATAAAGAGAGCTACATATTCTTTTTTAAAAAGATTTTATTGATTTATTTGAGAGAGTGAGAGAGAGAGAGCGTGCACAAACCAGGGGGGAGAAACAGAGGGAAAGGGAGAAGCAGGCTCCCCGCTGAGCAGGGAGCCTGATGCAGGGCTTAATCTCAGGACCCTGGGATCATGATCTGAGCCAAAGGCAGACGCTTAACCGACTAAGCCACCCAGGTGGCCCAAGAGTTACATATTCTGATTGCAAAAAAATGTTCTTTTGGTTTTGTTTATCCAGGAAGTATTTATTGAGCACCTACTATGTGCCAGGCACTGTTCTAGACACTGATTATGGCACAGTGAACTAAATGACAAAAAGTTCTGCCCTCATGGAATTTCTGTTCTGGCAGAGAGAAACAATAAATAACAAGCCTAATAAATACATAAATTATAGAGTATATTAGAAAGTGAGAAGTGGTGTGGATAAAGAGATAAAATGTAGCAGGTAAAGAGGGGTCCTGGAGCCAAGTGAGGGCACGGGAGGTTGAGAAGCTAAGATTTGAGTAGACTTGTAGGTGAGGGAATAAGCTATGCAGATCTCTGGGGGATGAATATTCCAGGCAGAAGAAACAGCAAGTGCAAAGGCCCTGAGGCAGGGCCCATTTATAAAAGGTGCCCATTTATAGTACGGGGATCATTCCAGACTGTTCATGTTGTTTTGAAACTATTTTCCCCTGAAATTAATCATAGATACATCCCAACATTTTCTATGTTCTTTTTAATGGCTTCTGGGTTGCTCTGTAGTAGAATCATAAGCTACTTCTTAAAAATGCAGATTCCCCAAGTTCTATCCCATATCTACAAACCCAGATTCTCTAAGAATTATCTAGGAATCTGCATTTTTAACCATATTTTTATTTGAGACCCATTACCCTCATGATGTGAATGTACCATCATTGATTTAACCGATCCACTATCTGTGGACATTTAGATTGTCTCTAACTGGGGCCATTGTAAGTAATAACATGACCGACAGCCTTGAGCAGCCACTTGGCCCACATGTCCTACCATTTCCATGACACAGGAAATTACTCAAAAAGTAGCCTTTTCCATTTGGACACACTGTTCTAGCCCTGGGGATTCTCAAATCCAGTTCCTGGATCAGCAGTAGCAGCAGCTCCTGGGAACTTTTGAGAAACTCACATGCTTGGGCCCCACCCAGACCTACTGGCCCAGAACCTCTGGGAGAGGGGCCCAGCAGTCTGTGTTTTCACAAACCTCCAGATGATTCTCACTCTTGCTTCTTGAGAAGCTCTGCTCCAGTGCTGCCTTACATCCATTAGAGTAGCGCTAGCTACGTATGGCATTTTAAGTTTAAATTCATTTAAATTAAGTAAAATTAAAAATTAGCTCCTCGGTGGCCTTACCTATGAGTGGCTAGTGGCCGCAGGACTGGATGGTGCTGAGAGATGTGGCCACCATTACAGTTCCATGGACTGTGCTGTTCTAGACAATTCTCTAAGAAGGATGAAACACCCACCCCTCATTTTTTAAATTAAGAAACATCAGGGGCACCTGGGTGGCACAGAGGCTAAGCATCTGACTCCGATTGTGATCTCAGGGACCTGGGATTGAGACCCGCGTCCTGTTGGACTCCACGCTCAGTGGGGAGCCTGCTTGAGACTCTCTCTCTCTCTAAACTAAAAATAAATATATCTTAAAAAGAAACATCAGAAAGAACCTCCATGGTCATATGAAGGGCCCAGGGGTTTGGGGGCTCCTGGAAACAGATAATTTAAATCCTCATCTCCTCAAGGCACAGGCTTAGTTGTAGGTGTGGTGGGGAGGGGAGCACCACTTCTCCTTACAGTTTGGTTCTCTCATGAGCAGGATGAGATCATCTTCTTGCGATCCCAGCAGAAATCATCACATGATGACAACCGCTCCGTCCTAAGAAAGATGGAGGTAAGACCAGGGCAGGAAGGGAGGGACGTGGGAATCTGTTTGTCAGGCGGCCCGTCTGGTGGTTCTTGGGAGGAGTATGATATCTGCCCCATGTGACTCTACTGGCCTGGCTCGTGTCCTGATGTGTCCTGAGCCTTTGTCTCAGGCCGCCTCCAATACAGATATTGCTGCAGAATTTTGTTCCTAAAGCCTCTCTGTCCATTTTAAAGATTCCCCGACTTCAGGGATCCAGCCCAGACACTTGCGCCTCTAATTTCATCCCAGACTGGAAAATCCCAGACATAGCTCTGCCTCAGTATTGTTTTCTCTCCCCCTTGTCCTGGCTGTGGCCTGCTATCAATCAATAACAGTTATTATGAACATTTCTTGACCAATGATTACATACCACTGGGCTAAGTGTTCTGCTTGTACTATCTCATTTAATCCTCACAACAGCCCTATGAGGTAGATGCTATGATCTCTACATTGTACAGATGAAGAAACTGAGGTTCAGAGAGGTAAAGTCACTTGACCAACATTATGGAGCTGGGATGCTGTATAAGAGCTTTGCATTGTATTTAGTTGCTAATCACCAAAAACCAAAGTAACAATGGCCTAAGCAAGGTAGGATTATTTACTCTGTTAAGGAATAAGTTTGGAAATAGGTCCTTCAGGGCTGGTCATGATGTCATCAATGACCTAGGCTCCTCCATCTTTAGTGTGGCTTACATTCCCAAGGATGCCTCATGGTTGTCCTGTAGCTGCCATTGATCCAGCCATCACATGTATGTTCCAGGCAGGAAGAAAGTTGGGGAGGCAAAACCAAACAAACAATTTTGCTGACCGTTAGGCAGCTTAAAAGTTTCTTTCCGTGAAGATTCAGCCAATGCCTTCTGTGTTTACATCTCACTGGCCATCTCTATTGCAGAGGAGGATTGGAATTAGAACTTCAGCTGGGCACATTGCCACCCCAAATACAATCAGGAGTTTGTTACTAAGGTGTAAGGGGAGAGTGGATAGCAAACGTCTGACAAAGATGTGCACCCAGAGAGTGTGACTGCATAGCCCTGCTCTAATGCAATAATTCCAGCCCAGGAGCTGTGCTCCCGGGTCATTTTCGTTTAATTCTCTGTGACCTATTTTGTTCTTTGTAGGCATGCACCTGGTTACAGGGATGGCCGTGCCATTCTCGATCGGCCACTAGAGGGCAGCAAAGCACAAGGCACCCATTTCGCGAGCGGCCTCTTCCAGGAACCTAGATAGAGGATTTAAATTTCCAGGCAGGGCCCAAGTCCAAGGAGACCCTCCCCAAGCTGAGTATGTGCTTGGGGTCCCATGTGCTCGGCTCAGGGCCACCCAGTGTCCAGATGCTTCCTTGGGGTTGGGACTGGTGCTGTTCTGCAACCAGGCCCTGGGAACTAATGCTTGGGTATGACTCCCCCAAAGTCACTTCCTAGCTGTGCGACTTTGAGAAAGTGACTTCAACTCTCTGAGCCTCTGTTTTCTCACCTGTAAAATGGGGATAATGACCATCCTAGCATTGGGCCTCGAAGGTGGCATCAAGTCATGCGTGCACACGCTAGGCACGCTGTAGGGCAGAGAATCCTAAACGTAGCTGTCACTGTGGTTGTCCTGGGAGTCAGCGAAACCCCATCACCCTGGTCTGAAATAACTGCTCAAGAGATAAAGCCCAGGTCAGATCCTTAGACCTTTCAGTAGAAGGAAGCTAAACACAAGTTTGCTTTTCTTCTCTGACCTCAATATTCCCCATCTGGACACCAAAGCAGTTGTGAGGAGGTGTTGAGGTGACATGTGTGAGGTGACGTCAGCATCACGTCAGGCTGTCCGTTTAACCATGGGATCCCTTAACCCACCTTTAGAAGGAGAGGGCAGCTCTTGCTGTCCCCAGAGGACGCGAAGCCCCGGGAACTGGGGACAGGAAGCTGCCTGATGTGGTGGTTGACAGTTCAGATCTTGGCTTCCCACTCCTGGCCTTGTGCTTTGGAGGCTCCATTTCCACACCTGGAAAGGGGGGGATGTGGCTAGGGCTGACCCTTTGGGACTGTTATTGGGGTGAGGCATACAGAGCCCCGGGGAATGGCTCCTCACAGGGCCCAGTTCACCTCAGCAAGCCAAGAACTCAGAGGGAGAAACAGGAGGTGAGCAGAAGCTTTCACCCCAGAGCAGGGATTCTCAGCCCGGGGCTGCAAATCAGATTCACCTTGGAGGCTTTAAAATTCCTGCGGCTGTGCCCCAGACCAAACCGTCAGAATCTCTGGGGCGGGGTCAGGGCCACAGGAGTTTTGAAGCTCCCGGGTGACACCAATGAGAAGCCAAGATTGTGATCCAGTGGACTTGCTGGGTTTCTCAAACTTCACCGTGCATCAGAGTCACCTGGGGGTTCATTAAAACGCACGTTGCCAGGCCCATCCCCAGGGTCTCTGAGTCAGGGTCGGGACTGGAGCCCAAGAATTTGCATTTCTAAGTTCCCCAGTAAAGCGATGCTCCTGGTCCTGGGACCCCACTTTGAGAACCACTGGGCTAGAGTGGTGGGTTTTCGGCTGCAAGTGGCAAAATCAGTTTTTTGGATCAAACCAGCTTTAAAAGTAATGAAACAGAACAGAAAATATTAAAACACACCATAGAGGATTGATTTGTGAAACTTTCACTTCATTTGATTAGATAATACATATAAACACACCCCCATACGCACACATATGTATGGATGCAGTATGCATACATTGGGCTGTGGTGTAAAATGTATTCCTTCCTGTGGGCCACAATGTTAAAAAAATGCATCACCAGCTTCTAGAAGATATTGTAATCCTGGAGCACCTGGGTGGCTCAATCAGTTGAGCATCCAACTCTTGGTCTCAGCTCAGGTCTTGATCTCAGGGTTGTGAGTTCAAGTCCCACTTTGGCTCTGTGCTGGGTGTGGAGCCTATTTAAAAAGAAAATTAAAAGATATAGTAATCCAGTACACATGTGGACACACGTACGTATATGTAAGTGAAACAAAATGTACATTTAACACTATTTCCCCTGTTTACCTGCAATGCATACTAGTATTTTCTTTTCCTTTCTTCTCTGTTCTATTTACTTTCTTTCTTTAAAATGCTAATTGAGGCTTAATAAATTGATTTTGTACCACCCTGAGAGGTTTGAAATTCTGTAGTTCAGAAATCCTGTTTCCAGAGGGCCCCAAACTCCCATCTACACTGAAAGTCCTCATGGGGGGCTGAGCCCCAGGGTGGCAGTCTGGCTGATGTGGGCTGGGAACTGGGGTTCTGTCACCAGGAGAAACTGAGGAAGACCACGGAGGAGGCAGACATGTATGAGAACAGCTATAAGGAAATCAGCAAGACCTTGGAGTATCTCAAGAATTCGGTGGAGAATCTATTTAAAAAGATTAATTGTGATGCCACCACCATCCTCGAGCACTTAGGGGAGACAGGGAAAATCACCGACGACAACCTTCCACAGTACTTTGGTGAGTCAAGCTGGGGCCCTTTGGACTGTTAGGAACCATTTCCAGAGCTTTCTATGAGCGGGCACGAGGACTTGAGTGGCGGTGAGCTGGTGGTGAAGCATGTGGGCACTAACGTTAGCCTGCCTGGGTTCAAATCCTGGTTCTACTCTTACTAGCTGTATGCCATCGGGCAACTTTTTTAATCTCTCCGTGCTTTAGTTTTTTCATCTAAAAAAAAAAAAGAGTAAACCCAATACCTACCTCATAAGGTTGTTGGGAAGATTAAATAAAATTTAATTGTAGTAAAACTATATGATCATATCAACCGAGACAGAAGAAACATTTGACAAATTCAACATCCATTCACGGTAAAGACTCTTAGCAAACTAAAACTGGAAGGAAACTTTCTTAACCTTGAAGAGTGTCTTCAGAACACCAACAGCTAGGGGCACCTGGGTGGCTCAGGCTGTTAAGTGTCTGCCTTTGGCTCAGGCCATGATCCCAGGGTCCTGGAATCAAGACCCACGTAGGGCTCCCTGCTCAGGGGGAGTCAGCTATCTCCTCTCCCTCTGCCCTTCCTACCTGCTTGTGCTCTCTTTCTCCTAAAAGAAACAAACAAAAAAACCTACAGCTAACCTCACCCTTAAGGGTGAAAAATTGAATATTTACCCTCTAAGATCAGGAACAAGGCAAGAATGTCTGCTCTCACTGCTCCTATTCAATATCATAGTGGCGGTCCTGGGCGATGCAGTAAGGCAAGAAAATGAAATGAAAAGCATACAGGTTGGAAAGGAAGAAATCAAGTGCTCAGAGCAGTGCCTGGCATGTAGCAAATGCCTCTGGACTCGAACACACATTTCTAGCTCAGGATGGAGAAGGAGGGATACTCCTCCACAGATCATGACAATTTAGAATGAACGGCTTGCACTGCTCTTCGAATAAAACCTGTGGTTCTTAACACAGCCTGTGTTGGGAGTTTCCCCTCATGCCCCCTCCTGCCAGGTTCAGTGATTTGCTAGGAGGCCTCCTAGACTCAGCATATGGTGGTACTCATGGCTACGATTTGTTAGAGCAAAAGAATAAAAAGCAACATCAGCAAAAGGAAAAAGGGGCCTGGGGTGACATCTGGAAGAAGCCAGGAGCAAGCTTCCAAGGGTCCTCTCCCAGCGGGGTCACACAGGATGTGCTAATCCCCCCAACACAGAGTTGCGACAACAGAAGTGAAATGTTGTCGACCAGGGAAGCTCACTAGAGAGACTGTGCCCATGGTGTAGGAAAAAAAAAAAAGCAAACAGGTGTTTAGCAGAAACATGTTTTATATACACAGTTTAGGCACACTGAGCTGCTATTATCAGTTCATGCTGATAGGAACCTTCCTGAAACCCAAGTTCCCTGATGCCAGCCTGGGGCCAACCTGGGAAGCAGGCCCTTCAAAGCATGGCAGTCAGGACTGCTGTGTTACCTTTTCCCTGCCCACCGCCTATCGGGTCCTGCACAGCCTGGCCCTTGTTTCTATTTCTCAACTCCCTCGTCCTACTCTCTGTCTTGCTTACCCTTCTGTCCCCCTCTCCTATATGTATTCTTGCAATCCGCCCTGCAATGCATTTGTTTCATTGGTGAATTTGTCTTTCTCTCCATCTTCCTCGCACACACTGAAGCTTAGGAGTTTCATCAGGCCAGGACCTGTGTCTTCCCAGTTACCATTACTGTTGCTTTGGTTTCCTCCCGCCCATGCATCTGGAACTTCCAGCACTGCACCTGGCATGACAGGTGTCTGATAATCATTTGTTGAGTGAGTGAACCCACGACTCTGGTGAGCGCATGGGGCTATGAAACACAGAGGAGGGCCAGGTCCCCGGGGTAGGCAGCTCAGAGAAACCTTCCTGCAGGGGGTAGAGCCCCGATCCAAGCCTGTAAAACACTAGCGGGCATTATTCAGGAGTGGGGGGGGGATGTAGGGAAAGGCATTCTTGGCAGAGGGAACAGCATGAGCGAAGGTCGGGAAACCTGAGACAGAGAGTGCACGGGGAAAAACTGGTCGTTTGAGGGGCTGCGCAGGCTCCCAGTGTTTGGTGTAACCCAGTGTTTCTCAACCTCCTTTTCACTATTGCCTCCTTAGGAGCCTTTTTAGACATTCTTTCCCTAATTGTGGTCCTCAGGCAGTTTTAACACTCTTGATACACTATATAGATGTTTCCGTTCTGTATGTATATCTGTTTTATGTTATAAAGTCAGGTGGGTTTTTCTGTTTTGTTCTGTTTGCCTCCCAGCAACCAAATTTCGCCCTCTCGGGGTGCTCCTGCTCCCTGGAGAATGCATGGGGTGACTCAGGGCAAGGCCCCGCCCTGTTCCTTCCCTTCCACTCCAGCGGGGGGCGCCCCCCCGCTGCCCCCACCCCGGAACCGGGTCTCTCGGCTGCCGTCTTGGTTCTGACGGCTTCTTCTTCCAGCCGTCATTGAAAAGAAGACCAACGACCTGCTGCTGCTGGAGTCCTACAAGCGGATCACGGAGGCGGACGGAGCAGAGGGCGAGATCCAGCCGCCCTTCGTCAACCCCTTCTGGGGCGGCTCCGCCCTCCTCAAGCCTGCAGAACCCATCAAGGTCATCCCCCCCGTGCTCGGGGCTGACCCCGTGGGCGACAGGCTGGACGAAGGTGAGTTCTCGTCCTCCCGCGACCTGCGCAGGTTCCTAGGCCCCCTGTGCCGGCGAGGGTCTGCAGGGTAGAGCCTCGGTTTCCCTGTATGAGGCTCATGGGCCCGTGGGTTCCGTTGGGTCCCACCGCGGCTGTGGCCCTGGACCCGTTTCTCTGGGGGATGCTTCTCCCTACGGAGCAATGAAGATCCTGGACTTTAGTGATGCGTATTTTTTTAAATCACTACTTTGTGACCATTTAAAATGAACCTTAAAATGTCCACAGTCTACAGACGGGCAAATTGCAGGCACACAAGATTCACTGATCCTGTCTGTCACCCTCACCGCATGCCCCGAGTCTTACTCCTCCTGTGACCAGCGCTGGCCTGCCCCCACCCTGTCCCCCAACCTCATGGCTGAAGCAGCTCCGGCTTGGCCGGTGACAGGAGCCAGATGCCTAACTGTGGCCCCTGTGGCCAGGCTTCTGCCGGGGCAGAAGCCCATGATGCTCCGCTCGCTGCAGGAAGCAGCCCTTCTCTCTGGAGGTGGGGAGAAAATCCGCGCCTCCTGGGGCTTGCAGGGCAGTGTGGCCACAGGTGTGACAAGCCTGAGACACGGATACGCCTGTTAAGCCCATAATCTCATCCCTGCAATCTGGTCCTTCAAGAGACATTTACTCAAGGGTCCGAGACGAAGGAAGGACGATGTTCACTGCAGCCCCAAATTGGAATTACAGTCCACCCATCCGTGCACAGGGATACTATGCAGACACGGAAAAGAACACGGTGGGACACTCTCTCTCACACACACACAGGGTATATAAATCATATATATTATTTATGTAATATACAATATGTAATTATATATTATATAATATACATTATATATTTATATAGCGTATAATTATATATTATATGTATATATTTATATATATAATTGTAATATATATGGATTATAGGAATATATATATTCAGTAGTCCTCAACCAGCAGTGATTTACCCCTCAGGGGACTTTTGGAAATGTCCAGAGATATTTTTGTTTGTCGCAACTGGGAGGTGGGTGGTGCTGTTGGCATCTAGTGGTCAGGGATGCCGGTAAAAATCCTACAGTATACAAGACAGCCCTTGACAGCCCTGATGTATAATAGGGCAAGAGATGTATATAACGAGAGAGAGAGAGGAGGAGGGAGGGAGGGAGGGAAGATGAGAGGGAGGGAAAGAGAAAGGTAGCTTGATAATGCATATAAAAACGGGATTTATAGGCTGACTTACAGGGGATACTTGTGATTTACAGAGAACTTCGCATTTCTAAGTTACACAATTCTGTATTGTTTAAATTTTTCTTTTACAATGATCTTGAGCATCTGTAGTAATCAGAGAAAACTAGATTTAAAAAAAAAAAAGCTGTCCCATTTCTCTAAGTAGCCCTTCAGGTGTACAAGTGTGTCAGCGATGGGGGGGTGGAGTGGGGGAAAAGTGTCAACACACAGACGTGTGCACGTACGAGAGCACGCACACACACACACACACACACACACACACACACACAGCCTCCTATTTGATTTAGTTGAGGCAACTGAAACTTAGCAGGAGTGATAGCCGGGTCTGGTGTTAGCCACCCTAACACCGTTTCCCATGGCCTTTGAGTTCCTAAGAGGAGGGTGGCAAGGCCCAGCTGCTGGTATTGCTGTCCTCACAAGGTCAGGAACTTGCAGATGATGTCTTCACTTCTGCTCAAGGGAATGTTGATAATCATTGGGTTCTCTTAACACTAGTCTCTGTGGCCCATATGTGTGAATTAAAAGGGGCACCCCCTCTGAACAGATGAATTGAGATTGAGGAAAGGGGCCCCTTCTGTGTGGACATGTTTTGGCAATTGAGTGGGGGTTGGATTTCAGCCCATCCATTCACTTGTCCCCACCAGATGTCTGTGTAGTCTACATCCTGAACAACTGCACATGGCGGTCCTGTCCTTTTGACATTGAACTAAACCACCTTCACATCCTCTTCTGGGAGAAAAACACAGTTATTGTCTTGGGCATCCCTGTGCGGTACATCTTTACTGATGCTCTTCCTCCCTGAACCCCAAGAATGCTCACACTCCACTTCCAGCAGTGTGGAGGGACCCCAAACCAGGCTTGGGTGTCCTTGCCTTGGGCGTCCATGAACGGGGCAGAGAGGCACCATCCCTGGCAGGGAAGCTACCTACGCCCACCCGACACTGGGTTTCATTTCCAAACTCCTCACACAAGTCCTGTCTTTGGTGCAGTTGAGCAGCCCCTGGACCACAGCAGCCTTCGGCAGCTCGTGCTCACCAACTACACCACAAAAGAGTTTCGAAGCAGGGACTTACACTCAGACAGCATACCGGAGAGGGGGGATGATCCGAGGCCCAAGAAGAAGGTAAACTTCTGAGGCGAATGGGGTTACATTTGTACGTTAACAAGAGAGAATAAATCTTTTCTTCTGTAACCCTTGTGCTTCCTCACACTCATTACAAAGAGACTAGACTAGGCTTCTGGGAGCCACCCTGGGATGGGGTAGAGGAAATAGGACAGAAGAGCTGAGACAGGAGGCAAGAGTTGTATGAGATCACCATGACTCCTGAGGTTGGGACCAGAACAAACAGCTAGTATTTCTGAAATTAGAAATTAACCTCTGATAGTTAACGGATGTGACTTTTTTGGCAAATGGGCCATATTCTTAGAACTAATGTGAAGCCTTTTCATTTCTCACGAGGCCTGTCTAAGCACGTCAATGGGAGAAACATTTCAACGGCACCCTAAAGGAGAGGATGTCATGGAAGCAAGGCTCTGCAGATGCTTGAGCTCTTTGAAGGGCTGTGGTCCTCTAGTTAACACTCCAATAAATCATGGCCCTTGATAGAAATAGTCCTGAGCAGCCATGGAAGGTCTACTTCAAGTAAAGAGTTACTAGGATTCAATAATAATGACAGCAGGGATATCACTCACTCACACTCTGCTTTCATGGGAACTAGCAAAGGATCCTCCTTATTCAAGGCACTTCTGGCAAAGAAACACCATGAACAAATAAATACACAATATCCTATTTATTTGGACACAGCTTCTGGATGGATTTCCAGCTGCAGGATGTGTGGTCACATGGTATCTATAGGCCACTGAGGCTGCAAAGAAGATGGAAATGGGTAACGAGGCAGCCACGCAGCTGACAGGCCAGTAGCAGGGATGGCTGCATCGCTGGGCAAAAGGAGAGGAGGGCAGGGACCACCTTCCCACCAAAGACAAGCCCAGGCTTGGGTGATGAGCCCTCTCAGTCCTTCTCTTCCCCGTGGGTGATGATATGCACCAGGTTCTTATAGTCCAAGTTGCCAGTCACATCAGGGGGGAAGGCAGCGAACATCTGGTCAATCTGTAACAAACCAGCGAGGTGTGCTGAGCATGACGGGAGGGGAAGTGAGAGGGGCCGCTGTGTGGGGTTGGGTCCCCATGCCGAGCCAGAGGCAGCAGGGCTGTGGTGAATGTGGGGACAAGACACTCCGCTCCCCCTCCAGGAAGACCTTGGGGCCCCGCTGCTGCAGAGAGCGGTCAGCCCCAAGGTCATGGCCTGCCTGGGGCAGCCCACAGCCAACTGATCAGGGTGGGGCCCAACTTGGAGCCTCTTAGAAGGGTATGCTAGCTCCACGGCTCCCTGGGAGGTGGGAGCCAGCCAAGACACTCTTTGGGATTGAACTGAGGGTCAACAGCTCCCTTCGTGCCTCCCTGCTTCCTTGCCCTTCCCTGCCTTTCCTTGCTCTTCTGCAGGAGCCGACCCCACAGGCCAACGTGCAGGGATGTTCCTGGGACCCCAGCCTGTAGCAGGTAAAGCAGGGATCGCAAATGCACATACACAAAGGGGGCTAGGCAGGCTGTGTAAGGGAGCAAGGGGGCCTGGTGGAGACTGTGGCTAAAAGCAGACGTACAACCCAGCTGCAGGGGCAGCAGCTGGGCAGAGCCTGCTGAATGCGGCCAAATGGACTAGGAGGTCAGACTTTTTGAGGGAATCTGACTCTTGGAGGAAAACGAGAAGTCTAGTTTTTTTTTTTCAACATGCAATTTCCACATTAAAGAAGTACTGACTAGTTATTTTTAAAAATACCTCTTGGCCAGTACTAGCTAACACTTACACTGTCCTTGTCACGTGCTTCCGCACTTTATATGTCTTAACTTGTTTAATCCTCACAGTGTCCTACCAGGAAAGTTTTATTACCATCCCCAATTTACAGATGAGGAAACTGAGGCACGGGGAGGTTAAAGAGCTTGTCCCAAGTCACCAAGCTGGTAGGAGGTGAAGGCAGGCTCTTTTAAGTGCTTGAGTTTCAGGCGGAAACCTTAATTTAATTTTTAGTGAAATGTGAAAACTGTTGACTTCAGGCCTGAGAAGGGACTATTTTAAATACTTCATTAATAATATCAACAGGAGCGCTGCTTATTGATACAGGACTTTGGGTAAATTAGCAAAAGTGCCCCTTTTTCCAGGCACATTACTGCCTCCTGCCAGAAAAAGTCATATATACAGCCTTAAAAAAAATGAAATTACAACAGGACACTTTACTGCCATCTGCTGGAAAACAATTGCAACCCATAGATAACTGCAGTGTGTTTCATGAGCGCAGCAGCCGGAATTGCTCAGTGCGGAACCTACACAACAATATATGGCACCCTCACTTCGTCAGGAAATTGGTGCTCTAACCAGGGCTCTGTGCACTGTGAGGAAAGGGGACCTAAAGTCAGACAGACCTAGGTTTGAATCCAGGCCCCGGCATTTAGAATTCGTGGTGGTCTTTCAGGCAAGTGACTAACTTCCCCGGGCCTGTTTCCCAATCTATAAAGTGACAATAAATACTAGTCCCTGCTTCATAGGGCGGTTGAGAGAATGAACTGAGATAAGGGGCTCAGTAGCAGGTTCTCTGTCAGTGTGGGGCCAGGAGTGTTTTAGGAAAGAAGGTCACACAGGAGCTGGGGTGCAGTGTGTGTCCAAGGGGCCATTACCTCCTCTTTGGAAAATCTCTCTGCCTGTGTCGTCAGCATCTCCCGAACGCTGCCGAGAGAGAAGAGCAGGTGTTGGCACCAGGTGTGTCTATGGGAAGCAGGGAACCCCCATGTCCTCCCCTTCACATCCCACTCACTAATCAGCCTTGAGCACCCCTTTGCCTTCGGGGTCAAACACTTTGAATGCGTTGAGAATGGTCTCCTCGGGGTCTGCCCCTGAAAGAGAAAACAGGGTTGAACATGCCATGGGTGGCTGGGGAAACACGGAACCCCAGGAGACAGGGCCCAACTCCCTCCAAAGGTGGAAGGGCCAAACCCAGGCTGTTTTGCTTGGAGGAAAGGCCCTGTCTTCCTCTGAACACTGAACCTTGGTACTTGGGAAGAGTGGGCTGGGAATCCAGTCACTTCTGAGCAAACCCAAACTCAAACGTGAATCTAGATTTAGAAAGACTCCAGTATTTGCTAGCTGTGTGGCCATAAGCAAGTGGCTTTCCATCTCTGAGCTTTAGACCAGGAATAAGAAGAGAACATACCTCCTA
Source organism: Ailurus styani (assembly GCA_002007465.1). NCBI lineage: Eukaryota > Metazoa > Chordata > Mammalia > Carnivora > Ailuridae > Ailurus > Ailurus styani. Next base: position 760,618 of record LNAC01000056.1, on the reverse strand, counting down.
GATGCTAAACGAGGGAATGCATCCAACGTGCAGGGCATGAGGTCTGGCTCAGGGTCAGCCTTGGAGCAATGGAAACTGCTGCTTTTAATTTTTATTTTTTCTCTCCCCCCACCCCCCGCCCCAGGTTACTCTGCCTTCATCTTCTGCAAACCCTTGTCTGCCCTCCTGGTGCTTTAATTCATGCCCAGAGATGAAGATACACACACACACACACACACACACACACACACACACACACACACACAAATGCAGACACACATACACAAACATACACATATGGACTTACACATGAACTTACCCTTAAGTTTCTCCCCAAACATCGTTAGGAACACAGTAAAGTTAATTGGACCTGGAGCTTCCTTGAGCATTTCATCAATTTCCTCATTTTTCACGTTCACACGCCCTAGAGCAGGAAACACACAGTCAGGGCCCCCAGCTGGGGCACAAACAGCTCTGAGGACCCTGACATTTGCCCTTGTAATTCCACTGGAGGGAATCTAGTCTAGGGACAATCAGAGGTGGAGTGGGCACGATCAGATTCACTGGAAAAGATGTTCTCCACAGTGTTATTTATAATAGCCAGACAGCTGGAAACAACCCAAACATCTAATGGGGGAGGGGTTAGCTATTTTTATAATAGTGTCTTCAGAACACGGAACATTTTAAACAGATCTTTTAACTTTTTACTTAAATGGGAAATGCTCATATTTTAAATTATCCCTCTCGGTTGGAGGTGAGAGAGACAGATCAGAATCACCCGAGGGAATTTTTCAGATTATACCCACTGTAACCCACACAGCCTTGGAGATTCTGATATTAGCCTCTGCCACAAGCCCATATAGCACCTTTGTGCAAATTTTTAAAAGCCACCCCTTCTTAAGATAATTTATGTTTTAAATATAAAAATCTACCATGGCTCCAGACATGAATAGTACTCTGTAGAATGGTGTAGTACACAACCTGCACAGCTGTTCATGGTGGCCCTGAGTTCTGGGAGTGGTAGTGGAGGGAGGTGAGTGGCGGCAGGTTGGACACATATATTTTGAAAAAGCTCCATATACTTGTGCTCACACTGTTGAGATGTTAAATTTAAAGAGGTGAATCCAAAATAGAATGATTCCAATCTTAAAACAACCACCACAACAAAAAACCCACAAAAAAACAGATGTACCTCGAAAAGACTTAGAGGCTGAACTATGACAGTGACATGTGACCTAATGGTTACGTTTTCTTTATACTTTCCTGAATTCTGCAAATTTTCTACAGTGAGCTGGCATTGCATTCAAAATCACAGAAAAAATTATTTTAAAAGAAAAATGAAAGATATGTGAAGATACTTAAAGCCTAAACACTTTGCTATCTTCTGAAGTTGGTCTTAAAGGCCAACCATGAATGAGCCGTCTCTTTGAAAAATAACAAGCTCTTGACCTTTACAGCGGTCCTACCTTCCACCCCTCGGGAGGGTGGGGTAAGGAAACCCTCCTGCATTCCTAACGGGGGGACATACCAAGAGCAGCAAAGGTGTCCCTCAAATCATTCTTGTCGATGAAGCCATCCCTGTTCTGGTCCATGATGGTGAAGGCCTGTGGAAGGGGGTGGTTGGCTGGTCAGCCCAGGAGAAGTTGGGAGGAGGAGCCCAAGAAATTGGGCTATGGACTGGGGGAAATGGGATTCTGGGATTCTGGGACCATGAAGGATATGAGATCAAGAGTCAAAAATTGGAAAGTGTCTGCCGTTCCTCAAAATGTTAGGCACAGAGTTCCCATAGGATCCAGTAATTCCAGTGCTAGGTGTCTACCCAAGAGAATTGAAAACATCTTTTCCCCACAGAAACCTGTGCCTGAATGTCATAGCAGCTTTATTTACAATAGCCCCAACCTGTCTATCCACATGTCCATCAACTGATGGACGGATCCACCAAATGTGGTCTAGCCAACGTAATGGACTCCTACTGAGCGAGAAGAAGGAAGGAGACCCTGACACCCGTTGTAACGCGGAGGAGCCCTGACTCAGGACACTAAGTGGAAGAAGTCAGGGCAAAAGGCTACGTGCTGTACGATGCGTTTCTACGAAATGCCCAGAACAGGCAAATCCATGGGGAGGAAAACAGATGGGCGGTGGCCAGAGGCTGGAAGAGGAGGGGCATGGGGAGTGACTGCCAATGGGTTCGTGGTTTCTTTCTGGGGTGAGGAAAATGTTTGGAAGTCACAGCTCCCTGACTTCAGGAAATAACCAATGAATTGTGCTTGTAGCTTACAAAGGTGAATTTCGCGTTGTGTGAATTACATCTCTATGAAGTTGTTACTTAAAAAATCAAGTTAATACCTGGGGTCTCATCCCCCACCCCCACCCCTACCACCAGAGCCCAGTTATCTATAAAATGGGGCTGTAATCTTCCCCAGGTGGCTCCCGTGAAGACTCCCAAGACCCTTGTAAACGCCCAGGTCATTTTACAAATGACTTATCATCTCCATGTTTTTTTGAGTTCTTTGCAGCTGGTTCCTGAAAGTATTTGCACTCCCTCCCCACGCCCCTCAGCAGCTGATCTCATTCCAGAGATTGGGACAGGGGGAGGGGGGAACGGGTGGCGGGGTCTTCTCCCTGCAATTTGACAATTTCAGGTTCAGATACGAATATTTCATCCTGGGAATTCTTTCCCTGGCGGCCTATGGGACACAACATTCCTGTGATCTGAACATTAGTGAGGACAAAAAAAGTGCAAGTGTTCGTGTCTCACTTGGAGCGCCAAATGGTTTCCCCTTTGATACAGAACACACCGGCCTCTGCAGCGTATTTTCCTCTAAAAGCCCAGGTAGGAGAGTGGATGACTCAGTGTGAGCCATCACGACTGCTGGAAAATTAATTCAGAGTCTATCCTTCTAAGCCTGCGGGCAGTGGCTTAATTTGGCCTAATTGGTACTTAGGTTTACTTAATAAGGCACACTCCCATAGAATGCAATGGGGTTTTCACCTGGCTAGTGTTCAACGGTGGGGGACTATATAATTTAAAACCCAAGAGATACTCTTTTTCGTCTCTCAGTTTGGCAGAAATAATATTTTAGGCTATTAATACCCAATGTTGGTGGAGATACAGGGGGAAAAGGCATTTTTTCCTTTTGATAAGGCTGATGGGCGTAGGGATTAGTACAGCATTTCTGGGGGGCCAGCAGTCCTGGTTTTTATTTCCTTTCTTAAAGTGCCTTTGACCCAGCTGTTCTGTTTTTAGGAATTTACCTCAAGGAAACAAGCAAAGATGTGTTTGTTATTCATAATCGTAGAACAGTCTAAACAAAGGGAACCTCCAACCATAGGGAGTGGTTTCAATAAATGATAGAAAATGTGGATGAGGAATTGCTCAAAGAAAAATAGCAAAATAGTTTAAAAATAGTTTAAAAGTATGTGTGCGTAATACAAAAATGACTTGAAGGATGGATATGGGAATGTTCACTGATTATCTCTGGGTGGTGGAACTGTAGGCTGTTTTTATGTTCTTCTTTGTGCTTTTCTGAATTTCCCCCCAAATTTTCAACAAGAAACATGCTTACTCTGATGATCGGCAAAAAATATTGAAAATAATTTCTTTAAATGGCCCACGCACACGTTGAGGCTGGATCTAGGGTTGTTTGGAGGATAAAAAAGCATCTAGCCCAGAGGTCCCCGCGGGAACGTGGACCAAGGGAGCGTTCTCTCTAACAGGTGGGACTCCAGCTGGGCGGATGGTTCAGCAGCGGCACCCACCTCCTTAAATTCCTGGATCTGGGTCTGTTCAAACATGGAGAACACATTGGAATTGGCACCTTCTGCTCTCTTCTTGGCTTTCTTCGGTGCCTGGAGGGGTTGGGGGGGGGAGCATCGATGAAAAGAGTTAGAAGCTGGGAGTTAGAGAATTAGGTCAGCTCGTCCCAACCCTGAGGGAGCCTCAGCCGCTCATCTGTGAAATGGGGACATGAGGCCCACACTCATCTCGAAACAGCGATGCTGGACGGATCAGAGGACACGGGATAAGTCTCGAAACCACGCTGGTTTGGGTGGGTCGTCAGGGATCGTGAGTCTTGCGGCAGTTCCTTTGCAAACTAGGGGAGGTGGGGCTGCGTCTCTGGGGAAGGAGGCAACACTTTCAGACCAGGCCTAGCAGGATCCCGCCGCCTTTGTTTCAGTGCACTTCACAAGAAGTTCAGTAATGCTCAGAAGGAGAATTGATTGGAGGGGGGAAACCCCAGGCTCACTAAACCAAGAGGAATATACCCTTACAAAATGACACTTTTTCAGGGTGTTAAAACCCACTGCTCCTCCCTCCCCGATTCTCCTTTGATTCAGGCGGCAGTGAAATCTCTCTAAATGTTCTGTCCTTGCATAGGCAAACCGTGCAGAGAGGAGCAAGTTAACCTTTGTCCCCACCCCACCCCACTTGAAATAGAGCAAACAATTGAACACCGTACGTACGTGATTTCGTGTCAACTATTTTTCGGTGAAGATTTTATTTATTTGAGAGAGAGACTAAGCTAGAGTATGAGAGGGGAGGAGAGAGAGAAACAGGCTCTCCACTGACCGGGAAGCCCTGTGTGGGGATCCCAGGACCCTAAGATCATGACCTGAGCTGAAGGCAGACACTTAACCGACAGAGCCACCCAGGGCCCCCACAAGTAGATGCTATTACTACCGTAGCCATTTTACTGGAGAGTCAGCCTGGGCTCAGAGAGGTGGGGTCACTTGCCCAAGGTCACACAGTCACGGAAAGGCAGAATCAGAGTTGCACTTGGGCAGTCTGACTCCAGAGTCTGTGCCCCTAACCATTCCCCCAGGCTGGCCCTGATTTGGCTGCTTCCTGCTTTGGGAGGGGGACACCTAACAAAACAACACAGGGAGACAGGTTTTAAATTTGCAAGTTCAAAAGGTGAAAACAAAAAGATTCTTTTCCCCAGCTGCCTGAACAAGAGAAAAGAATTACAATTTGATCCTTAAAAGCGTTCAATCCCATTTTGCAAGCCCTGGGAGTTATTGATTCCTCGAGAGGTCAGTAGACAAGCCATAAAAAAGCCAACTCTCTTATTTTGTTTTTGCGAGTCCCTGGGAGCTGCTGTTATTTGTGGCTTATCGGGGCATTGATTGGGGTTCCTCTGTGCGCTCACACCAAGGACTGCTTTTTCACCAGGGTCTGGGGCTCTCAAAAGCCACCTTTGTCCCCCTCCCCTCTGGTTCTCTGCTCGTAGGTGCTGTTTCCTACTCCCCTCCGCCTGCAGCATCACACCTCACCGAGCCCTCGCTACTCACCATGTTGGAAAGGACTCCGCACTGCTTCCCCAGAAGAATCCCTCGGGCTGCCCAGCTCTCGGCTAGGGAACAATAAATACTTCCTTTCCGTGTTTAAAAATAACCCCATGACCACTTTTGGCAGTAATAGGTGAGGCAGACACCACCTAAGGCCCCCCCAGCCCATGCCGTTCTTCTGAAGTAAGGGGAGCTCACTCGCCACCCACTGACACATGAGACCCGAAAAGGCACTCAAGGTTAAAGAGACAGGCGGCTGGGTCACAGGGAGAGATGCTGCACGCTCTCGGCAACACTTGGGCGGCAGGCACTTGTGCTTGTCAATTTTGAGAATGAAAACGGCAGAGAGGAGACTGTTAACAATTCTCCGATGTGATCAGGGTCCCACCCCAGGGCCTTTGCACCTGCTCTTCCCTCTGTGTGGAGTGTTTTTCCATCAGACCTCAGTGAGGCTCCGTCCCTCACCTCCCTCAGATCTTTGCTCAAGTATCACCTCCTCAGTGAGACCTCCCTACCACCCTATTTAAAATAGCGACTCATCCTGTGCCCTCCAGAACCCCTTCTTTGCTTTGTTTTTCTGCAGAACACTTATCACTTCCTGACATACTGTAGAATTCACTTATTTATTTTGTTCAGTGTCAGCAAACAGCTCAGGAAAGCAGGGCCCTTTTCAGTTTTCCCACTACTCTCTCCCTGGCTCCTAGCTCCTGATGGGTGCACAGCAGCTGCTCAGTGAATACTTGTTGATTGAAGACATAACATCTTTCACTTACCGAGCACTTACTACGTGCCAGGAACCATGCACACATGTCTCATGTTCACAGTTAATTTTCCAGACACCCTGTGGGGTATAGACCATCTTATCCACTCTGTCCCCAGCTTTCATCCCCTCACTGTGTGCCAGGCACTGTGCTAGTGTGGGGGAGACTGCTGCCCAGTGACCAACTCTCTGCCGTCATGACACTGTGAGTAAGGAGTAGATGGAGAGAGATAAAGACATGCATAACCCAGATAATATCAGGTAGTAACACATCCTACATAGGAATGAGAGAGGTGCGGAAGTCACAGGTGGGAGCTGCCTCCTGTTGGCTCGGGGGTCCTCTCTGAGCAGAGACTGGGAGAGAGTGCCCCTAGCAGTGGGGACAGCAAAAGCCTCGGAGGGTGAATTGGCTTCTTTGAGGAGCAGAGGAACTTGGGTGGCTGGAGCTGAGGAAGTGAGGGAGTCCAGGGCATCAGGTGAAGCCAGCAAGCAGGTGGGGCAGATCACAGGCCTGGGATTTCATTCCAGATGCAAGAAGAGCCATAGGGGAGTTCAGAGCAGGAGACCCTTTGTCTAACCTGTCCTGGGGGCTGCCAGTGCCCTGGGACATACTGATTTGGGAGCAAGGCCAGCAAGCACCACCATGGAAGGAGACCGTATCAAGCAAATCAATTCACGGATATGTTCTCAATTGCTCTGTTGTTCTGGAACCTTCCATGGGTGATGACAGGAGAAAACCGACAAGACTCTTGGCTCCCAGGAATGAATAGGTTGTTAGAATGTCTCCATTCGACCTGAGAAGGTTTGAGGCGGGAGAGTGGAGTGATTTAGCCCTCAGGCTGGGAAGTCAGATAAAACTGCGTTTGAACCTGAGCTCTGTGTGACTTTGGGCAAGTGACTTCACCTCTCTCAGCCCATAAAGTGGGAATGATAAAAAGACCTTCCTTATGAGGCTTCGGGCAGGGTGAAAGGAGATGCGGCCCAGGCAGGCATCACTCACCTCCCCTCTCAGCGGAAAACAAAATTCAATTTTGAGGGCACAAACCCAGGAACGATTTATTGCCCTGACAAAAAAAGATGTAAATTTTTTTTCCCTCTATCCAGTCACACGTGGATCAGAATTACCCAGGAGCATCTTCTGACAGGATCTTAGTAACAAAAGGTGTGTTTTTCTGTGTGCGCGCAGGTGTGTGTACACACACGCCAGAGTGGGCTCGCACAGACACGCGCACGAAGACATTACCACTATCCGCGCGCATACAGGCAGCACATAATACACACGTGCACACGGGCGCACACACCCATGCCTGTGCTCACAGATCAGTCAAGAAGAGCTTTTCTGTCCAAGATTCTCTGACAACCCCAGAATAAATGTTTCTCTAGCTAATAGGCATACCATGGATTTTCGTTAAAACCCTTGTGTGAGCAGTCAGGAGCTACAAACGGCCAAGCAACATGGTTGTTGCAGCCGCCGTCGCTGTGCAGAATGCGAGGTGGGGGATGGGAGCCCCTGGTTCAGGGGTTCGGATGGGCTCAGGCCCTCCAGAGGTAGGTGGGTGTGTAAATGGACCCATACAGCTAGTCCCTGGAAGACATATTTTATTCAACTGGATCTTTAGGAGGGATTACTGGGGGAGAGTTCTGGCTCAGTAGCTAGAGGTGCAGGGTCTCCAACAGGGCACGAAACTTCCTGGGGCCTCAGTTTCCTCATCAGGAAAATGGAGACCATAATAGTACATAACCCCATAAGGCTACTGGGGAAAGTGAGTGGGATTATGTGTGTCAGGTGGATTCTGGGAACATGGTGGCCTGAATACCATGGAGCCCCATGGCTGCTGGGACTTAGGGCCCATAGGATGTGTGTCAGGCCTTGGGCTCTTTTGAGACAACTGGTGATGCAGAGGTGCCCCCCTGCCCCCGCTTGCCGGTAGGTTGGGTCACCACTGAGGAGCCCCCCCAGAGCCCTGGGACAAGGTCCTAGGGGTGGAGAATCTGGGAAGACTTGGGGTTTGGGTCCATGTAGACTTTGAGGCATTTCACCATCAACCTCAAGAGTGCATTGGAGAGCGACTCCTGGGTGGCTCGGTCAGTTTAGTGTCTCCCTTCAGCTCAGGTCACTATCCCAGGACCCTGGGATCGAGTTCCCCATTGGGCCCTTGCTCAGCAGGGAGCCTGCCTCTTACTAGGCCCTCTGCCTGCCACTCCCCATGCTTGTGCTCTCACTTTCTCTCTGATAAATTAATTAAATCTTTAATAAATAACATCTTTTAAAAAAGTGCATTGGAGAGAGTGGGTGGGCTGGTACCTTCTCTGTCCTCAAGGCTGGGGTGGCTTTCTTACCGATGAGCCATAAGCTCACAAGACCAGAGACACCCCCCCCAACCTTTCTACTGCCCATGGGATTCCTACAGCTGAGAAGTGTCCCCCAATCACACAAATCCCATGGAGCCAAAGAGAAAAATAACTAGCCCACCTGAGGTACTCAGAAGCCAAAGAGAAGGCTGGGCTGGCAAATCAGAATAGCAACTTCTAAAACAATCAGAAAACAAACCCAGTGTGTTGGTTTCCAATTGCTGCTATAAAAATATTATCATAAATTTGGTGGCTTCAAACAGCACCAGTTTATTATCTCACCATTCTTGAGGTCAGAAATGGAAACTGGGTTGGCAGGGGTGAAGAAATCTTTCCTTGCCTTTTCCAGGGCTTGGCCACATCCCTTGGCTCATTAGGTGGCCACATCACTCCAGTCTTTGACTCCAACCTCTCTGATCCTCCTGCCTCTTTCCCATCTTCTAAGGGTCCCCTGTGACTCTATTGGGTCCACCTAGATAATCCGAGCCACTTCCCTGATTGCACCATTCATAACCACATCCGCAGAAACCGTGTAAGCTAACGTATTCTCGGGTTCCAAGGATTAGGATGTGGATGTCTTTGGAGAAGTTTAGTGCTACCCACTACCACATCTAGAGAAACAGAGCAGCTGGAGAAAACAGATCAACTGCTGAGTAATATTAATTACAACAATAAAACTTAAGTTAAAACTCATGGAACTATACACCAGAAAAAGGTCAATTTTATTGAATGGTAATTTAAAAAAATTACCCATTGACAATTTTAAGAGAAGAGGTGAGGAGAGGGGAAAGAAACATGTAAGTAGTGCTTATAGATGGACTCTGTTTTTTGTTTTTTTTTTTTAAAGATTTTATTTATTCGTTTGACACAGAGAGAGAATTACAAGTAGGCAGAGAGGCAGGCAGAGAGAGAGGAGAGAGGAGGAAGCAGGCTCCCCGCCGAGCAGAGAGCCCGATGTGGGCCTCGATCCCAGGACCCTGGGATCATGACCTGAGCCGAAGGCAGCGGCTTTAACCCACTGAGCCACCCAGGCGCCCAGATGGACTCTGTTTTTAAGCAAGAATGATTCCGATCCCCAATTCAAAGGATATTAGTTACTCAGATATTTATTGAAGCCTTACTATGTGCTGGGCCCTGTTTCCAGGGTCTGATGCATATCAGTAAAACTTCATTCGGTAAGCGGAGACACACATATAATAAATCTGACAAGAGTGGGTATTTATGTCCAATTGTAATATGACACAATATTCTCCTTTAAAAATGTAGCAGTGTATTAATTTGATTATTTTTTTTAAACTGAGTATGTGGTTTACTCCATAAAACTAAAACAGAACAAAACACCTAGGGAAATTCAAGTGAAACTCTAAAGTCTTTAGCTTAAAGAAATCAGCTTTAAGACCTGATTTCTAAGCTAAAAATTAAGTGGATGAATTGCAAAAAGTGGATGGTCCCTACTGCAATCCAAATACAAGGCTTGAGTCCGGGCCAGCTTGCCTGTGTGATCTTCTGCCGTTTCTTCTGAGTCTCAGTTTCCCCATCTGTAAAATGGGGATAATAATAGCACTCACCTCATAGGGTTTTCATGAGGCTTAAATCAGATAGCCAATTGTGAGCACTCCTTAACTGCTAGCCGCTTGACTGTTTTTGTTTTGTTTTGTTTTTTTAAAGATTTTATTTATTTATTTCACAGAGGGAGAGAGATCACAAGGAGGCAGAGAGGCAGGCAGAGAGAGAGGGGGAAGCAGGCTCCCTGCTGAGCAGAGAGCCCGATGCGGGCCTCAATCCCAGGACCCTGAGATCATGACCTGAGCCGAAGGCAGAGGCTTTAACTCACTGAGCCACCCAGGCGCCCCACTTGACTGTTTTTTAGACCCCCACTTGGGGCCAGGCAGTTTCCAACCTTTTCCCAGGCCTAGGAGACGGGAGTATTTGAAAGGGGGACAGTCTTTTTTCCATTGACCATTTGGAGCCTCACCATGGAGCATCATGGAGAACCTCAGGGTCAATGTCTCCATTTGAACTTGGATTTAATGCCTTTGCCTTGTTGACTGTGTTTTCAGTGGGTAGAAAGGAGGCTTGGAATGAGGGAGACAGGTAAGGAATACTTGAACTCCTAGAAGGCTTTGATTCCCACTTTGCTAATCACTGCTCCGGATGATCTCCTTCTTCTTCTTCTTTTGGGGTGGGGGTTGTTTTTTTGTTTATTTGAGAGAGAGAATGAGCAGGGGGAGGAGTAGAGGGGCAGAGGAAGAACTGCTGAACAAGGAGCTGAAGCAGGGCTTTCCTGATGTTCTTCTAAAGTAAACATTAACATTTAGATTTCAGGGCTGCCTGGGTGGCTCAGTCGGTTAAGCATCTGCCTTCAGCTTGGGTCATGATGTTGGGGTCCTGGGTTTGAGTCCCACCTCCGGTTCCCTACTCAGCAGGGAGTCTGCTTCTCCCTCTCCCTCTGCCCCTCCTCCCTGCTTGTGTTCTCGCTCTCTCAAATAAATAAATAAAATCTTTTAAAAAAAAGCATTTTAAATTTCAAAATGATGCATGGTCAAATAGGCAAAATGAACCTCAGGAGTTTCTGAGTTTAGCAAAAAATATAGAAAGCCCAGTTAAATCAGAATTCGAGATAAACTATGAGTAGTTGGGGGTTTGGGGCCGCTGGGGATGTTTTGTATCTTGATCTGCGTGCTGGATCCACAGATGTACAGTGTTTGGGAAGATTCATGGAGTTGGACTTCTCTACCAGTGCCCTTCTCTGTGCCCATGTTACATGTCCACAGAAAGTTAAATCGGTGCTATGTGAATGAATGCATTCCTAATATAAAACAATTTGAAATACTACAGAAATATATCGACTAAAAAGCTTCCTTTCTATCATTGCAGTCAAATCCTCCTCGGAGGGAATGAATGTCTTTGTATGTTTGGTATAGTCTTCCAGCCTATATGTTTTAGTTTTTGTTTTGCGTTTTTATAATTTTTTATTTATTTTAATTCCAGTGTAGTGAACATACAGTGTCCTATTACTTTCAGGAGTACAATATAGTGATTTAACAATTCTGTGTATTACTCCTTGTTCATTGTGATAGGTGTGCTCTCAATCCCCTTCCCCTCTTTCCCCCATCCCCCCTTCCACCTCCCCTCTGGTAACCACCAATTTGCTCTCTATACATAGTTAAGAGTCTGTTTTTTAGTTTGTCTCTTTTTTCCCCTTTGTTCATTTTTTTTTTTTGTTTCTTAAATTACATATGAGTGAAATCATGGCATTTGCCTTCTCTGACTGGTTTATTTCGCTTAGCTTTATACTCTCTAGCTCCATCTGTGTTGTTACAAATGGCAAGATTTCGTTCATTTTTATGGCTGGATAATATTCCAGTGTAGAGAGGTATAACCCCACACATGTAAACCACGTCTTCCTTATCCATTCATTTATCAGTGATCACTTAGGTTGCTTCTATAATTTGGCTCTTGTGAATAATGCTGCGATAAAACTTGGGGTGCACGTATCCCTTCAAATGAATGCTTTTGTATTCTTTGGGGATATACCCAGTAGTGTAATTGATCACTAGATCATAGGGCAGTTCTATTTTTAATTTTTTGAGGATGCTTCATTCTGTCTCCCGCAGTGGCCACACCCATTTGCATTCCTACCAACAGTGCACGAGGCATCCTTTTTCTCCACATCCTCACCAACACTTAATGTTTTCCAGACTATATTTTTAATCGTTTGCTTTTTAACCTGAGCTGCCCCTGTGGGAAAGTACATGTCTCTTAAGTGTCCTGGGCAGTAAGTTTTTGCCTATGTCACCACCCAACTCAAGACAGAACATTCCAGTTCCCAAAGCTTTCCCTAGTGCCCATCAACATCCCCCGCCTCGTAACCTTTTTTTTTAAACCTCTTGCACCGTAGATTCATTTCACCATTGTAGAACTTCATAACATTCCTTCTAGACTTGCTTCAAATAAAATTTTCATTTTAGAATTCACAGAAAAGTTGCCATGTTCCCATAAACTCCTCCCTCAGTTTCTCCTAATGTTAATAACTTACGTTACTGTGGGATATTGGTACATGACTATTAATCAAACTCCAGAGTTTCTCTGGATTTCTCTGATTTTTCCACTGCTGTCCTTGTTGTTTCTGTCCTGGGAGACCATCTTGCATTTCCTAACTCTTTCTCTCTCTCTCATTTGCACATACAATTAGACATTTGTTCACACTGATACCATACCACACACATACGTAACATACAAATATACTTTTTCACACAAATGGTAACACACGCACACACATGCCACTTGGGCCTTTCCACTCCAGGACACGTCCTGGAGACCTTGAGAGGAGGCCTGGCCCTCACCTCACTAATCAGATGAGATGCATGTCTTCCCCTCTGTGGCCCATCGAGGTGCTGGTGGCGGAGCCGGGTCACACAGCCGGCCCACTAAGTACATGCTCTTCAGAACACCAGCTGAGTGGGGCGCCAAGAACAAAACAAAGAAAAACTCCACAAACTTTTTTTTGGAGAGGATTAGCTACATTTTTAAAAAGGATTAAAATAGTCATTGTGGGGGAAAATCAGAACATCGTGGGATGTTCTTACGCTAGTTTGACCATTACGCACTGTTTTTATCTTTCATTTTATATGAGGCTGTGGGAGTCAGCGTCTTTTCTGTTTTTAGGTATTTTAGAAGTTTTAATCCAGCCCCAGCTGGGGGCATTTTAAAATTAATTTCTTTTGTAGGGTGCTTTTTCCTCTGTAGCTCCTGGATTTCAGATCCAAGCCGTTATGCTCCACCTTGTAAGGTAAACGGGAAAGGCTTCTCCATATGGTTGTTTTATAAAATTCTTTGGAAAATCAAATGAGTTCATATATTAATATCAGTGACTTAAAGAGTTAATCTAGTAACACATTAAAATTTAGGACAGAGCCTGGCTCAGAAAAGTGCTAGATATGCACTCACTACGTTAGCACTGGAAGTAACTGGCTTAGTGGGTCAACTTGCCTTGGGCCGTCATGCCCCTTTAAGGGGGGTGGTGAAGTCAGCCATCTCCAGATAGAACAAAGGCATACCAGGCCCTGCCAGCCCCAAGCCTGGTGGCTGATAGACACTGTCATCAAGTGATAGCGCCTATCTCCCTGTGTCAGGGCCCCCAGGCGTCAGCGGGAGCCACCAAGTGGGGAAGGCCGCTTCTCCAGCAAGTCAGACGTGGGTGCACCAGGCCTCGTGCCCAGTGGAGATGGGTCAGCCACATTATTGGGACACTGGCTGTGTGCAGAGTGCAGTTTGGGCAAGCAACAGTCGCTCAGGCTGCCTCAGTTTCCTCATCTGTGAAATGGGGATAATAGTGGTCCTTACTTTCAACATTCTTAGGAGGTTTGAATGAGTATGAGTATAGTTAGCTGATACTTGGAAAGTGCTAAGATACTGCTGAGCATACAGGAAGTGTTCAGGAACTGTCAGCTCTTATTCTTGGCTGTGACCGGGGTCCAGGGAGATGGGAGTCAAAGAAAGAACATGATCAAATACGAATTCATTTTTTCTCCTCTTCCTCTCCCAAACCTTTTTTCTATTAATGACTTTACTGCTCTTTTAGGCACCCAGACCAAAATCCTCAGACATCTTCGTTTTGCCCCATTGGTGACAAAGTCTATCTATTTTGCCTCTAGAATGTCTTTTTTTTTTTTTTTAAGATTTATTTATTTATTTTAGAGAAACAGAGAGAGCACGCATGAGTGGGTGGCGGAGCACAGAGGGAGAGAAGCAGACTCCCTGCTGAGCCACCCTGGTGCCCTGCCTCTAGGATGTCTTGCAAATCCACTTTCGCAGTCCTGTCCCAGGTCTGGCCTACAGTAATAGATCTCAATTGGTTTGGGGCCTGTCCTCTTATGACTTTCTACCCCTATCTTTTTCATATCCCCAGTGTAAATACTTTCTTCCATGCTTCACTCTGATGATGACTCACACATGTTCCGGAACCTTCAATGGCGCCCCACGACGTTGGGAAGAAATCTCCCCTCCTTGGCTCAACAGTGAAGATCTTTTACCACTTGACCCTGCTCTGCCAGAATGGTGTAATGATTGAAAGCTGGGTTCCAGGTCAGCTCCTCCATTTGCTTAACTGTGAGGGCCCTGAACAAATGACTTAGCCAGCCTAAACCTCAGATTCCTTACTTGAGAAACAGGGGAAACAGTGGTGCTGACCTCAGATGATGGTTTTTAAAGTAAAACTAGAAAATTGTGACACTAATGATAGCCGCTGACATTTATTATGTGTTTACTCTGTGCCGGGCACTGTTCCAAGTGCCATCCCCATGGCAACTCCTGCCGTGTGTGTGAGGGGCTTTACGTAATGCTGGGCACAAAGTACGCGTCTGTATGTGCATGCACGGGTTTGTGTGTAGGGGAGCGGTTATTATGGTTTACCTTTCCAGGCTCATCCTGCTCTAGCTCCGCCTCCCTGCTCCAGCCCCGCCTCCCTGCTCCAGCCCCGCCCCCTGCTCCAGCCCCGCCTCCCTGCTCCAGCCCCGCCCCCTACCTTCTAAGCCCCTCGCGGCGCAGAGCTCTCGCGGGAAGATGCTCTGTGGCACTTGGCGAAAATGTTCGGTTTTTGAGTTATGCCTCCTTCCATGACACCTCCATGGTGGAGAAAGCACACACCTGAGCTGACTGAGTCCGGCAGGCGTGTGTTGGCTCCTGGCAGGGCTCTTAAATCTGGTGGTGGGTCCTTAGGGATAGGCGATAAAGACTGGGGATAGGAGGCCTGGGCAGGCCCCCAGCCACTGCCCCTTGAACTTGGCAATCTGAGGTCCGCAAGAAACCAGACTCTCACTTATCTAGGGTTTTCTGTGTGACAAGCATTGTGCTCAGTGCTCTACCCGTCATCTTAGTTCATCTTCAAACAACACTGTGAGGAAGGTACTAATATTAGACCCATTTTCCAGATGAGGAAACAGAGGCTGGGAGAGGAGCAGTGAGTCTGCAGGGCCCACTTCAAGTGCCTGCCAGATTTTTAACCCAGAAAGTCAGACTCTACACCTGCGCTTTTCCCCACCCTGATATTCTGATTTTAGGGCTTGGGGACCCGGGCCCCAGCTCTCACCACTTGCAGGGAGCCCAGAGGTCGGATCTGGCCCCAGGCAGCCAGACAACCCTTTGGTGGCTTTTTCTCTCCTGTTATTTTTAGCTCTTGGTCACCTGCCTTGCCTGTGTGGGGGACAGAAGCACCCAGACTATTCCATTTTTACTGGTGCCCTTCAGATGCCCGCCTGCCCACACCCGCCCGCCCTGCGAGCTCAGCTGTCTTAGTGGCGTGCCTGGCATTCCGGGGGCATTGTTCCTCTCGGTGAGGCCCAGATTCCAGCAGCAGCTGCTGCCCCAGTCTGCATCCCCCTCTAACTTTTCCGCACCCTCCTCTGCCCGCCTGTCAGAGCCCCTTTGCTGAGGCTGGGACACCGTGACAGCCAAACCTGTCACCACAGCCCTGCTCTGGAGCTATATAAAGGTCGTGCTCCTGGCTCATTCGTCATCCGACCTGAGGTTCTCAGGTGAAGGACCTTTCAGCGTGCCTTCAGCTAACACACAGCTTCGCAGGCCTGGGGCCCCTGCCCCTTCCCTGCACAGACATGCGTGTTCACGGGGCTTTGATTCTGGAGAAGGAGTCTCTGCCGCAGCTCTATTGACATTTAGGGCCAGATCATTCTTTATTACGGGCAAGGAGGCTGTCCTGGGCCTTGTAGGACACAAAACAGCATCCCTGACCTTCACCCAGTAGAGGCTAGTATGCTGGTAGTAACCTCCCCCCCTCCCCTCTGCTTCTGGGCCTGACTTGGGACAACAAACAATGTCTCCAGATCCTGCCAACTGTCCCCTTAGAGGGGAAATTATCCTGGGTTGAGAACCACTGACCTAGAGAATTACTACTATGATGAGAGAGTGGGTTCCCTGACAATAGAGAGTTTGAGGGTGGTTTAGGGGTGTTGAAGTCCACGGACCCCTCTTTGCCCTTCCTCCTGGTGTCTCCTGGTCTAGCCCTGGGAAGAAGGGAAATTTGGAGTGAGATCTGGGATACAGTGCTCCCTCTGCCGCTTGCTAGCTGGATGAGGGATGGCAAGTATTCCTCATAGAACCTCTCTTTTCTCATCTGTAAAATGGGTTGGGTAGGATTACTGATCCTATGGGGTTGCCATGAGGCTTCATCAAGATGACAGTGAACAAAAGGCAACTTTGGTTTTGCCTTCCTATTTCCCAGGGTAATCTAGCCTGTCCTTAGATGAAAAGGCAAGACTTTTCTGCTCATGGCTTTTCTGCTCACTCTTAGGTAAAGGACGGCCCTATGGTCATTTAATTCCCAGCACAGTCCTACTTCAGTATTTCAAATGTGCAGCCCCAAATGGGAGCCCAGCTCAAAACTTCTCCCTTGATTTCATGTACTTCAGCTCAGGCCTGCAGAGAGTACACAGCTATCCTGATCACATCCTTGCAACCACCACCTGGATAACTCCGAAAACCTCCCCAAGTATCTCCCTGCTTCCAGCCTTTGACCCTCTGCAGACCATTGGCACATGGCCAGGGGGACCTAATCAAGGCTGATTGTCACCACCCATACTTTTTATTTACTTTTTTATTTTGTTATTATTTGCCCCAGGGGTACAGGTCTGTGAATCATCAGGCTTACACCTTTCATAGCACTCACCCTAGCACAAACCCTCCCCAATGTCCATAACTCAGCCACCCTATCCCTACCCTCCCACCCCCCAGTAACCCTCAGTTTGTTTTGTGAGATTAAGAGTCTCTTATGGTTTGTCTCCTTCCCGATCCCATCTTGTTNTCACCAAAGCACAAACCCTCCCCAATGTCCATAACCCATCCACCCTATCCCTACCCTCCCACCCCCCAGTAACCCTCAGTTTGTTTTATGAGATTAGAAGTCTCTTATGGTTTGTCTCCTTCCCCATCCCATCTTGTTTCATTATTTTTCCCTCCCTACCCCCTATGACCCCCTGCCCTGCCCCTCAAGTTCCTCAAATCAGAGAGATCATATAATTCTTTCTCCGATCGACATATTTCGATTGGCATAATACCCTCTAGTTTCATCCATGTCATTGCAAATGGCAAGATTTCGTTTCTTTTGATGGCTGCATAGCACTCCATTGTATATATACACCACATCTTCTTTATCCATTCATCTATTGATGGACATCTGGGTTCTTTCCATAGTTTGGCTATTGTGGACATTGCTGCTATAAACATTCGGGTGCACGTGCCCCTGAGGATCACTACCTTTGTGTCTTTAGGATAAATACCCAGTAGTGCGATTGCTGGGTCGTAGGGTAGCTCCATTTTCAACTTTTTGAGGAATCTCCATACTGTTTTCCAGAGTGGCTGCACCAGTTTGCATTCCCACCAACAGTGTAGGAGGGTTCCCCTTTCTCCGCAACCTCGCCAACATCTGTCATTTCCTGACTTGTTGATTTTAGCCATTCTGACTGGTGTAAGGTGGTATCTCGCTGTGGTTTTAATTTGTATTTCTCTGATGCCGAGTGATGTTGAGCACTTTCTCATGTGTCTGTTGGCCATTTGGATGTCTTCTTTGGAGAAATGTCTGTTCATGTCTTCTGCCCATTTCTTGACTGGGTTATTTGTTTTATGGGTGTTGAGTTTGAGAAGTTCTTTATAGATTTTGGATACAACCACCATACTTTTAAATGACTGCCCGCACTCTTAAGATAAAAGACTCTTCCACTCATCTGGACCCTTCTTCCCTCCTCTCTCTGTCTAGATCAAGGTTTCTCAGTGTCACCATGCATGGCCGTAGAACTTTCTTTCAGGTCTCTGAGGATACCTACAAAGGAGGAATAGCAAGTGCACCACCCCCACCTCATCCAGTGCTCATGGCAGACATCACCAGCCAAACACAGCACTCTCTCTAATTGAGCCAGGATGACCATGCTAAATTGGAGTTGGCAGGGGAGATGAGCTGACATCTTTGACCTCTCCAACATGGTTGGATGTGGGGGATAAAGTGAGGTCAGCAGCACTATTGACATTTGGGGCTAGCTAATTCTTTGTTGTGGGGAGCTGTCTCACGCTTTGGAGGATGTTGAGTGGTGTCCCTGGCCTTTTCCCGTGGGATGCCACCCAGTTATGACAGTCCAAGATGTCTTCAGACATTGCCACATGTTCCCTGAGAACCACTGGTCTGCTCATGGATTTTCTGCTCACTCTTAGGTAAAAGAGTACTCAGGCCTTTCCCAGGACTCACTCTGGGACCATCCTCAGTCCCTTTCAAATTCCATTTCATGGAACAAATCTGCAGCGATCACCTGTTATGTGCCAGGATGAAGGGCCCTGGGAAGATGAATAAATCCTGGTCTCTGTCCTGGAAGTTTCTAGAGAAAGAGACAGACTAGCAAGCTGATAAGGCAGCACACAGTGAACGCTGCAGCAGTGTATTTGATCATTCAACAAACACTGAGGAACTACTATGTGCCAGGGGCTGTGTTGGGTGCCGGGAGGAAATGATTAATGAGATAGGAACCGTCTCTGCCCTGTGGAGCTATGGTCCAAGCAAGGAGTCAGATGTTCATCATATAATCAGACAAATAAATGTGAAATCCAATTGTGCTAAGCGAGGGAGAGAGGGGCCAGGTGCTGGAGACCTTTATCTGGGAAACTGGGTAAGAATGAATAAATTAACTAGACCGTCAAAGATGTCAGCTCATCTCCCCTGCCAACTCCAACTTAGCATGGCCATCCTGGTTTAGGAAGAAAGAGTGCTATGATTGATTAGCAATGTCTGCCATGGGTGCTGGATGAGAAAGTGGTGGCGCATGCCACATGCTGTGTGTTTGTAGGTATCCTCTGAGACCTGAGTCAGGAAAAAAATTCTAGGGCTATGTGTGTTGAGGAGAACAGGAGAGAATTTGGGGGTTGGGACACATAATGGAGCCATTCTATTTCCCCAGGAGAAGCCGGACAGAAAAGCTAAGTTTGCCCTGTTCTCCTGGGTAACTTTGGACAAGGGAATAGGAGCCTGAGGGATTAAGGGGGAGTACATGCTAATATTTCTGTATCCCAGCCAGGGTCCAGGGCCTTTTACAAAGGACAAAAATAGACAGGAGAGACGAGAAAGACAAAGAGGGACAGATCACGAATCTGCTGTGGAATGAAGGTGTGAGGCCAACTAGGGCCTCTGAGGTGAGTCATGGTTGTGCAAGGGGAACAGGCCCCCGGGAAGGGAAAGATTCTGCCTGGTACAGTGCCCAGAGACTGTCCTCAGGGTGAACAAGTGAGTGTTAATACAGATGGGGAGAGCCAGGCTGATCTTAATTCTGAAAACACAGCTGGGACTCCTGGACCAGTGAGGAATGCTTTGGGCTGTAGGTGACAGAAGACCATTAGCAGCAGCTTAGACCAATGGATCGTTATTTTTCACTTATAACAAGGAGTTTGGGAATAGGGAGTTCCATGGCCGTTTGGTAACTGGACAGGATCAGAGATCCTGCTGGTGTTTCTGTGATTCTATTGGTTTCCCCTTAACGCTACCAAGACAGTGGCTTCAGATCCAAGTAGCCTGTCTACTTCATGTCAAGGAGGGAAATATCTTTTTTAGAAGCCCCTGGAGAGTCTCCATACATTTCGTCGGCCAAAGCAAGGTGAGGTGCCCATGTCTACACCAAGCCTGGCCTACTTTCTTTGAGATCAAAGGCTCTTTGGCCAAATCCTGAATGTAGATGGAGTTCTGTTAGCAAGAAAAAAGGTGGCAAATAGATTTGGGGTAGGCACGGCTCACCCCAACCCCTACAAAATAGCGGAAGTAATATTTCCCAGAAATGTATAGTGGAATACAAGATGCTCTGTAACCAGAAGCTTCTCTAGCCAAAGACTCTAGTTAAGTAAGTTCTCCGTTACAGAAGTTCTCAGAGCCTTTTCAGAATAACAATTAATATGTGTTGAGTACTGACTACTTGTCAGGCACTGTATTAGTTGCCTTACTTTTATTATCTCATTAGATCTTTTTAAAATCTCATTAAATCCTTATAATAAATCTAGGGGACAAAGGATATGGAAACTAAAGAAGAGGCCGGAGCCAGAACATGAACCCAGAATTCTGGTTCTAGACCATTCTGCTAAACTGTATCCGACAGAGCAAACATTTACTAAAATGGGCAAATTATTCCCCTCTTGGGGGATGCTTTGCCGAGGCTGAAAGCCTGAAAATTTCCTCCACCAAGACTGGCTCTGGTTACTAGGAGAAAAATTCAGATTTAAATATCATGTCCTCCTGTGGACCTCCCCAAAATCAAAGTCTACCTCTGACTCTCTTTTTCACAACATCCTGTTCTTCCCTTTCAGACCCTTTACTACAGTGTTAAAGTAGATATTGGAATTTATGTGCTAAGCCTCTGTCTCCCCACTAGAATATCAACTCCATGGAGGCTGAGATTTTTGTCTTTTTCTCTGCTATATTCCCAGCACCTAGCACCATGTCCTGCCCACTGTGACTGCCCCATAAAAATGCCAAGTCAATGAACAAATCTGGCCAATCCATTTCGTCCTCTGTAACTGAACTTGCACATTCATTTACAAGTCTGGGTAAAAACTGGGTTTGAAATTCTCGTTTTGTGGCGTGGGTTGGATGAAAGAATACATGCTAAACACAAAACCGGAGAAAAACTCTGGACTTTAACTGACTCTAGAGAAACCAGAAGTTTAAAAAAAGATCACTGGAGGGTTGACTTAGAATTACGGCTGATTTCCATCAAGGTCAGGTCAGACCAAATTTTTCAAAAGGAGAGATTCATCCACTGTGAGAGATGAACTCGGCCTGAATTAGGACTTGGAGCCAAGGGAGTGAGCCCCAATTCCTTCTCAGCCCCTCTTCCAGCCTGGAAATTCCCCCACAGACTTATCTAGTGGCCCAGAGGAGAACCCAGGGGCCTCCTCCACCTGGTTTCTATCCAAATTCCCAGGTTTAATTATTTGAAATGCATCTGGGCCATCAGCTGAGCCCTGCAGTTCTTCACATTTACCAGCAGGGGGCGGTGCGACTTTAGAGCTCAGCCCTGCTGGGTCTGCTAGTGGGCAAATTCAGGGAGAAGGAATCCGGAAAGGTAAAAGGGACATCTTTTCTCCCTCCTGTCCCTCGCAGATCTGCCAGATCCATCTCATCCCACCCCTTTTGAAAATTAGAAGGGCGAGGACAAAAGTTCTTGTGAAGGAAAACCACATGCTTGTTTGTATTTTTCTTTCTTTCTTTTTCTTTCATTCACTCATTCCTCCAGTATTTATTGAGCTCCTACTAGGCTCCACGCCTTGTTTTAGACTCTCTGAATCAACACAGAACAAAATAGACAAAAATACCTACCCCTGTGGACCTGATCTAGGTAGGAAGGAGAGGCGGAGGAGATCATAGGCGATGAACATAATAAATGAGCGAATTACGTATTAGGTTGGAAATTGTTATGTTCTTCTGTGGAGTAAAAGAAGGAACTACATATAGTAAGAGGAAGGTGAGAGAGAGGTGTGTGTGCGTGATTTTACATAAAGTGGTCAGGAAGGGGCCTGGAGGAAATGACATTTGAGCAAAGACTTGGAGGAAGTGGAGGTAACTGACAGAGAATATTCCAGGCAGAGAGACCTAACTGGCAGGGTCAAGGCCATGCTGGCATGATTTAGTTCATAGTTTTAGAAAGTGCAAAGTGATATCTACCTACTGTGGGAAAATCAGACGTTGAAAAGAAAATTATCACCTGTAATCCCTCTTCTCAGAAACAACTTGGTGGTGTATATTTTTTGTGGTCTATTTTTAAGCATATGCATATACAAATGTACATATATGTTCCTTTTTTTTAACAAAATGGGGGGCATTCCACTCATACAGTTTTTTTTTTCATAGCCACTTGTTTGCTTAATTATGAAACCAGAAGATCATTCTATGTCAATAAATATTGATCCACGTATCATCTG
Organism: Ailurus styani; assembly: GCA_002007465.1. Classification (NCBI taxonomy): domain Eukaryota; kingdom Metazoa; phylum Chordata; class Mammalia; order Carnivora; family Ailuridae; genus Ailurus; species Ailurus styani. Next base: position 738,279 of record LNAC01000056.1, on the reverse strand, counting down.
TAGAATGTCCCATTGTATGGATGCCCGGATTTTATTCAATCATTTCCCCCTGTAATGGGCATTTAGACTGTTTTCCATCTTTCTTTATAAAATGGTGATGCAGCCACCACTCTTGTATCATTTTTTCATTGTCCAAGTATCTAATTATTTCCTTAGGAAGCCCTTACAAAATGCTGGCCCGAAGTTTGTGCACCCTTTGAAAGCTTTTATATGTGAGATCTATGTGTTTGTCAAGAGGGCATTTGGGAGAGTTTCAGGGGGATCCTATGGTTGCCTGAAGACGTGCTCCTTGGTATGACATTGCCTTTTCTGAAAAAAAAAAAAAAAAATCCTGCAGGAGGGTTTGTCTCCAGGGGCTGGCCATATGGATAATTTTTATTTTAATTTTCTTCTTTACACATTTCCATATTAATTTTTTCTATATTGGGCATGGATTGCTTTTTATATTAATTTTTCTCATCAAAGCAATATTTGCTTCTTATAAAAACCAAACACAAGAGAAGTGTGGAAGTAGAAAGGGAAGGGTCCTATCTCTGCAGAAGTTGCCACAATCGATTGTGTGGGTCCAGCTTTTAGACATGGTCCAGCTCAATCCACATTTCTGCTTTCAGTGACACATCTCTCTCCACTGTGCTCACTCTGTTCTAGTCCCACTGGCCTTCTTGCTCGTCCTCAAGCACATCAGGCTCATTTGGCCTCAGGGCCTTTGCACCAGCTGTTCTTGAGGCCTGAAGCCCTTCTCTCAGATCTTCACTCAGTTGGTTCTTTGTCCTCTGCATGTCTGAGCCCGAATGACCCTTCCTGAGAGAGAACCCCTCCCTCCGACCCCCAGAGTAAAGAAGTCTTCCTCCGACTCTATCACATTGTCTTGTTTAATTCCTTCTTAGTACATAGGGCAATCTGACCAGATCTTGTTTTATTTATTTGCTTCCGTATTTTCTGTCTCCCCTATTAGACTTGAAGTTCCTTATAGGCAAGGATTTTTGTCTGTCTTGTCTACCACTGTCCAGTGACTGGCACGCAGAAGGTGCTCATTAAACATTTATGAATGCTGTTGCCTGAATGGACATACATAAACATGCATATGCTTGAAGACTAAATGGAGAACTCTTACCACTCAACAACAAAATGACAAATAACCCAATTTAAAAATGGGCCAAAAACTTGTATAGACATGGCCAAGAAGCACATGAGTAGATACTAAACATCATTAGTCATTAGGGAAATGCAATCAAAACCATAATGAAATACCACTTTACACCCATTAGGATGGCTGTTAAAAAAAAAAGAACCCAGAAAAGAAAAAGTGTTGACGAGGATGTGGAAAACTTGAAACCCTTGCAAATTGCTAGTGGGAATGTAAAATGGTACAATTGCTGCGGAAGACAGTTTGGCATTTCCTCAAAAAGTTAAACAGAATTACTATACGACCCAGCAGTCCCACTCCTAGATGTAGACCCAAAAGAATTAAAAACGGGTCTTCGATCAAAATCTTGTAAACACACGTTTGTAGGAGCACTATTCGCAATAGCCAAAAAGTAGAAACAACCTAAATGTCCAGCAACTGAGAAAAGGACAAACAAAATGTGCTCTACCCAGACAATGGAATATTACTCAGCTTTCAAAAAGAAAGGAGCGTTGGCACCTGCTACAACATGGGTGAACCTTGAAAACAGGATGCTTCGTGAAAGAAGCCAGACACGAAAGGTCGCGTGCTATATGGTTCTCTTTATATGAAATATCCAGACTAGGAAAAGCCATAGAGACAGAAAGCAGATTGGTGGTTGCCAGGGGCTGGGGGAGGGGACTATTTAATGGGTATGGCGTTTCCTTTGGGATGATGAAAATGTTTTGGAATTAGAGGCAATGGTTGCACAACATCGTGAATGTACTGAATAACACTGGGTTTTCTACTTTAAAATGGTTAATTTTATATTTTGTGAATTTATCTCACTAAAAAAAAATACTGTCATAACAATAATCAATCAATCAAATTAGGACCATGTCACACATTTAAAAAAATATCACAAGGGCTCATTTAAAACCCGTCTTCTGTTCTCGCTTTCTTCACTTAATATATCTTAGATATTGTTCTCTAAGGGGCTACTTTGGCCTTTGTAATGGCTGCAGAGATTTCCATGGTGCAGAAGTCTTGAGTTATTTATTTGACCCCTTGTGGACGGACAGCCGGTTGTTTGGCCATTATAAACAATGCTGTATGAGGATTTCATCGAGGGCAGGATCAGACTGAGCGGGGCTGGGAGGGGAGACAGAATTCTGCAGCACCCCTCTCTGTGTGGGCTCTGCATGCCTAGCAGAGGGCTTCACTTTAGAGCTTGTTCAGGAAGGAGGGACAAAAGGAAGAAGCAAACCAGAGGAAGACACGACATGGGAGCCATGGGGGTGGAGAAGTGGCGGGGGCGGGGGCCCTTGGGAGAGATCGTTGACCCTCAATGGCTGGCAGCCTGCAGCGTGGGCCTCTCGGGGTGCTGGTGACCCCCGAGCGTCCCCCCCGGGCCCTTCCTGACAATCCCGTACAGGCTCCTTTCTTGAGCCCCGCACCTTTCCTTTCACATGCTGTCTGGGTTAGGTATCTGGGCTTTGCCTGCCACCTGCCGCCCTGGATTGCCTTCCACGATTTCCAGACCTTGATGGGGAGGGTGGGGGAACAGAGGCCCAGATTCCTCCCTCNGGGTGGGGAAGGACAGAGCAGAACATGGTCCCAGCGTGGGCGTGGGAGACAGACAGCCTGGGCTTGAGTCCACTCTGTACTGCCTCCTACTTGTGAGACTGTGGGCAGCACACCAGTCACTTGGAGCCTCAGTGTTCCCGTCTGTCAAACAGGTGCAATCACAGTCCCCACTTCTCGGCACTGAGAAGATTAAGTGAAGAATTTCTGCAAGTGTATGGTACAGGGCTGGGCACATAGCAGGTTTTCAGGAAGTAGTGGCTAATATTCGTGCTAGTGTTATTTCTAGCATCATTGCTATTTTACCTCGATGAGCGGCTAGAGAGAAGTCCAGTGTGCCCATTTTACAAATAAAGATGTTGAAGGAAAGGCCACCAGCTGGGTCACATAACCCATAACACACACATGGCACAATGTTCCCTGACTCCTTCAGCTTCTCCCATGGCATCTTTCCTCACCTTGATGAGCTCCCCAGATGCCCAGGATGGGAACTCCCAGCTTTCCTAGGAAGCCAGCGTCGCGTATCCAGAGAACAAAGAAACAGGCTGCTCAGAGAAGGCTGGCATCTGGAGGCGTGGTTTGACCATCTCCGCTCAGGGCAGCTGTGTGCCACCAGCTTGAGGCACAAGCAACAGAAAGCAGTGAGCACAGCACTGGGAAGGGGCAGTGAATGAGAAGGAGCAGCGAATGAGACCATGGATCCTCAGGAAACTGACTCCACCGGCCCAGATGCTGGAAGACTCCAGAAGGGTCCAAACGTGAGCTGTGGGGACAGACCTGAGATCCAGGACTCTTCCTCCAAGGACACCCCTAGGCAAGACGACTTTGCCCAAGACAACTTTAGGGTCTGCCAAGACTTCAGCAGATGTTTCAGGATGTGTTTTGAGATCCACAGATGAGAACAGCCGTGGAATTCATAGGAGTGTTTTCAGTTTCCAGCCAGAACCACATCTGTGCTTTTCTGTAGGTTGTAAAAAGGAAAAAGAGAAAAGTTCTGCCTAAATTTTTCTGATAGAAGTAATACATGCTCATAGCCAAATAAAGGTTAGAAGACGCAGATGAGTCTAAAGAAGAAAAAATCCTCTCTCGAGCTCCCCCACCCAGAAAAGAGCATGGGTAACATTTCTTCTAGACTTCTAATGTATTCAGACCCATGCACTCCCCCGCCCCCGTACTGTACATATTGCTTCTTATTCTGCATTTTTTTACACTTAAAATATGTCATGAACACCTCTGCATGTCAATAAATATAGCAGAATGTATCCTTTTTAAAGGTTGCACTGTAGTCCACGGATATGCCAGCATTTCTTCGCAAACCCCCTCTGCGTGGACCTCCAGGCTGAGTCAAATTTTTGCCTGATTATAAGCCATTCTCTATAGCCATCCTTGTATCTTATCTGACTACTCCCTTGGAATTAATTCCTACTAGGGCCATTGTGGGGGTAATGGCACTTTCTAAAGGGATTTGATGCATGGAACCAAACTACCTTCCAGAAAGGTGCTAATTTACACATTCACCAGCTGTACATTATCCCACACCCTCACTAAAACCGCTTACTTGAGGGCTTGAATATATTTCCAAAGTGCTTTTTAGCCATTTTGATTTCCCCTCCTCCTCTTCATCCTCATTCCTCTTGTATTGCATTGCAGGTTTCTGTCACTTCCCACATTTAAAAAAAGGTACTGTAAAACAGTTATTTTTTTTCTTTTTGCAAATACATTGCAAGTATTTTCCCAGTTTTCCGTGTCTTTATTTTATTTCATTTTTATTGTGGTAAACATTCATGTATTAAATGCATCGTAACCATTTTTAAGTGTACAGTTCAGGTGCCTTAGATGCATGCAAAGAGCTCCATAGCCAGCACTGGCATCCATCCCCAGAATTTTTTCATCCTCCCAAACTAAACTTTGTACCCATTAAACACCAACTCCCCATTCCTCCCTTCCCTCAGCTCCTGGAACTTCTATTCTTTCTGTCTCTCTGACTTTGACTATTCCAGAAACCTCACGTAAGTAGGAGTCTTAGCCTATTCGTCCTGTGACTGGGTTCTTTCACTTAGCATAATGACTTCACGGTTTATCCATGCTGTCACATGCGTTAGAATTTCCTTCCTTCTTAAGGCTGGATAATATTCTCCTGTATGGCTAGACCAGATTTAGCTTATGCATTTAGGCCTCAGTGAACTTCGGCTGTTGTCAATAATGCTAATATGAACATGATGTAGAAACATCTGTCTGTGTCCCTGCTTTCAGTTCTTTGGGGCTTATGCCCCGAAGTGAATGTCCTTAACTTTTAACTTTGCCTCTTAACTTTATGACTTTTTCTTTCATATGCAGAAGTTTTACATTTTGAACTATTCATCTATTAATCTTTTCTTATTGCTTTGGCTCTAGACTATTTTTAAATACCTCTAGGTAAGGACTCTATTACTGTGTGACAAACCACCCAATACTTTGAAAATACTTGAAAAAACAATCCTCGTTTCTATTGCTCATGAATCAGCAATTTGGACAGGACCCAGTGGGGTTAGCTTGTGTTTGCTCCAAAGGGCTTTAGCTGAGACAGCTGAGTGGGGGTGGTGGGAAGATCCACTTCTAAGACAGCTCACTCATGGGGCTGGCATCCTGGTGCTGTTAGCCAGGTACTCAGTCAGGGGGCTAGACTGAGGATGTCAGCTTCTCTCCACGTGAACCTCTGCAAGGGCAGCTTGGACTTCCTCCCTCACGGTGAATGGGTTTCAAGAGGGAGTATCCCAAGAGATAAAGGTGGAAGTATATGGTATTTCTGGGACTTAGCTTCAGAAGTCACACCGTGTCACTTTTGCTGTACTTCATTTGTCCAGGCAGTCATAAAGGCCAACCCAAGTTCAAGGGGATAGGACATAGATTCCACCTGTTAATGGAGGAGTTGCAACATGCTAGAAGAGCACATGGAATGGGAAATATTGTTGCAGCCATTTTTGGAAAACATAATCTTCCAAGTTTGCTCTCTGGCCACGATAATTCATACCCTCCTCATATGCAAAATACATCCCTCCAAGATTTCCCAAAAGTATTTAATCCATTACAGGTTCAGCCTCAGTACCAAGATGCAGGATCCTGCTATCTTAATCAGGTCCATGTACAGATGAAAATTCCCAAATATAATGCCTTTGGTAAGACTCCTTGAAACCTATACTTTTGACTCAAAGACCTGTGAACTAAAGAGCATGTCATCTGCCTCCCACACCCAACATACAATGGGGGGACCCGCATAGGATAATTGATATGGACATAGCCATTCAAAGAGGGAGGAAATGGGAGGTATACAGCAGTCACTGGTCCATAGCAGTTCTGAATCCAGCTGGGCAGATGTTGCCAATTCCTTGATTAAGACCCAGTATTGCTTCCTGGATACGACTCTGAGCCATCCTTCTTTTTCCATAAAATATAGACTGTGTTTGCCACTGAGTGGTTTTCTCAGCTTGCTTCCTACCCATAGAAGGTTTGGAATCTAAAGACCTCATTTCATTTTGCTGTGTTTCTGTTGCTTTTAGTCCCAGCTGGCACTGCTTCCACTAGTACAATTCTATTAAAAACATTGTGAGTTTTCTACAAATCTTATTGAGGCTCACACCATTAAAGAAAAACCAAAATAACAAATCACCTCAAGATAAACCCTTCTCTACCCTGGGATCTCGTTGAGGCCACTGCCTTTAAGATTCTTAGAAGCCTGGTTGTACAGAGGAAAGCATCTGTGAAGCACGGTCTTTATCCCTAAAGGGGCTTTTGTCTACTTGAAAAGTTCAGTAAGGCACTGCTTTGTATGTTTCCGGTGTCTTAACCAAGGAACTTACAGTTCCAACTTGGATTTGATATTTGGTCTGAGGCTCTTCTTATTTCCATCTTTCCTTCCTCCTTCCTTTCTTTTCTTCAGTCCTTTTTTGTTTTTTCCTTTACCACATCTCTTCCCTTTCCTTTTACTAAGTCAAATTTATCGAGGCATACTTTACATATAGTAAAATCCACCCTTTTTTAGGAGTACAATGTGTAAGTTCTAATAAATGCATAAAGGTGTATAATTACCATTATAATTTAAGTGTAGAGCATTTCTATCACCCTAAAACGTCTTGTTACACCTCTGGAGTCTCTTCCATTACCCCCTTAGACCTGAAATCCCTCTTTTCTTTTCTTTGTATTTTTTTTTTAAAGATTTTCATTTTTAGGTAATCTCTGCATCCCAAGTGGGGCTCTCATGACCCCAAGATCAAGTCGCATGCTCTACCAACTAAGCCAGCCAGACACCCCTTCCCTCTTTTGTTTTCTATCCCTCTAGTTGCCTTTTCCAGAATGCCATATGAAGAGAATCATATGGGATGTGACTGATTCCATTGCATGGATATTCCATGATTCCTTTATTCATTCACCTGTTGATGGGTAGTTGGCTACTACAAATAAAGCTGTTATGGCATTGGTACACAAGGTTTTGTATGGATACGTGTTTTCATGTTGGTTTCCTATAGTTGCTATGACAAATTACCACAAATGTAGTGGCTTAAAATAACACATATTTATTATTTTATAGTTCTGGGGGTCAGAGGTCCAACATGGGTTTCACTAGGTTAAAATCAAGATGTCAGCAAGTCTGCATTCCTTCTGGAGGCTCTAGGGGAGAATCTGTTCCCTCGTTTTTTCTAGCTTCTAGAAGCCACCTGAAATTTCTTTTTAAACCTTACTGGCCCCTTCCTCCATCTTCAAAGGCAGTAATGGCCAGTCAAGTCTTCTTACCTGGCGTCACTCTGATACTTACTCTTCTGCTTTGCTCTTTCACTTATAGTGACCCTTGTGATTACATTGGGCCCACCTGGATAATCCACACCCATCTCCCTGTCTCAAGACCCTTAACTTGATCATACGTGCAAAGTCCCTTTCGATATGTAACATAATATAGATTCTGGGGCTTTGGGCATGGACATCTTTGGGAAGGGCATTATTCTGCTTCCCACAGCTTGCTTTATTTTTTTTTTTCCCTCTTGGGTAAATACCTAGGAGCAGAATACCTGGACTATGTGGCAGGCGTATATTTAACTTTTTAAGAAACTGTCCAACTGTTTTCCAAAGTGGTTGTACTATTGTGCATTCCCATCAGCACTATGTGAGCATTCTGGCTCCCTCCACATCCTTGCCAACATTTGGAATGGTCAATAAATAAGATTCCAAGTGTCACTGTAACCGATTGCCACAAACTGGGGGGCTTAAAACAGCAGAAATGTATTCTCTCACAGACCTGGAAGCTAGAAGTCTGGAATCAAGGTGTCTTCACATGGCCTTCTTAAGGACACCAGTCATTGGATATAAGGACAACCCTAATCCAGTATGACCTTGTTATAACTAATTATATCTGCAAAGACTCTATTCTCAAATAAGGTCACATTCTTAAGTTTCAGTGGACATGCATTTTAGAGGGATAGTACTCAACCCACTATAGTCAGTCTTTTAAATTTAGCCATTCTAATAGGTCTGTAGAAGTGTCTCACTGTGTTTGTAATCTGCATTTCCCCAACAACTAGTGATGCTGAGCATCTGTTCATGTGTTTATTTGCCATCTGTATATTTCTTTGGTGAAATGTCTGTTCAAATCTTTTTCCCAGTTAAAAAATTACATGGCTTATTTTCTTTTTATTTATTTTTGAAAGCTCTTTATATATTGTATATACAAGTTATTTTTCAGTTATGTGACTTCCAAATATTTTCTCCTAGTCTATGACTTGTGTTTTCATTCTTTGAATAGTGTTATTCAAAGAGGAAAAATTTAAAAATTTCGTAAAGTCTAATTTACCAAGTTTTTAATGGTTCACAGTTTTGGTGTTTTATTTAAGTAATCATGGCTTAATCCAAGGTCACAAAAATATCTCTTTCTTCAGGAAGTTTTGTGGTTTTATATTTAGGTCTATCACCTCACCATTTTTATTCAACTCTGACTGGAGGTTATACTTTGATAAAGCAAACGTGAGAAATAAAAGACATTATGTTGGAGAAAAAGTAAAATTTGGAGATGACATGATCACCAACATAGAAAAATCTGATGGAAGCTACCAAAAAAGCTACTAAAACCAGTAAGTTTAGCAAGGTTGCAGGATACAAGATCATTATACAAAAATCAATTGCATTTCTTTATACGGACAATAAACAGTTAGACATTGGAATTTTATAAAACAATGCCATTTACAATAACATCAAAAGTAAGAAATATTTAGGGATAAATCTGACAAAAGATGCACAGGACTCAGACTAAAAACTGCAAAATACTATCAAGAAAAATTTCAAGAGACCTAAATAAACGGAGAGATATAGCTTGTTCATGGGTCAGAAGACTTAAAATTGTTGAGATGTCAATTCTCCTCAAATTGAACTATAAATTTAATGCAGTCCTGATCAAAAATCCTAGTAGGCTTTTTTGTAGAAACTGACAAGCTGATTCTAAAATTCATATGGAAATGCAAAGGACCTAGTATAGTCAAATAAGGTTGAAAAGTAATAACAAAGTTGGAGAACTAACATTACCTGATTTCAAGACTTATAAAACTACGGTATTGAGGACAGTGTGGTATTGGCTCAAAGACAGACACACAGATCAATGAAACAGAATAGAGTCAGAAATAGACCCACATATAAATGGACAAATGATTTTTAACAAAGGTGCAAAAGCAATTCAATAGAGAACAGGTCATCTTTCGTCCATTCTAAATCAGGTTGTTTGTTTTACAGTAAAAGTGAATATTTTTTTAAATTGAGTTTTGAGAATTTTTAAAATCTACTTATCCTGGTTACCAATCCTTCCTAAGATACGTGTTTTACAAATACTTTCTCCCTGTGTGTAGCTCCTTGGATTTTCATTTTCCAAATGGTGACTTTGAAAGAGCAGAAAGTTTTAAATTTTGATGAAGTCCAGTTTATCAGTTTTCTCTTTATGATTTGTGTCCTATACAAGAAATCTTAAGTCACAAAGATTTTCTCTGATGTCCTCTCCTCGAAGTTTTATACCTTTAGGTTTTACATTTAGGTCTATGATCTGCTTCAAGTTAATTTTTGTATAGAGATGTGCTTTTTTTTTTTCCTTTGCGTATGGATGTCCAGTTGTTCTGGCACTATTTGTTGAAAAGACTACCCTTTCTCTATTGAATTGCCTTTGCACATTGGTTGAAAATCAATTGACCGCGTATGAGTGGGTCTATTTCTGGGCTCTCTATTCTGCTCCATTGATCTATGTGTCTGTCCTTTCACCAGTACCACACTGTCTTGATTACTGTAGCTTTATAGTAAGTCTTGAAATCAGGTAATAAAAGCCTGAGGTCTTTTCTCTGTTGGAGAATTTTTTTTTTTCTATCTGGAGAGGCTGGGAATGAGAAACACTTTTGTTTGGGGGCCCAGCAGGCCCTGGCTCCTTTATATTTAATACAGTGTTCTTTGGACATCTTTTTCCTATTGCATTTATCATAGCAAGAAAAAGCCAGATGACACTTTCAATATTCTGCTCTATCATGGAATTCATTATGTACATTTTCTCTTTTCCACATTACTGCAGGTGACAATCTTTCTGCCAACCACGAGGTCTCCCTTTCTTTCAGTTTCAGTTTTCCTTAAGTCCTTAAGTTTCCTTAAGCTTTATAACTTTTAGTATCTCCAGGCTCAGGGTCTCCTGTGCGGTTAAGTCAAGCGCAGCTGGAGCTAGACCAGCAGGGGACCTCTCTCTCCCTCATCACGGAGTCCCAGGGCCTCTCCATGTGGGCTCTCTGCATAGCTGGGACAGCGTGGCTGTGTCAGAGCAGCCAGAAGGCCTGGCTGGGAGCTGAACATTCAAGCATGAGGGTTCCAGCTCACAAGGAAGGAAATGCGCCATCTTTGTGACCTCGGAAATGATATGTGGGTAGAAGCCACTTCCACCATGTCGTATGGAGCCAAACAATCATAAGCTCATCCAAATTCAAGGAGAGAAGACATTGACTCCTCTTCTTGGTGGGGCAGTGGCAAGCTTCTAGGAGAGATATTTTTGTGGCTGTCTTTGCAAAATACAATCTGACATAGTAAGGAAACTCCCCACTTATGAAAATGCCTCACTTATGAAAATTAAAGGAAACTGAGGGTTACTGGGGGGTGGGAGGGTAGGGATAGGGTGGATGGGTTGTGGACATTGGGAAGGGTTTGTGCTATGGTGAGTACTGTGAAAGGTGTAAGCCTGATGATTCACAGACCTGTACCCCTGGGACAAATAATAATAAAAAAAAATTAAAGGAAAAAACCTCCCATATCTGATAATTATTTAGTGCCTTTCCTCATTTTGTCTTTCTTGAGACTTCCTTTGGGGATTTAGGTATCAAAACCAGTGGGATGTTGGAAGAAGCTCACACTGGCTCCTGCAAGCTGATTGTAAAATTTTCAGGAATTCTGCATGCTGGTTGTTAAACACAGCAATTATTTTAAATTACATTATATAATCTCACACTGGAATAGATGAAATTAAAAACAGGTAAAAAATATGCAACACTCATTACTTTCTAATTATTTTATAAATTTTGCTATTACCGAGGCTCTTGAGGTGAAGTAGTCTGTTGTGTCTGTGTGGCGGAAACACTGTTGCGTGGTCGCCCCTGCGAGCCCCTTCCCCAGTCCCGGTTCAGTGACTCTGCACTGGTAGCTTGCCTCTGGCCATAGTGGGAGCATTCCCACCACGGAAACTGGCACTTGCTACAAATCAGGACTTTGTGTGGTTGCTTGCCCAGCCCTGACAAAGAGACAGAGAACATGTTAACAATGCAGGTGAAGCTCTAGAGTGTGTTGTGTTGTGTTGGGTTGTACACCCCAAAAACCGGGGGAATATTCTCCCGGTATTCAAAAACTGTTACCTAATGTAGTCGCTCAAGTCATCGATGGATGAGTGAAGTTCCACTTGTGTTCCTCGTTCCAAGGTCATCTTCTCCATTACTGGAAGTGGAAGATCAAGGAACGCTCATCTCAGAACTCCACTCACGGCTGCGGTGCCTCCCACTCCGTTGGTCAGATCACCATGGACTTGCAGCCTCAGGTGGACAATGGATGCAGAGTTCAGCAAAAATCAATGGGCTGTTATCATTTATGACAACATTTAGCATGTATTATGAATATTGTCAGTAACCTTTGTGCTATACATCCTTTATATTCCTAAAACTTATGGTTAAAAAATGCACGTACGTAAATGCCTGCATACATTTTTTGAGGAGAACCAGTTGTTACCATCCACCACTCATCAAATCCTAACACTGGAAGAGTGAATAATGGAGAAGGTAGTGGGTGTCAGAAATGGTAATAGCGCAAGTTCATTGGATGCTAGCTCCATGCCGGGTGCTAGTCTAAGTCCTTCACATGCCTTCTCTCATCTCTTTCTCACAGCCCCCCTGTTAGGTGGGTACCATTTTCAAGATCAAACAACTAAGGCAGAGAGAGGTAGAGTGATTTGCCCAAGGTCACACAGTTGAGAAATGACAGAGGCAGGCCTTAAAGCCAGGGAGGCTGGATCCAGAGCCTATGTTCTTAGTTTCAGCTCTTTGCTACTTCCCAGGGGGCAGGGTGCTAAGTGTCCTGGAGAGTCGTCAAATAATTGTAATAATTCCAATGACAATAACAACAGTAGACTTCTACAAAATCAAATACTTACTTTGTACCAGGCTCTATGCTAAGTGATTTCCAGGTCTTGACATGTAATTCACAAACATCAACCGATTTCTGCTGTCCTCCCCATTTTATAAGGGAGGAAACTGAGACACAGAGATTAAGGTCACTTGACCAGGAATTCGTGGGCCGGGACTGGAACCCTGGGTCTGTCTGAATTTAGGGCCTGGGCTCTTAAACCACATTCTTAGCCAGGACTCAGGCTATCCAAAAATGATAGAACCCCCATGTAGGAAGCCGAAGGAAATGGATCCTCGGAGAGAGCTCAGAAGGCCATTTCAACCTTGACCCCGTTCTGGGACTGCACTTCTTTTTGGTATGTCTGCCTGTTGGGTTAAATCTGGAGCAGAGGCCAGGCTTGGCACAGGACTTCCCAAAATTGAGATTCAGAGACACAGAGGCCTCATTTTAAGAGCTGCACAAATCCAGCTGGGCCTTCTGTCCACTGTCTCTGTCTCCAACTGCTTCCACACAAGGAGCAACTACAGAGGCAGAGAGAAAACAGCAGGGCTGGGCCACGGGGAGGAAAGGCGAATCTCAGCGGAGGTGGGGAGGGCTGGAAGCAGCGAGGCAGAGAGAGGCGCGGGGCTTTATTAATTAATTAAGGGAGGGATGTAAAGTAGGACGGAATCCACAGAGGAAGCTAGTGCTCTGTCTTGAATTTATGGGTCACTTTTCTGGTGGCAGTTCAGGTTGCCCCGAAGAGAATAGTACCTCGGTTCATTGCCTCCTGACAAGCAAATGCAGCCTCAAAGGCAAAGTGGGATGTGCTCTGTTCTGGCTTGTAATCGAAAGAACTCCCTCCCTGGATTCCAGGAACCAGCCTTGGCCATGCAGAGTGGTCATGGGGCGCTGCTCTGGGGCCACACTGCTGGTTCCAATCTTGACTGTGCTAGTACCGGCTGTGTGACCTCAAGTGAGTGAGTTGACCTCTCTGTGCCTCCATAGCCTCCCCTGTGAAATGGTAATAATAGTACCTCCCTATAAGTGCTTGAAATGATCCCAGATGCATAGCAAGCATTCAACAACTGATAGTTACTATGTATTAATAAAGGATGGGGGTCTTGGTGCTGAGAAGGAGAAGAAAGGTGCCTCAGTTTACCATGGATTCCACATTTGACCCAAATGCCAATGGATGGTGGTGGTGATAGTATCAGGTGCCACTAATAAGTGGGTGCCACTAATAAGAGGGAAGGAGAGTTATGGCAGGCTCTGCAGTTGCCCACCGACAGCACACCCCTCTTTTCTTCCTTGCAAGAGGCCACCTTGGGGGGATTCTGGGAAGTTTATCTTTCCTAATAAGAGGAAAATAAGTTATAGAAGAATCTCTCTGCTCTAAGACTTTGGTTATTTCCTCCTCTGAACGCAGTTGTGTGAGGATGTGATGCCTGGAGCTGTGGCAGCCATTTTGTGACCACGAGGGGAAGACCAAGAAAATAACACAGACACTAGCCCAGGGCCCTGAGTATTTGCCATTCTTCAAACCAACCCTGGGGGCCTTCTTCTCCAGATTTCTTGTTATATGAGAAAAATCAACCCCTATTAATTTAGGCCAAGGTCTGGCAAATGTTTTTCTATAAAGGACCACATAGTAGATTTAAAAAAAAAATTTTTTTTTAAGTAGGCTCCATGGCCAGTGGGGAGCCCAGCACAGGGCTCAAACTCATGACCATGAGATCAAGACTTGAGCAGAGATCAAGAGTTAGACATTTAATCAACTGATCCACCCAGGCACCCCTAACATAGTAGATATTTTAAGTATAAATTTGTGGGCCATATGGTCTCTGTTGCAATGATTCAAATCTGTTGAATCATGGTATCAGCCATAGACAATATATTAACAAAGGGATGTTACTGTGTTCCAATAAAACTTTATTTTCAAAATTTCATGGTGGCCACAAATTTGCCCTGTGAAGCCAAACCTTATTTTGGTCATGTTTCCCGAATTTACTGTTCCTTGAACCCAAAGCATTTCTAACAGTATATATGGGCTGCCTTGGAGGGCATTGTCTCACCCCACATGCAGCTGTGGTCATGAGCCCTCATTGTCATCAGTACTTACAAGTTTCTAATAAACTTATTAGTATATCAGTTAATTTTCTTCTACCAATATTCCTTTCTTCCTTCCTTCCTTCCTTCCTTCCTTCCTTCCTTCCTTCCTTCCTTCCACGAACATCTGTTAACCACTTGCTGTGTATCAAAAACTGTTCAAATGCTAGGGCTACAACAGGGAATGTTGGATCCTGCCCTTAGGGAACTCTCATTATATAACAAAGGGAATTCAGAAAGGCTTCCTGGAGGAGGTGCTAAATTAGCTCCAAAGGATGAGTAGGAGTTGAAAAGGTGAAAGGCAAGGAGAGCACACAGGGTTGGGTAGGTAGAAGAACATTCCAGGCAAAAGTCCTAGGGTAGGAGGAGACCTGACACACACAGGGCTGGAATGGGGAGAGTGAAGGAGAGTGGAGGAGAAGAGCCTAGAGAGGACCTGGGGGGCCAGATCACACGGATCTGCAGGCTACCAGCTTTCATACTGAGTGCGGTGGAGCTCCTGGAGGCTTTTGAATACAGAAGGATATGAACTTATTGACGGCAGCTTAATCAAGAAGGTCTGAGGGGAGGTGGAAAGGAGAAAGCCTTGAGAAATCTGAGAAGGTGGGACTTGAGAGAGTAGATGAGGGAGGCGTCAAGGATGACAGGCAGGGCTCTGATTCTTGACTATTTGGTTTCACCTCTAAGAAGTAGTGACATGGCAGAGGGGAATTCAGAAAAGTGTTTCTGAGACCTTTATGCAATGGCTTTATCAGAAAGAAAGGAACAAGCAATGGAAAGGAGCTCAGGATTCTGCTCTATAATCAAGCTTTGGCTTGTGTTTGTCCTGGGAAGTTAACTGAGTTAATTGGACCTCAGCACAATTATCTTAATTTATAGCATTAGGTAAAATCTATAAATGTCAAGGAAGCAGCACAGGAATGTAGTGAGATTGTCAAAGAGGCTACTACATCTGCAGTATTCTCCGCTATCCAGCAGAGAGGTGCTTGACTAAAGACTCTGGGTGGACTTGGCCCAGGAGCTGTGGGGAGCTAGAAGGGGATGGAAAAGTGACAGGAACCATGTGTGTGCTAGGCAATCTCTGCAGCCAGTTCCAAACACTCTACCTATTTTTAAATTTAATTTTCATGCTTATCAAAATATTGCAAACACATTGTTGACTAGCCCTTATATCTACTATGGATTGCACACGACTGCAAATAACAGAAAACTCAAATGCTGGTAGCATAAACCGGAAGAGTTGATTTAAATATTTTAGTTGTTCACAGATAGAGCTCCAGAGGTGAGCAGTTGGTTAAGGTGCTCAACAGCATTAGATCAGATGTTTCCTTCATTTCTTGGTCTTTCCTCATGACCACAAGATGGTTGTGGCAGCTCCTCAGGTCACCAATCACATCTGTGTTCCAGGCAGAAGGAAGGTGGCAAAGCCTTTCCCAGAAGTCCCCAGCAGGTGTCTGATTATGTCATTAGCCCAAACTTTGTCTTTTGATCCCTCCTAGCTGCAAAGGAGTCTGGGAGATGAGAGTTTTTCTTTTTTCGTTTTTTAGCTTCTATAGAGGAAAGGCAAGGAGAAGGAGGTTGGGATTGGTGTCGGGTGGGTCATCCCTCAGTGTCTTCTGCTATAGTCCCTGTCCCACCTCTTCTTACCCTGCACTCGCATCTCCCTGAAGCAATTATTTTTAACTCTTTTAATGGTCTCTTCTTCCTCTGTGTTTTATCTGCATTTTCCTAAATACAATATTTACTCTGTTACTTCTTGATTTTTTTCCAGATAGACCCCTATTCACTATCAACTATAAAAGGTAAAGATTCATTTTTCTTCAGCACTACCTCCATTACTCCACATGTCACAGACACATACAGACTTCCCCACTTCATATTCTGAGTGTAGTTATGGTACTACTATATTTTTCAAATTATATTTTATTTTTACATTAAATTTAACATTTTAAAAATAATCAATAGATGTTATTTTTATCATATGATCAAGGTCAATACAAGCAGTGATAAGTCACGATGATAGTATGTACCTCTGACATGATATGATGAAAATAGCACTTTACGCCTGTAGTCTTCCTCCCCATACCTACAACCCAGTCTACTCATGAAGGAAGTATCAGACAAACCCCAGCTGAGGGACATTCTACAAGACACTTTTTTTTTTAAAGATTTTATTTATTTATTTGACAGAGAGAGAGAGATCAGATCACAAGTAGGCAGAGAGTTAGGCAGAGAGAGGAGGAAGCAGGCTCCCCGCTGAGCAGGGAGCCCAATGTGGGGCTTGATCCCAGGACCCTGGGATCATGACCTGAGCTGAAGGCAGAGGCTTTAACCCACTGAGCCACCCAGGTGCCCTCTACAAGATACTTGATCAATACTGCTCAAAACAGTGAAAGTTATCAAGAAAAAGGACAATCTGAGAAATTGTCGCAGCCAGGAGGAGCCTAAGGAAATACAACAACCTAATGCAATGTTGATTTCCTAGAACAGAAAAAGACATTAGGTAAAACTAAGGAAATCTAAATAATCTATAGACTTTAGTTAATAATAATGTATCAGTATTGGTCTATTTGTAACAAATTTACCAGCCTAATACAAGATGCTGGTGATAGGGGCAACTGGGTATGGGGTGTATGGGAATTCTCTAAACTCTATACTGTCAATTTTCCTATAAATCTAAGACTTTTCTAAAAATAAGTTCTATTAAAATATTGAATTAATATTCCATGTTTATATTATGTTGATTGCTTATATTGTTCACAACTAGCCTATGTACTAAAACTGCAACATTTTGTTTTCCCTAGAGTTAATAACTAACTGCCTCTCTCTTTTTTCTTTTTCTCTTTTTTCCTGGGATGGGGTCTTTTTGTGTTCTTATCAATAACTTACCACAGACTCTACTATTAGTATAAGTCTCTCAACACAATCAAGCACTTCAAGTAATTCATTAGTTATTTTTCAGCTCCAAGCACTACTGGATTGTTCTTTTAATTCTCCCTTGTCAGAAGGTAGCAGGTTTTTAATTTAATTTTATTTTTTTAAAAGATTTTATTTATTTATTTGACAGAGAGAGAGAGAGAGAGCACACAAGCAGGCAGAGTAGTAGGCAGAGGGGGAGGGGGAAGCAGGCTCCCCGCCAAGCAAGGAGCCTGATGTGGGCTTGATCCCAGGAGCCTGGGATCATGACCCGAGCCAAAGGCAGTCACTTAACAAACTGAGCCACCCAGACACCCTGGGCTTTTTATTTTTATAATCTCTATTCTACTGCTGAAGAATGACTCATAGAATTCATTAGAGAAGGAAAAGAAATTGGATTCCCTTGTATCCGATGGACAGTCCTTTCTTTCCAAAACCGGGCTCTTCTCTGTAGGTTCCTTTGTGGCTGAAGTCAGGAAATTGATGGGGCATCGGACTTCCTTGGGACTTGGCAGTCTTTGGTTTGGGACTTGCCTTTTTTTTAATTTTATTTTTTAAAATTTTTATTTATTTTTAAAATAATCTCTACACCCAGCATGAAGCTTGAACTCACAATCCCGAGATTTAGAGTCACATGCTCTATGGACTGAGCCAGCCAGGTGCTCCCATAACGCCCCTTCAGACTGAGGAACAACAATAATCATAATTACCGTTTGTTGAGTATGGTCTGGGAACCAGGCACTGTGCCAAGCATTTACATACAGGATCTAATGTGACCTATAAACCAAGTCAGTGAATTTGTTACCTTGGGTGGGGCACACATCCCTTCCAGTGAGGCACTACCCCCACGATTCTTGTTTCACATCTGGTAACTTTATTCATTTACTTCCCTGTCCGGCCTCCTAAAAGTCATCTAAATTTGGGACCCCATAGACTCCCCACTCTAGGTAAGACTCTGTCTCCATATTCCAAGGGAGAGATGACATGTGGCCTCCTGAAGCATCTAACACACTCACTCATCTTGCAGGGCTCTGCCCTCAGCTTCTTTCCCCTCCTGCATGCTGGGTGTGATGACAGCTGTCAAGAGGGGTCAGGCATTCGAAGTGGGAAGTTTCCAGACCCAAAGAGGGGATTAGTACTCGCTGGCTGCAAGTTTCAGGGCTTGTCTTGGGGCTGATTTCTCTTGGAATCATTTACTTTGAGATTCATGCTTCCCTTTAAGAACCACTTGGGTCACCTACTGTGAATCTGGCACTTTGTCAGGCATCAGAGCTTGTACCCTACAAGGTCATGTACCTCTGGCATCTTCCCACTTGTGTGTTTTCCATCCAGTTAAGGCCCTGCTCCTGTGGCCAGGGCCAAATGCCATCTCATCTCAATCTATCCACCTTTAGTGAGCACCTACTATGTGCCAGGCATCAGGCATTATCTTGGTGTTTAGCCAACTACAGTCATTGAAATTCCCCTTCAGAGTTTTTGTAAGTTCCATCTGTACTATTATCAACTTAGTATTTTTCTTTAAATTGACCCCCTTTTTTATTTCAATAAATTGCATTTGAAAAGGAATTTTAGACTATTGCCATCACTGAAAAACCAGTATCAGTTGTTAAAAGTGGACAGTAACCTTAAAAATAAAAACAACTATGAAAATAAAAACTGTTGGGGTACCTGGGTGGCACCGTTGGTTTAGCATCTGACCCTTGGTTTCACCTCAAGTCACAATGTCGGGGTCCCAAGATTGAGCCCCTCATCAGGCTCCATACTCAGCACAGGCTCTTTGAGATTCTCTCTCCCTCTGCCCCTCCCACTCATGCTCACTCTCTCTCTAAAATAAAAATATATCTTTAAAACATAAAATAAGAACTGTCTATGTCTGTCCAACTCATAATTACCTCCAATACCTGCCAATCATGTATATATCCAGGATAGGATTTTACCTCCTTCATACCTCACCATGCCCCCATAGGGTTGGTTCCATCATCAACCCCATTCTACAGAGGTGGAATTGAGTCTCACAAAGTGAGGGACTTGCCTAGGAAAGAGGGCTGGGAAGTAGTAGGACTGAAATTCAAATCTAGGTGTTATTTATTTATTTATTTATTTATTTTTAATTTATTTTTTAAAGATTTTATTTATTTATTTGACACAGAGAGAGAGATTACAAGTAGGCAGAGACAGGGAGAGGAGGAAGCAGGCTCCCCGCTGAGCAGAGAGCCCGATGCGGGCCTCGATCCCAGGACGCTGAGATCATGACCTGAGCCGAAAGCAGAGGCTTTAACCCACTGAGCCACCCAGGCGCCCACAAATCTAGGTTTTAAACATAAGGTTTGGAGTCCAAGGCCCAGTCCTGGTTCTTAGGATGCCTACTTGAGTCTGTTTCTGTTTTCTTGGCTATCATTGTCATAGGAAATGAACTTCCTCAGAACCACGAAATCTACTCTTACACCCTTCAGACATTTATCCACACATGTAAGAGGCAGAGGTCACTAAGAGAGCTTCCTGATGATGTGGGAGAGCCCTAAGTTTCAGTCTCACATCACATGACCCACCCTGGTTCTCCACCCATGCCCCCAACCACCAATTGCACTGGTCTCTCCAGAGAATCCTCTATCCTGTGATTATTCCAAAAGCCTCTTTTTCTTTTCTAGCTTCAAAGAGGTGGTACTGGTTTGGGGTGTATAGAATGTTGCATCATTCATGACTCCATTATTGCAAGTGACACTCAATGGCTTACATACCTAGGAGTATTTATTGACTCATATAACTGAGAGGTCCTGGTGTGAAGAACTTCAGGCATAGCTGGATCCAGGCTTCACACTAGGTCATCTGGACTCAATCTATCTCTCTCTTGCCTGCTGTCATTCACTCCTCTCTCCACCTGCTTCCCAGCTCTCCTCCTTCCTTTCTTCTGTATTGACTTATTCTCTTGCAATGGCAAAAGTGGCCATCAGCAGCTCCATGCCTACAACTTAACTGCTCAATGACTCCTATAGAAAGAGAGCACTTTTTTCCTAAAAGCTCTGGGAAAAGTCTCAGGCCAAATCTCAGTGACCCATTAGATCAAAGGCCTCTCCCTGAAACCATTACTGTAACTCTAATTGGCCGGGCCTGGGTCAGGACGAGAAGATCATCACTCTGACTAAACCACATGCACTTGGAGTCAGAGGGTGTGGTCTCCCAAAGGAAAATCAGGGTGCTTTACCAGAGGAGGGCAAGGAGATGTCCGGGAGGCTAGACAACAGATATCCCCTCTGGACATAAAATTGGTGTTTGCAAAACAGCAGCAAGACCCAGATATTCCTATTATTGGAGCAACAAAGAGCTGGATCACCTCAGTTCGTCAGACTCCCACAGTGTTTCTGAGGAAGGGTTACCAGGGCCTAGTCACTGCGACTTTAGCCCCTCTTCCCGGTTGCTTGAAAACGTTGACCTCTCCCAACTGGGAGGCAGGGAGATTCTGTCCAGATACACCATCTTTTAACTGATTAACCCAGACATCTCGAACAGGTTGCTTCTCTCTCACCATAAACCTTCAGCCAATAAACAGCCTTGGGGCAAGAAGAATTTAGCCAGAGGCCAGAGGGTAGCTCAGGACAGAGAGAGACTAAGAAGAAGGGATTGTCAAAGAAGTGGTGAGCCTCCTTCCCTTCCCCCGCCTCCTTCCCCTCTTCTTCCCCCTCCTCTTCCTTCCTATTCTCCATCTCAATCTCTCTCACTATCCTCTGCACCCGATTCTCTCTCTCTCCCCACGCACATGGCCTTACCAGCGTTCCGCACTGCCTCAGGTTTCCTCTATTTACGGTCTTAGCACAGCCTAAGTAGCTCCCCTAACTCTGATTTTCGGGCGAGAGAATCTGATTGGCCCAGCCACGGCCAGGAAGCCCCAGCCAGAGCCAATCAGCATCGGCAGGGTCAGGTCATGTGATCTCGGGCCCCTGCGCACGCGCGAGACCAGGACTTTTGGAAACAAGGTGGCGGCAACGAGGAAGCCGTCCCCATAGTATCCGTTAGAATCCGCCAGCCTGAGATTTAAAACTAGCGACTTTTTACGTTTTATTTTCAAAGCAAGCCTTCCTGAAGGTATTCGTGAGGTGGAGGGTGTGAGGTTTGCCTTGCTGGTGAGAAAAAAGAGATTTAAGAACATTGTCGAATTTTCCCAAAGAACTACCAGCAACCGCCCTTCCGCGAAGACAAGGCTGCGGGCGCCACCGCGCTCCTCTGCGCAGCACTCCTGGGCCCGAGTTAACATTTTATTTGGGCGCTTGCATCACACATGTGCCACATGACGGATTGCTGGACGTTGACAGCATGGCTCCGATACTAAAAACATATGACTCCATATGGAACGCCGTGGTGTGGGGTGGAAATCCTGGACGGCTCGAGGCTGCAGATGGCCATGTATAATTCACGGGATTTGTAAGACTCTGCATCTGCTCCGTTGCTCATTCTTCAGTTGTCAGACAGACATAATCCCGAGCCTCTTATTTTATAACACAGATCTGCCAAAGGGAGTGGGGAGGGGAGGCGGGGGAGGCAGAGCCGCTGCCAGGAGAACTCAGAAATAATTTGGGGGAGAACATTCGGCGTGTCAGCGAGGACAGAAGCACGCACCGCAGGAAGCCCAGGCGAAGTTGGAAACCGGCTGCTGGTTCCCTCGTCCCTCACAGGAGGCCGGGTTCCTGAGGAGATTTCTGGAAGGAGGTATGTTTTGATCTTGTGTTTATCCTGGGGTCTCACTGTGGGATTTGGGTTCAACCTGGATTGGCCTTGTGGACGAGCCAGCAGGTCAAATGTCAAGATATGGAGGGGTTTTATTACCTCCAGGCAGCCTTTCTTACACACCGCCTCGTGTTGTCAGATTGCAGCGTTCTGTGGCAAAAGGAGGATTGATAGTGCGTCGCTTCCTTCTGAAGCCCGTTGAGCCCTTTTTGGCTCGATGAGGTCCGTGGCAGTCTTTGCTGGTGCATAACTCCTCCACCCGACGCTGGGGACACCTGCACCCGGCTTTGGTGCAGGACAAGGGTTTCTTGTCCGGGGATGCTGGATGCTTGGCCCACGGGTAGGACAGGCCTGAGTGCTGGGGAGCTAACGCCCCCAGGAGCTGCTGCCCCCAGGAGCTGCTCACAACCAACAAGGGAGGAGAGGCGGTGAATACATATTTCAGCGTTTCACCCGCCGAAGGCAACTCTGAGCTGTGTTCTGCACAGTTCTCCAGAGGGCTCTGAGCCCCACTGCAGTGGGTAGGTGAGCCCTGGTTGCCCACTGTGTAAAACTTGCTTATTACCGTACCTTCGTTAGCACATATCCTGTTCCTGCTTTCACTTCACTTCTCTACCTGCACTTCCTGGAATCACCTCCCTCAAATCTATTTGCTCTCAAATTTTCGCCTCAGGGTCTGCCTTTGGGGAACCGAAATTTAGACAGGGACCCTCTTTCATGTTTCCTCAGGCTTCTAGATTCCCTCTATCATACTCTTGTTCATATTTGGTTGCCAACACCTGGTTTAATGTCTGTCCTCCCTCTTACTCCAGGGGAGCAGAGACTGTGTCTGTATCTTACTCTCCGTTGTACTCACAATGCCTGGCACTTGGTAGGTGCTAAATAAACCTTTGTGACAGCAACACTGTGAAACTCTCCTGGTTTCCCTGCTCACCAGGTACGAGATCTTTAGCAAATCACCTAGTACCTCTTAGCCCCATCCATTCCCTCATTCGTAAAAAGTGGAAAATAATATCTGTCTCATCTGCTTCATGGAGTTATAGTGAAGATCAAACTAAAGGATCGTGGAGGAATTATAGTAAATTCTGAAATGCTCAAAGCAATGACCCTACCAGGTCTCAATTTCTAAAAGTGTGACCCTCGTCTGGTTTATAGGGTCAGTTTCAGATGGTACTCAAAAGCAATTTTATTTTAATAATTGCATATTTATTTGAATTAAATTAGAAAAGACATAAGTAGCCCATCAAACTTAAATGTATTAATTGGGGATGCATTTTGTTTCAAATAACGGAAAACTCAACCAACAGTGGCTTAGATAAGTAAGGAGTTAAATTTTTTTCAATTACCAGGATTTTTGGACATCAGCAGTCCAAGGCAGGTGCATCTATCCAAGGATGTTGTGAAAGATCCAGGCTCTTTCTAATTTCCCGCTTTCATCCTCGTCATGAGGCTTTTATCCTCGTCTTGAGGCTTTTATCCTCATGGCCTCAATATGGTTGCTCTTCTCCAGGCATTGCACCCTCATTCCAGGCAGGGAGAAGAGAAAGAGGGGGAAGGGAAAAGGCTGTACCAGCTGAGTCTGTCTATCACGACAACCATCATCATTATCAACATCAGATTTTTAAAAAGATTTTATTTATTTGAGAGAAAGAGAGAGAACGAGAGAGAGAGAGCATGAGCAGAAGGGAGAGGGAGAAGCAGACTTCCTACTGAGCAGGGAGCATGACGTGGGACTATATCCCAGGGTCCTGGGATCATGAGCTGAGCCACCCAGGCGCCCCTTTCATCATCAGTTTTTTAATTAGGCAAGCAAAGAGTTTTCTGGGAACTCCACCCGATGGACTTCTGCCTACATTTTATTGGCTAGAATTAAGTTCTTTGACTACTCCTAGCTACAAAGGAGTCTGACAAGGCATTTTTAAGCAGGCATATTGCTTTCCTGACAAAATTGGTAAAACTTCAGAAACAGCTTAGTAAAATAAAAGGAGTAGGTTTAAAGACAAATATTAAATAGATAATAATACTGCTGGAAGCAAGTTTGAGAGATCATCCAGTCCCTTTGCTCCATTCCTCTGTACTTATCTTTATTACTCAGAATTATACTTTGTTTAGCCTCTTCCCTTTCTTTCTGGCTCTGGTACTTGCGGACTCCTTGAGGGCAGGACTGTGTTTTATTCAACCTTCTGTCCCAAGCACCTAGCCCATTGCCTGGCATGAAGCAGGTGGAACACATATTCCTAGTCATTGTTTCGTGTATTTGTTATTTATTAATCATTGTTCAGCAAGGTGCTAAAACACTTTGAACAAAGCCTTATGGCTTTCTTAAAATAAAAATCAAAAGTATTATATCTAGTGAAGGAAGGCTTATACAAATGAATATATACTATATGATTCCATATATCTGAAGTTCTAGAACAGGCTAAGCTAACCTATATTGAGAAAAATCAGAACAGCAGTGTCCTTTTGGGCGAGCAGGAGTAGGTATTGACTGGGAAGAACAGGGGGGACATTTCTGGGCTTGGTGATGGTCTATACCTTATAAGGGTTAGGGTTCTGTGGTTTAGACATTTACCAAAACTCATGAAAAATGACATACAAAAGATTTGTACCTGTCACTGTATTTCAATTTCACGTAAAAAGGGGGAAAACAAATACTGAACTCTACAACCTGATACACAGGTCGAAGTGTTGAAGAAGGAAGTGTATGATGGTTGCAACTTACTTTGAAGGGAAGGAGAAAAAAGGATCAATGGCTAGATGGATAGAAGGATGGAGAAGTTGATAGCCATATAATGTGACAGACATAACCTTATGTTAATTGTAGAATGTGGGAGGTGGGTACCTGGGTGTTCACAACTCCTACTTTTCTGTATGTTTAAGAGTTTTTCATAAAATATTGGGGGGGGGAGAGACCAAAAACAACAACAACAACAAAAAAACCAACCTGTGACAACACCAGAATAAGATTGAAGAAGGGTGCTGTATTAGTTTGTTAGGGCTGCCATAACAAAGTACCGCAAACTGGGGGCGTTCTTATGAGGTAGCTCAGGCCTCCAAGCATGAGGATTCCAGGGAATAAGGTGATGAACTTTTATGACCCAGCCTCGGAAGTCACAGAGCTCATCACTTTCTCCAGACTCCATTGGGCAAAGCAGTCACAAGCCCATCCAGATTTCAGTGGAGAGGACAGAGGGACACCACATCTCAAAGGGAGAACCGTCTAAGAATTTGAGGTCACGTTTTAAAACCACCACCCGTCTAGAGAGACATTATCTGCCACCTAGCCTGTTTCTCTCAGGAGAAGGTAAGAGGAGAAAGAAGTTTCTTATCTCTGCAAAGAGAAAAATGAAGTTGGACCATTACTCAGTAAACACATTGCTCTGTGACTTGCTTTTACTCCGGTGGCG
This sequence comes from Ailurus styani, assembly GCA_002007465.1. Classification (NCBI taxonomy): domain Eukaryota; kingdom Metazoa; phylum Chordata; class Mammalia; order Carnivora; family Ailuridae; genus Ailurus; species Ailurus styani. The sequence goes on along the minus strand of LNAC01000056.1, from coordinate 712,815 downwards.
AGGGCTTCTTTTGGCCAAGCCGCAGCTGGGAAAGCCAGCGGACACCGGTCATAGCGCTGGACATGACGACAGCTGATTTTCCCCTTTCTGCCCCATCTTAGTCCCTGACCTTTTTGAGTTTGAGTGCACTACTCACCCTTCTGTGCGGTTCCTCCCGCAGCTGTTCCCCGCAAACCTCCCGCCCTTGCCCTCGGTCTCCAGCCTGAACAAACTCTCTTACTTGGGAACAATGGAAGCCTTCATCATCCTTCCCTTCCTCGGGTGGGCCACCATCTGTAGGAGAATCCAGATTACCCTTGCAGGCTGTGCTGGCGATTACCTCTGAGAATCTCTTCATACCAACCTCTTCTGGCAGGCTGGGGGTAAATCAGGGCTGCACAAAGGGAAGAATGTTATCACGGTAAACCAGGACCGGCCCGGCTTGGCTCCGTTGCAGAAAACACACTTCACTCATGCAGAACACGCCAAATTGAAAAGATTGTGGGTTAATCAAATCCTTTTCTCCTCTGTTTTTATCAAACTCAAGAGGGGCTGGCCTATTAATTAGAAACGCTTTTTCATGTAAAACACGGGCACTTTGGAGATAAGGAGGGAAGACCCTTGATTCTACAGTCACAATGACGTTTTAGTTATTTCATTACAAGATGCCTCATTCACCACCGGCCCCGTGGACGCGGCGCAGGCCTCCCATGGCTCTGCTGGAAACACTCCGAGACTCAGAAAGTTTCCCCGCCAGCAGACAAGGGCAAGAGTTCCTGTTCCTGAAGTCAGGAAGCACTGAAGACCTTGCATTTCTATATAGTTCTAACAGAAAAATGTAGCAGGCTTTTATGGTAGCCACTAGACTCATGTGGCTATTCAAATTAAAATTAATTAAAATTTAAAATCTGCTCCCATTTCAAGTGCTCAATAGCTACATTGTGGCTAGTGGCTCCTGTACTGGACAGCACAGACAGAGAATATTTCCATCATTACAAGAAAGCTCTATTGGACAGCACCGCTTCTTTCAATGAGCTCACAAAGCCTTCTGTTTGTCATTTGGGAGCAATAAGAAGAGAATGTCAGGATGGCTCAATACGAGCCATCTCCTCTCCTGGAAAAAGACAAGACCCTACTATATTTCTGTAGTGACACTTGTTGGTACTTCCTGCCCAGCACTCTTCCCCTTCTTTTGGCAAAAGCATCCTGATTTTTTTTTTCTGGGAGACACCCCTCTCCTACCTGCTACTCACCCACTCTTGTGTGGTTCAGGTGGGGCTGACCTCTCTGCCTAGCTTCAGTGGAAGGCCCAGGACATAAGCCTGAACAATTGGAATATTCCTTTGCCTTGTCTTTGGTGATCAGTTTAATCATATTCGCCTGTTAGGAGTCAGCTCTGGGACTTTGGCTGGAATCAGTGGGAAGGGGTGCTCTCCTGCTGTTGGAATTGCCAAGGTGGTGGGATATAAGCCGGGAACTGCAGGTGGCCCTCATACCTTGTCCTGGAGAGTCACCCCACAAGTGACACCCCCGCGGAGGAAGACAGAGCAGAGAAAGACAGGGAAAGAGAGTATTGGTGACACCTGTAGACCTTTTGGATCCAGGTGTATTTGGTAACACATCTAGCCCTGAACTCCCCAGTCACCTGAGGCTATCACTCTTAATACCTTGGGGCTACTGATTCCCCAAACCCTCTTCCACATCCTTGTGCTTCAGTCTGTTTAAATGGGGTTTCTGTCACAACCAAAAGAATTCTGGCTAATCTATGCTCTGAGAATGCATATCCATTTATAAAGGAAAAGGAGGCTATTTTTTTCTCTGCTGACACATTTCTAGTCTCAAGCTATTATTAAGATCTACTTCATGTGATAGGAGTGTATTTATTCCAGATGAGCCTCCCTGCACCTCCCTGGTTTCAGGTGGGCTCTAGCTTGATCATGAAACTCCTTGACCCAGGGGAGCCCATTCCTTAGGCTGAGGTGACACCAACCAGATTCCTTCTTTCTTAAGAATTTGGATAAGGTTGAAATGAAGACGGACTGAGTTGGTGGTGGGGCCACTTCAGTGGGAGTACTAGACTGAATGACCACATACTTCACACTTTGGCTGCTGGAAGCCTTTGGGAACTCTGTTCTCTCCTGTGCCTGAGGCACATGCCCTTTTCATAACCCACCTTGAACTTGAGCTTGTTAAAGAAGGTGTCTGTTCCCAAAAACCAAATATGCCTGGCTAAGAGAATATAAAAAAACTTGAAAGGTATTGTATTTGGACCAAGCAATTCCGCTTCTAGGAATTTATTTCCAGAAGGAGCCAAAGTATATGTCCAAAGATTTAGGTATGAGGATATTGAGAGCAGGGCTCTTTATCCTAGCAAGAAGCAGGGAAGAACCTATTTACAATAAGAGAGGCTCAGCTAAATGCTTTCTGAAACACAATTTTAGGCACTCAATAAATACTCGCTGAGGGAATGAATGAAATACTAGGTAAACACACACACACACACACACACACACACACACACACAAAGAAATACTAGGTAACCATGAATTTCTGTTGGAGAGAGAGGCCGCTTAACATGGAATATAGTTGTGATATAGTAAATGAAAAAAAGGTTAGGAAATGTTACCTATACTCTGTATGATCTCATTAAAAAAGAAAATCACCATATGTTTGCATATGCACAGAAGAGGGTCTGGAAAAATCATTAGCACCAAGGTGTGAATAGTGATAGCTTTTGAGTAGGTGCAACTGTAGTTTTTGTTTTGTTTTGTTACATTATGGCTAATGTATTCTTGCTTCTTTGCTTCATTTTCATGTTGATTTTTGATAATGAGTATTGTTCTCACTGCATGATAGTACCAGCCTTCTCCTCTCTTTATAAAATATTCAAATGGTAAAATTTCTATCAAAGCAGTATTAAACCTTCAAATGAATTTAAGTTCTGGGACTACCAACCAAGGATTCCTACCTGCTCTTGATAATCACTAGGTGAACAGCACTCTGAGAAAGAGGGTCTCACCCAGCTGCCTCCCATCTCCCCTTCCTGCCACCACACTGATTTGGGGAGAAGGCTGCCTGTGCTGGGCAAGAGAAGAGACTCTGGAGTTCAAACCCTTGCTCCACTATTTAGTGGGTGTGTAATTTGGGGCAAGTTGCAGAATCTACCTAGACCTCAGTTTCCCCATGTGGAAAATGGGGGCAATGCATATATAGCAGAAAGTTGCCAAAGGCTCTGAGGAGGTGATGCAGATAAAGGTCCCAGCCCAGAATCAGGGCTCCACAAGTGATACTACTCTCACTTCAGAAAATCGGGAGATGGGAAACTAGAATTTCTGGGTGATCATCAGGCCCAAGGTATAGACCCCAAAGAATTGAAAACGGACACTCAAACAGATACTTGTATGCCAGTGTTCACTGCAGCGTTATTCACTGTAGCCAAAAGGGAGAAACACTCAGCTGTGTAAACTGCTGAACAGAGAAACAAAACGTGGCGTAGCCATACAGTGGAATAATCTTCATGCAAAAAAAGGAATGAAAGCACTGACACTACAGTGGGGCTAAACCCTGAAAACGTGATGCTCCATGAAAGAAGCCAGAGATGAAAGGGCACATGCTGTATGATTCCACTTCTATGAAATGTCCAAAATAGGCAAATCCATAGAGACAGAAAGTAGGTTAGAGGTGATCAGGGGTTGGGGGGAGTGGGAGGGAGGAATTATGGCTTCATGGGTGATGAAAAAGTTTTGGAAATTGATAATGATGATAGTTGTATCACATGGTGAGTATACTTAATGCCCTTGAAGTGTATTCCTTAAAAATGGCTAAAATGGCAAATTTCATGTTATATACATTTACCACCATAAATATATTCCTTTTTCTTTTTTAAATATTTAATTATTTTAATAAATAGAGAAAGAGTGGGGGGGCAGGGGGAGAGGGAGAGTATCTCCAGCAGACTCCCCGCTGATCAGGGAGCCCCATGTGGGGCTTGATCTCATGACCCTGAGATTACAACCTGAACCGAAATCTAGAGTCAGACGCCCAACCGACTGAGCCATGCAGGCATCGTCACAATAAAATATTTTTTCAGAAAACATGGGGTGAGGGTGAACCCTGATTGCTGAATGCCTGCTTCAAACAACTCACATCTTTTTGAATTCAACATCCCATTTGGTGACCAGATCAACAAGGACTGCCAAATGCAATCAGTCACATTAATTTACACCCAAATCAGTCCCTAGGGCCCTGCCCAGGGTTGGAATGGGGTAGAAATGCATGTTTCAGTCTCTCTGTTCAGGGCAATGTTTGTTGAACATCTATGTGCCAAGCACTGAGCCAGTTGGTGGAAATACAATGACTCACACCCTTTCTGCCCTCCTGGAATCTATGTACTAAGTAAAAACTACCACATAGGGGTGCTTGGGTGGCTCAGTCAGTTAAGCGTCTTCCTTTGGCTCAGGTCATGATCCTGGCGTCCCAGAATTGAGTCCTACATGGGGCTCCCTGCTCAGTGGAGAGCCTGCTTCTCCCTCTCTCTCTGCCCATCTCCCTGTTTGTGCTCTGTCTCTCTCTTTCTCTCTCAAATAAATAAAATCTTTAAAAAAAATTACTGCATAATCACTTTGGCCTTAGAGGAAGTATCAAGAGCTCTGATAACCTAGAAGAAAGTTACTAACGTTGATGGGTGCAGGGTGTAGTCCCAGGAGGTTTCCTGTGGAAAATTGCATTTACTCTAAAACCTGAAGAAGAAAGAAAACTAACTAGAGACAGAGCCAGAAACCAGGTCAGGTTAAGACCTTTACCTCAGACCTAAGCATGGAGGAGATTATGAAGGGGCCGTATGTAGGCCTCAAAAGAAAAATAATACTAAACAGCAAAATAGGTACAAGGGAACTCTAAAAAATGTGATTTCCTCTGTGTTCAATGCTTTTCCAGAGAAAGATAAACATTTAAATTATTTCAAACACTTGGAGCATCTGCTTTGCTGGTGCCCTATGCATGAACTGAATCTTTTCTCTACAATCAGAAAAATATTCCAGACAGAGGTAAGAGTAAGTGCAAAGGCTCAGAAGCAGACTGGGCAGGTTTTTCCTGGGAATTTTCAGTCCTTGAATGGTGGGATCATAGCATGGGAGAGAACAGCCAGGTATGAAACTGGACAGGAAGATGGGGCCCAGGACTCAGGGTTCCTTGTGGGTCATTTGAAGTTTCAATTTGATCTTCAAGGCTATGGGAAGTCACTGAGGTTAAGCTGGGAAATGACATGGCACAATGTTTTTAAAAAGATCTTCTTTCAAAGTTAACAAAATGAGATATTATTAGCCGTAGTGGTTAGAGAAATTGCTTTAAAAAAAAAACCCGCAGGCACAATTTTTAACTTGACAGTGTTTCATAGACATTCTGGAGAGGGTTTGTTTTTTTGTAATTCATTATGCTGACACCAACTATCAAACCCCATTCCCTTGAGCTCAGCTGTGTTGTAGCTGAAAACTTGTTCAGTATGTTTACTCTACACACCACCCAATTTTCCAAATCTCTGCAAATTTGCCCTTAACAGTAAAATACTGGGTACAGAGCATCTTCCCACTCCACCCAAATTATCCCCCTTGGCGTGTGCTAACAGTCTGATGCTATGATAGTTGTCATGATGGAAAAGATTGGAGCCCTGTCCTATTTGTAAGCCTTTCTGGAGGAACTTGTGGGAGTTTCCTGCTGGAACTTTGTTGCTATCACAGCCTGGGGTCACTGGTGATTCACTGGCCCCTGTAACAGGAGAGACTGGGTATGCTGCAGGACAAACATCTCCTGCCTTCACAGCTTACAACAACACAGGTTTATTTCTTGCTCGTGTTATGTGTTGATCATGGGCAGGTTGTGTCTCTCTATTCCTTGTCTCCTTGTTGGGATCCAGGCCAATGGAATGGCCTCTATCTGGGACATCACTGGGCTTGTGGCTGTATTTCCTCTTCTTGTGGAAGAGGAAAAAAACATGACAAACCATGTTTGCTCTTAAAGCTTCTGCTGAAAAGAAACGTGAACTCATCATCACCCCATCCTTTCACACTCCCTCCATTGGCTGTCTTTTAGCCATTGTTAATATTATCCTGAATAATTATAATGATAATGAAAATAATTAGACTAAGTCTCATTTACGGAGGACCTAATGAGTCCCAGACATTATGATAGTGCCTTCTGGGCCTCTTCTCATTTAATCCTAGGCAACAGGTGCTCTTATTATCAGCAATTCAAAGATAAGAAGACAGAAAGCTTTGTGAAGTTAAGAGACTTGCCTAAAAGCAATAGCTAGTGGGGTGCCTGGGTGGCTCAGCTGGTTAAGCAGCTGACTCTTGATTTCTACTCAGATCATGGTTTCAGGATCCTGGGACTGAGCCCTGCTGGGAGGCTCGGCACTCAGCAGGGAGCCTGCTTCTCCCTCTCTCTCTGCCCTTCCCCCCACTCATGCTCTCTCCCTCTCAAATAAATAAATAAAATAAAATGAAAAAATAAAATCAGCAGCTAGTATGTGGGGAGAGTTTGGGTTCAAGCCCAGGCAGTCTCACTCCAGAGCCTGTGTGTCCAGCTGCCATGCCTTTGCTTCCACCTTTTCATCAACAACTCTCTCCTCCTTGACCTCTGTACCCACTGGTCATATTATTTATGGCCCCTATTACCTAATTTCTCTACTATGGCAAGCCCTGGTACTTGTTGCCCAGACTATTGCAGTATCCTCTTAACGGCTTTCTCAGCCTTAAGACTTTGCCTCATCTTGGTCACACTGCCATATTTCTCTTAGGGAAGCATGGGTTTGATCATGCTCCTCTTCTGCTCAAAAATCCTAGTGGCTTCCCACTGTCTGCTAAAATAAGCTATAGCTTGGCATCCAAGCCCTCCATGTCTGACTTCAGCCTCATGGAATCCCAGTTTATTCTTCTCTGTTCCAGCTAGATTGGATTAATTGTGCTGAGAACATTATTTGCACTCTTACATTCATTCTTAGAGATTCTCAACACCACCACTCCCTAATTCCCACTGAAATTTTCTATTACTATTACTTGAGTATGAATCTTAGCTTCCCTTCTGGATCTTGAACTCTAATGGGGAATCATATCATGATGGGGGAGGGCAAGCTCTAAAAGTAATTTAACTGCGTTCCATAAAAATAAATTGATGGAAATAAAGAACAACACTTCTCTGCCAATAAAGCAAAGCCAATAGGACAAAAGACAACAGAAAATAGAGAAGTTTTGTACTAACTTGCATTAGAAAAAGACTAGCCATCACATTTTTTAATTAAGGTATAATCGTGTAAAGAATAAAGAACACATATCTTGAGTGCCCAGTTTCAATGAATGTTGGCAAATATGTACCCTCTATAACCACCGCTCAGCTCAACGTACAGAACATGCCCAGCATCTGAGAAGGTTCCCTCACCTCACTTGCCCATTAATACCCATCCCTAACTCACCAGAGGGAATCATTATTTTAACCTTGATTCATTTTGCCTGTTCTTATCCTTTGCATAAATGAATTCATAGTGTCTGGCTTCTTTCACTCAACATAATTTCTGTCTCTCATAGTTTTGATCACTGCATAAAGCATAAAATGATTTGCACAAACTTAAAAGAAAAAGTTAACATTAAAATAATGGTTTTCACCAAGAAAGGACATGGGGAACCCAAACCAATTTAGGACAATGAATCCCACCCCAGTAGCAAGATGATGCAAGGATGGAAGGAACCAGAAGTTTGGTACTAATTTAACCCTGGGGCAAAGTGCACATTCCCACATTAAAACTTTTCCCAGGAGGTTAAGGGTGAGAACTGGGTGGAGGAAAGAAAGGGGACAGAAGAAGGAAGGGTGTGTAGTTTTGTGTAAAGCGTGCATGTTTGGGGTCTTCTAAACACCATAGACCTCTGACTTTTCTCCCTGGCTCTAGGTGGGTCAACACTTACATAAATCAAGTTGCCCAGGTGTCTGAGGGATCTAGGATTGGCCTCCTGACCACTGCCATCATCCTGGACAGCCAAGGGAGGTGGGCAGGAGAAGGGGCCAGCAAGCTTCCTGGGGATGTGGAAAATCTCCTCACCTTTGCGACACCCTCCCTAGTACACGGCCCCAGAGGGAAGAGCCCGAGTATTTGTACTCCCATATCATCAGCTGCTGGTTAAGAGCTGGATTTGGGATGGGATGTGGAGGAGAGAGGAGAAACCATGTACTAAATTCCCAAGCACTTGAGGCTCTTCAGGTAGTCATGCTGAGAGATTTCTGGAAGCCTGAGGGCAGTCCTTGGACCAAAAGAACAGATGCAGGCTGACAGGAGCGAAAGCACACGGTGAGTCTATTTGCATAAAAATGGAGAAGGGCTATAAAGGTATACAGGTGGAGCCCTGACAGGATCTGCTCATCAGGAAAATAGGAACACACCAGCACCTGCCTCATGCAGTTGCCTTGAGGGTCACTCGAGAACCTGCTAATAATGCATTTAGCTAAGGTCCCGGCATGCAGTTGAAGCTCAGTACCAGACAGCGGCTACACTTCACTCGATACACTGAACTGGTGATTTGCGGGAGTGGCAGCCCCAGCTGGGCCCAGTGAAGGAGGTGGACAGAAGGCATGGACTGGAAAGGAAAGCCTATAATCCGCAAATCCCCTGTGCCAAGCAATGACTGAAACAAGCTGGGGCACTTGGTGCCTTCTCCTAGTGCATTATTCAGATGCAGTGATGGAGGGAACCAGAAGTGTGGGCCTAATTTAATCCCAGAGCAAATAACACATCAAGACTTTGCCAGAGGAGGGTAAGGATGGGAACAGGGTAGAGGGAAGAGAGAAGATAGAGGAAGAGGGGTGGATTAGTCAGGGTTCTGCAGAGCACCAGAACTGGTAGATATGTAACCAGAGATTTGTCATGACACATTGGCTCACAAAATAATGGAGGCTGAGAAGTCCCACCATCTGCCATCTGCAAACCCCAGGAAGACTGGTGGTATCATTGGGCCCAAGTCCCAAGGCCTGAGAACCCAGGGAACTGATGATTTAAATCCCAGTTGGAACACCTGAGAGGATAGATGAGATGTCCCAACTCTTAGAGCCATGCAGGAAGCAAAAAAAGGGGTGAATTCCTCCTCCCTATGCCTTTTGCTCTGTTTGGGCTCTCTGAGGATGGGATGGTGCTCACCCACATGGGGGAGGACCATCTGATTTTACAGAGCTCACCGAGTCAGGTGATAATCTCATCAGGAAACATCCTTACAGATTTACCCCAAAGTCATGCTTCTCGAAGTGGCCCTCAGCCCAGTCAGGTTGACACGTAAAATTAACCAACACAGAGGAGTTTGTAGTCTTATGGAAGGCATAAATTCGAGCTTGACTCAGGGCCCTGGAATGGAGGCCTTCCTTTACCTGAGCCCCCAGCTCATGAGCATCGGTGAGGGAAAGAAACCAACTTCGGAGCTATGATCCAGGATAGCACTGGGACCAAGATGAACAAGCCCTGCAGAGTAACCCCCAGCCCTGCCTCCCCGGGGCCATCTACTTGCAGGCTCATTGAAAGGCTGTGACTCTTGCTCACCAGCTCTTTCTCAAGTGTAAATGACAGTATTTCAGAGTCGGACTTTCAGAGGCAGGACAACAATTCAAAGACCAGGTTAGTTTTCGAGCTAATTTTGTGGGACTCTGTCTGGAAGGTAATCATCATTAGGCTTGCAGAAATTCATTGTATTTCTTTACTGTAAAACCCTCTGTGGATCTGGAAGCTGCAATAGGAGATGGATGATCCAGCATCCAGATGAGTGAATCATAACACTCAGGGCCAAGCCAATGATGTGCATACAGTAGACTCTCACTACAAGCTTCTTGATTGGAAGAGAGAGCACGGATGGGAGGGAGAGAGAGACATGGAACTGAGAGAGGGAGAGAATATGGAAGAACAGACATGAGGAAGAAGTGAGGCAGAGAAGGTTGCTTGGCCTCAAGAGGGACAGGGGTCTTTCCTTGCCTGGGCTGAGCGACAGCAGACAGTGAGCCCAGGGACAGAGTTGTGAGCCCCAGGCCAATGGCTGCTCCCACCTCCACTCCTCAGAACCACAGACCTCTCCTGCCTCCTGATAGGGCTGGCAACTCTGTCAGTTTCGTTTGAGGAAGCTTCCAGAATGAAGAAGAAGCTGTCCTGATCCAAACTACTTTGAGACCTAGGACAGGTCAGTCTCCTCTCTGAGCCTTTGTTTCCTCCTCTGTAAAATGGACATCAAAGGGCCCAGTCCCCCAGTTCTCCTCAACTCCCTATCTTGCACTTGACCCACTTTATCCTGTAACAGTTCTGCTCTGGGACTCGGTATTCTGGTCTGGGACCCCTGATCCAGAGACTGTAGTGTTTTCATTCTCTCCTGAGTGTCCAGGTGTAATTTCTGAGTCCCGTAGAGATACGCATCTGATTGCTGACAATGCAGACGATATCTTGAGATGCATGCAAATAGTAGGAACAGTCCTGCAGATGCTATAGAAGTTTCTTAGCCCCCATTTATTAGATCAGCAGCAAATATCAAGCAGCTTTGTTATCTGTTATTTGGAAATATTTTCATCAAACAGAGAACAATTCCAATTCCAATTCAGGCACCCTTTGATTGGGTTACACTTTGTGGTTGGCTGGAGTATATCTTCAAGTAGCTTTCTCAAAAAGATCACATGAGCATTATATTCTTTGAGGCTTTAATTCTCTTAGAATATCTTTTTGTTGCCTTTTCACACAAGTGATCATTTGAGTATAAAATTACTGGGTTACACACACAGTATTTCCTACATGATTTTGAGAACATTGTTTTAACATTTAGGGTTGCATACAAGGAATCTGGTTTTTATTTTTCTCAGGTAACCTGTATTTTACAACCTGGATCCTTGCAGGGTTTTCCTTCAAATATTGTCAAGGATATGTCAGTGTGTATGGGAGCTTGTTTTTAAGATGGGCACTATCAATTCCTTCCTTCCTTCCTTGTACACACATCTTTCCCAGACTGAGAAGTGGAATCTTCCTTCCTCCATTCCCTTGATATGGCCAATAGACCAAAGCGGAAGAGACTTGGTGACATCTGAGATTAGGTCATAAGAAGTCTTGAAGCTTAGTTGGAGCCTTTTAGGATCTTCCCTCTGGAAGAAACCAGCCACCATGTGAGAAGTCTAGTAATGGATCAAATCCATTTCTTGCCATGAGCTATGGGAGAACATTAAAAACGGCAACCCCCAGATGCACTGTTTCTCTGTGCCTCCCTCACCTGTAACACTCCTGGAAGTCGTTTCTCTCAGGAAACAAAATGCTTTTGACATTCTTCCCTCCATTCCCCCCTGCACCCCCTGAATTTTTGCCTTCTGGAAATTACAGTCTCTAAATGGTGGCGGCATGGGCCAGCAAGAAGGAAGAGTACTTTCCCTACAGAATTGTCCCCCACACAGTGGAGAAAACTCCTTTTCCTCCTCGCAACCCTGATTTTCCGGTTGGCACAGACTCTGGCTCTCAGAGTCTGGGGCTGCAAGTGGGGAAGGAGTTGAGTATTTTCCTCCCTCCTTTTGTCCTGGAGGGGTGCCCTGTTTCAGATGATAAAACTTGAATAGGTTCCCGATTGTTTATCTCAACCCAGCTCCATCTGCCTTATATTTATGGAAATTCCTCCCAGATTCTGGCAACAGGCGCCTGTCAGTCTTGGGTGTCAGCACTGTGAGCTTTCAATTCTTGCTGTCTTCTTAGGTATTTTAGTAGAAAGCTGGGAAAATATGTCTCAGGGGCTGCTACTCTGGTGCCAATTTAAATCAATGACATCCAACCTCTTCCTTTTACAGTTTCACCTACTTTTCCCTCTCATTCACTCATTCAATCAACAAACATTCATAGAGTGCCTAAAATATATGGGGTACTATGCCATGGACTGGGAATAGAAGGCGAATTGGAGCTTCACCTTGCCCTTGAAAGGAACTGTCTTTTGGAGGAAGCAGATTCATAATTAGAGCATTAGTCCTAGAGTGGTGTGTGATGCTGAGACCTGTATAAGCCAGAGAGGTTTGGTGACCTCTGCAAGGCTGCACAGTAAATCAGAGCGAGATCCGAGAAGAGGCTGGTCCTCCTGGTTCTCTAGTCCACGTTCCTGCCACTGTGCCTCCAGGGCTCCTCCTTTCCCAAGTTTTTTCCCCAGCTTCCCCGCTGCCAGGATAACCCACAGCCATTGCTCCCTTCCCCACAGATATTTCTGTGTGGAGCTCTGTGCTCTCCCCAGCTCTCATCCAGTCCCTTGTCTTCCTCACCCTAAAGTACCTTCCAGGCCATAAACATCTTGTTCTACCAGTTAGAGAAGGTGTCCATAAATCTCTGCTATCCCCTCCCAATTGGGTGGCTTAACTCCTTTGCTTTTCTGTTTTGACCAGGGAGTCCTTAGTGTACACAACGTGAAGTCTGTGGCTTCAGGATCCAGAGAATCTGACTCAAAGCTCTGCTTTTCCACCTCCTTGCTGTGTGCCCTTTGCTTGGTGGCTTGCTGTCTCTGAACCTCCTATCTTCACTTGTAAAATGTGAATAATAACACTCGTGTCCCTACCGAGATGTTTAAATTAGCTTGTTTAAATAAGCCATTTAGCACAGTATCTGGCATACAGTAGGGGCTCAGTAAATGACACCTGCTGTTATTAGTATTGGTATTATTATTGCAAGCATTCTCCCTGTTAGACTGTGTTCTCTTCGAGGGCAGGGACTGTATCTTTTCCGGGCTGCCTCCCCAGCACCAACAAAGTAAGTCATTGATAAATAGTTCATCCAGTGTTTTAATTGGCATATTTAAGTCCAATCAAAGTGATCAGGCTGCACTCTCAATTATAAGAAAGTAAACTTGAAAAGGAAGTTGTAACCTAGCAGTTCCCAAAGTGAGATCCCTGAAGCCCCAGTTCTGTAGATTGCTCTGGGGGAAAATGTTTCCTTGTACAAATCAATTTGGGAAACACTGACATCTCTATCTCTTCCTGGAAAAGTCAAATGAACCTTGGGATTTTAAAGGCTTTGACAATTCCTGCATGAAAGAAACCTGTGGATCTTTATTGGTCCTCCTGTTGCCCAAACTTAATTGACCCAGAAACTCTTTTCTCACGGAGCATCTCTTATCAGCCAAGCCCCTGATGCACACCATTCCTGAGTCCCATCCTGTAGCTCCACCCTGGAGGAATATACCGCCAATTTGATTGTCTTTAGGAATATTTGATAGGGGCTAAGTGCACATTTGATACATCCTCCATGGGGCACTACTACAAAAAGCTCTGCCAACATCTCTCATGAAGCCAGGAATCTATGGGAAAACCAAAGGCACTGTGACTTCTATTTTAAAAACAGAGTAGTCACCAATGTGTGCGTGTGTGTTTTTTTTTAATCCTCCATCTATTGTACAGACCACAAGGCATAATTGGTTTTCTATAAAGACAGAATGGAGATAGTTCATAGGTACTTAGCAGAGGTTACTTGGAACAATGGGACATTTGCAAGTGACCTGAAAACTTGCTCTTGTCACAGTCCCTTTCAAAACATCACACACATTCAAGTTCCTGGCAGAATGGCTGTTTTCCTTGTCTGGTAAGAAATACAACACAGAAACTACATATTTATTCTTTGCAATAAATGTTATGGTCATGGGGCACCTGGGTGGCTCAGTCGGTTAAGCATTTGCCTTCTGCTCAGGTCATGATTCTGGGGTCCTGGGATCAAGCCCTGCATCAGGCTTCCTGCTCAGCAGGGAGCCTGCTTCTCCCTCTCCTTCTGCCCTCCCCCCTGCTGGTTTTCTCTCTCTCTCTCTCTTTCTCTCTCTCTCTTTTTCAAGTAAATAAATAAAATCTTTTAAAAAAATGTAAATGTTATGGTCAAATGAGATCTGAGGACTTCCAGAATTCCCCCTTAGCATGTTAAGTTGGATCAATAGAGAGGCTCATTTCTCCCTCCTTCCCCTCTGCACACTCAGAGGCATCTCCAGCCCAGCCAATCACTTTTCAGTTCACAGCCTGTGCTGTATCTCACCTAATTCTCTGCCCTTGCCATCACTTGCCTTGAACACCTTTCCCCTCACCAGCATTAACAGCTACCACTGTACGTTTAATCGCCTACTATTGGCCAGGCTCTGCCAAGAGCTTTACAGCTGTGACCTGATTTAATGGAACTTTAGGACCTCAACTTGGAAGCTGGGGAAACTGAGGTATCAGGAGGCTACATGACATGGCCCTCTTCACATAGCTAGGCAAGGATAGAACTAGGATTTGAACCCAAGAAGTCGGGGTCCAGATTCCCTACATTTGTCCCTATGTGTTCCCAGTTGATTTTTGTTTTTATTGAGGTGAAATTCACATAATATAAAATCAACCATAATGAAGTGCATGATTCAGTGGCAATGAACTCATTCACATTATCGTGCAACCCCCACCTCTGTCTAGTTCCAGGACATTCTCAGCACCCCAGAAGGAACCCCTGTGCCATTAAGCAGTCACTCCCCACTCTCCCCTTCCCCCTGCCCCTGGCACCCCCCCGCCCCCCGCCTGCATTCTCCTAGTTATTTTGCCTGTCCTGTCAAGCCTCCAGTTCCCCTTTCTGGATCAATGCCTCACTTTCCTGTAGGGAAATCACACTTTCCTCACACACAAAACAGCTAGGACTTGGGTTCCTGCAGGACAGTGACTGGGTCTTGCTTATTCCTATATCCCGAGTGATCAGCCCTGAGCACAATGCTTGTTGATACCACACAAGCTGGGAGTCCCACCTCTTTCCAGTTGTTCTCTGCCACCAATTGAATGTATTGAGGCCCTACTATGTGCCACTGAGTGACTCCTCAGAATACCTCTACGAGGACACAGGAAGATTACCCCTATCATACAGATGAAGAAACAGAGGCTCAGAAAGTCAAAACCATGTTTTATCTTTCTTCTGTGCCTTTGTAACTGTTGTTCCCCTTGCCTTGAAAACCCTTCCACCAGAATTTTCTGTTCCCAATGTTCTTGCCATTTCTCCCCTGTTTGTTTGGGGTCTGGTTTGCTCCTGTGTTAGAAAAGCAGACACCCAACACACAAAGGAAATTCTCGCATTTGTCTTCTTATAAAGCCACCCAGGCTCCTTCGGACCGCAGCTCCTCTGCTTTTGGCTGAGATTCTCTCAGCTTCAGGAGCCTCCTGCTAATCGGAAACCCTGGTCTGCAGTTTGTGTGCCTTTGATGAATAAAAAATGGAGACACGAATTAATTATTGCTTATTAAATTCAGTTTGGTTGACAAAAATCTTTCAAAACATAAGGCCCCCAAGTTGGAGCCAGCCCAGATGTCCATCAGCGGGAGGCTGGTGAAGTAGGTGATGGCATGGTGGCATGCCGGGGAGGGAGATCGATGGACACGGACAGGGAAACATGGCCAGGATGTGGTGGTAGAGGGGAAAAGAAAATTGCAGGAGAATTTGGACAGAAAAAACTCATTCTCATAGATAGAAGAGAAATAAACATGTGTAAGAATGTAGATATAGATGTATTCACGGAAACTATTATAAAAGAACACCATTTTTAAAAAAAGATTTTTTTTAAAAAAGCACGTGTGTGAGTGGGGGAAGGGGCAGAGGGAGAGAGAAAATCTCCAGGTGACTCCCCACCAAGCACAGAACCCGATGCCAGTCTCAGTCTCACCACGCCAAGATCATGACCTAAGCTGAAACCAAGAGTCAAATGCTCAACCAACTGACCTACGTAGGCGCCCCAAGAACAGCATTTTTTTAATTGTGGTAAAATACACATAAAATTGCCATCTTGACTATTTTTAAGTGTGCAACTCAGTGGTATTAAATCCATTTACGATGTTGTGCAACCATCCCCACTATCCATCCTCAAAACTCTTTTCATCTGTAAAACTGAAACTCTGCCCCCATTACACACTAATTCCCCATTGCCTCCCCTACCATCTGCCAGCTACCATTCTATTTTCTGTCTCTGTGATTGTGACTACTCGAGCACCTTGTCTAAGTAGAATCATACAGTATATCATTTTTGTGTCTGGCTTAGTTAATTCAGTGTAATGTCGTCAGGGCTCATCCATGTTATAGCAAGTGTCAGGATTTTCTTTTTTAAGGCTGACTGATGTTCCATTATATGGACCTGCTACATTTTTCTTATCCCTTCAGCCACTAATGGCATCTTTGCCATTTTAGCTGTTGAAACAGGGGAGAACACCAATTTTTTTTTAACAAAACTAATCTTTGGGTAGGTGGATAGAATTATGCAGAAATTTCACTTCCTTTCCCCCACTGCCAATAATTGAATTACCAAATTTACAAAAACATCTAAAATTTAGAGAAAGCCCTGACCCCCACAGACATCTCACAGAAGTATAGCCTCAGTTTGGGGTATATGCTTTCACATATTTTTCTTTGCACATGTGAACATATAATATGCATATAAATACTTTCAGAAAGTGAAAACCCAACTGTAGAATTATGCAGTTTGTCCATGGACATCATATCGTGGGCATCTTTCCAAGTCAGTTCATGTGGATTTATGTCATTCTGTTCAACTGCTTCTTAATAGTCCATTACTTATACGCTCCAAGTATATTTAACCAGTCCCTTATTGTGTAAACTTAGCATTTAGGTTGTTTCCAGTTTTTTGCTGTTATAAACTATGTTGTCACAAATATCCTTGAATAGTTATCTTCGCACAGGGGAGTATAAGTGTTGCAAGACAAGTGCCCAGAAGCAGAATTGTTGCTCCAAAGGGCATACACTTTCAAAATGTGGATTGGTATTGCCCTCTTGTCTTCCAAAAGAGTATGTTCTGATTTACCTCCATCATCAGCGTGGATGGGGAATAACTTTACACACATTCTCAACCAACACCAGATAATCTCCCACTTTTTAATTTAATAAAAATGAAGCTTATTATGGTTTCAGTCTGCCATCTTCAATTATGAGAGCAGTTGAATTCTTTTTAAGTTTACTGACCAGTGGTTTTTCTTCTGTAACTATTTCTATGCTTTGCCTACTTTTTGTTTAAGGGGGAGGCTCTTCTGTGTCCTTAAGTCTTTCCCTTTCTACACGATGTCATTTGATTTTTTATTACAACTAGCAAGTTCAAGTCTACAATCCCTTATCTAAAACCCTTGGGGAAGATGTGTTTCAGAATTCAGAATCTGTTTGGCTCTTGGAAAGGCATCGGGCTCCATGTGGCTTATCTAACACTCCCAGGAAGTCTGGGGCAGCCCCCTTCTACTCAAACACATTAATATTTCTGCAGTGAAAAGTATAAACATTCCCACAAAGTGGGATGAATAAGGAATATAAATAGCCTCACATCCTTTCAATTCAGGTTTTGCCACCAAATGTGTTAGCAATAAAAACTCACAGTTTTCAGAGTTTTTTGGACTTTATAATTTTGGCTAACAGACTGTGGACCTGTTTCTATCACCTTTTTTTTTTCCAGGAAAAAATATTAAAGATTATTTTTAAATTAAATAAATAAAGGCTCATGCAGGGAAATTAATGGCAAGGGACAAGATCAGGATTCCTTCTTCCATCTGCAGGCTTTGAGAGGATCTGGGCAGGTGGGATGCGGCACGGATGTTTACACTTAACCTGAGCCCTTAGGGACAGGAGCACCTATGTCCCCGTCACTGGCAACTTTACCTAGCTAGCTTCTGCCTTCTCCCTTGCACACTTTTTCTTTTTCCAGCCCAGCGGCCCTAAGTCCACCAGGCATCCCGTATCCCATTCATGTCTGCCTCCTGTGCCCAGCCCAGCTGGGCCCACCTTCCCAGCAGCCCCTTCTTTTGTGTGACTGCTGCAGGCAGTCTCCTTAGGTCCACACCCGAATGCAAATGAAATAAATTCAGTCCCACAGAGTAGCCCAGCTGGAGGTGCTCTCCCCTTCCCACCGTCCAAGGACTGAAGTCAGTGATTTCCGTGAGGAGGCCCTGATGCTAATTTTCCCCCCAATATATAAAACCAGGTGCTTCCAGGAACTGTAAATATGAATCTACTTTAGGCTTTTAGAGCTACTGTGGAATTGAATAATCATAAAAGATACTTCTTCCATGGAGATTTATGACCTCCATGCACCCCCACCCCCAGTTCCCAGCTGATAAAAAAACCATATTTTACCAAAATATATCTCCCATCAGCGGTCCTGGAACACCTCACTAACCGACTATATTTATTGGGAAATGATTCACATTAATTTCAGGCGTCATCCTAATATTATATTTATGACAGACTGTGTGAGCTCCGGCAAGGGCCCTTGCCTCGTTCCTGGCATACATTCTCTGTTTCTGCAAATACATATTGTAAACACTGCCTGGAGAGATAAAATCATAAAACCAAAATAGGTTATCTTTGGAAAATCTGTTAATCCTAATCAAATAAGACAACTGCTTGCCTGATTTGAGAAGCTGAGAGGCCATTCCCAGGGTCTGTGGGAGTATTTCTCTTGGAACTTTCTTATTCCAAATCTCATGACCACCCCCACCCCCCAGCCCAGATGTGATGTGACTTTTTCATGCCGGGGAGACCCTCATAGAGAGAAGAGGTTTGACTTATAAATCCTGCCGGTGAGTAGTTGTTTAATGCACAGAAGGAGAAACCAGAGGGAGAGAGGAGACCCAAAGTTGGATAAAATGGTAGCCAGTTCGTCTAGTAAATCCATCTTGTGCGGCCAGATTTAGGCAAGTGTGGGTATGGACCAAGATAGAGAAAATGCAAACCATCTGCCCCTAAGGACAAACCAGAGAAAGAGAGGAATGGGGCCATTCTCTAATGCTAGGAGAGAAAAACTCGAGGGTTTATAAGAATAGATGATGTACACACACACACACACACACACACACACACACACACCCACACACACACACACACACACACACACACACACACACACACACCCCCACCACTGCAGCTGTCATGTTCAGTAAAAGCCAGCATCCAGGACAGTCTCCAGTGGGTGATATTTTGGGGGAAAGGGACAAACGGCTTTGTTCCACTTTGGGGGGGTTGTAGTCTGCTGCAGCTGTTTCTGCCTGTTTTCCATACATTCCTGTATCTGAGAAGAGCACCCCTCACCCCTCCCTCATCACAATCCCAGCACTTGGTTGAAGTCCACCTCAACCCTTGGTGCCAAGGATGGGCACATGACTTCGACCCGGCCAATCAGAGCATGCTGTCCTTCTGGTTATAGCAGTTGCCTCCAGGAGAGATACATGACCCAGGACTGGCTAATAAGAACAGCTCGGATACCTAGCCCCAGAGTTTGGTACAGGAAAGGGGAGAGTTTAAAGCCAGGTTGAACAAAGCCACTCCAGAATTTCTGCTGGAGCATTAGGGAAGAAAAAGACAAACTGTCCTTAGGCTGGGACTTTTGAGGGGTTGAATATAACCTTGAGTGCCTGGCAGCCATTTTGCCACCATGTGGGAGAACCTGCCTGAGAATAAAGACCAGAGAGGAAAACAGAGTGGAGTGATGGAAAGCTAGATTCCTAGTGATGATAAAGATGATGACAATAATCCTATTACTAATAATGGCTAACTCTAGTACTGTGCTTATTGTTGTGGAACTCTTCTCTAGAAAATGCGCTTAGAGGGCGCCTGGGTGGCTCAGTGGGTTAAAGCCTCTGCCTTCGGCTCAGGTCATGATCTCAGGGTCCTGGGATCGAGGCCCGCATCGGGCTCCCTGCTCGGCAGGGAGCCTGCTTCCTCCTCTCTCTCTGCCTACTTGTGATCTGATCTCTCTCTCTGTGTCAAATAAATAAATAAAATCTTTAAAAAAAAAAAGAAAAAAGAAAATGCACTTATAGCGATTCATTTGGTCCTTCTAACAACTCTAGGAGATAGGTACTTTATCACTTCCATTTCACAGGTCAGGTCACTCAGAAAGTGGTAGAGTCAGAATTTGAACCCAAGTAATCTGGCTCCAGATTACTTGGCTGGAGATTACTGGCCAGATTACTGGCTCCAAATCTGTGTTCATAACTACTAGGCAACACTCCACAGATGTGTATTGCACACCTACTATGTGCCAGGCTGTGTGGAGGCATGGAGATTATTCAGCCCTGATCCCTAGTCTCCAGGAGCTTAGGGTCCAGGGAGGGCATCAGGAAAGCCTGCAGCCTGGCCCATTGGATGTGAGCAAGTGTGACTGTGGTAGCTGCCCTCGCTCGTGACTGCTGCACCACCTGCTTTGATTTTTAGAGAAACTCATTCTCTTCAGGAGAGCAGTTCCAGCCCTGACAGGCCTTCAAAAATGTCAGGGGTATTTTTAGCCCAGAGAGTTGGTAAGTCCAGTGGCAGAGTGGAGAAACGAGACTGTGCTCTGGGGAGATGAAATGTGAAGCCATAATAAACTCTATTTCAGGGGAGGCCTGGTGGCTTCAGGGAGACACAGGAGAGAATTCAGGCTGCTGGGCATCTGGAACTGGGGAGAAGTGTCACACTCAACGGGCCTGGGCCTGGAACTTCCCCTGATCCACTCCCAGGAGGGTATGAAGGTCCTCCAGAAAGTGCCACCTTAAAAGGTATACACAGGGAGTAACAATGAGATGGCCAAGTAAGCACAGAACATGGGGAGGGGCCCTTTAGTCATTCAACAAACTCATGTGCTATTGCCCTAGAGCCTGACATACCATCCTTGCTCAAACATTATGCTGAATGAATGAGCACCCATTCCCTAAAGGAACATCTATGCTGGTTCAGGACCATGCTAGAAGCCAGGAGTACAAAGGAGACAGCACAGTCTCTACCCTCTTGTAGATGGAAGTGAGAAACTGTAGAGTGGTGTGGTCAAGACTACTGCAGTTTGGTGGCCCCATGAGCTGTGAGAACTCCATAGAGGGCCACTTAGCCTATTTGCAAGGTCAGGGAAGGCTTACTGGAACAGGCGACCCTTGAATTAGAGGCTTGAAGAACAATCTGAAGTGAGCCAGGCAGAGAAGGGAGTCAAGTGCAAAGGCAAAATGTGTATTGAGGAGAAAAGTAAGAAATAACAAATTAGAGGTAGCTGTCTGGCTCAGTTGGTAGAGCATGTGACTCTTGAACTCACAGTTATGAGTTTAAGCCCCACATTGAGAATAGAGCTTACTTCCCAAAAAAAAAAGCTAAAAGAAATAACACATTAAAATAACAGCTCCCTTTTCTTGTGCCCTCCCCAGGGGCCAGACACTGTGCTAGGTATATAAAGGCCAGACCTTATTTAATCCTTCACACAACCATAGGAGGAAAGAGCTATTATATAACCTTCACCTTACAGAGAGGAAATCTGGTCCCAAAGAGTACAAGGCATGGATTCTGGAGCCAGGTAGCCCAGATCTGAATCCTGACATTGACACTTAGCAGCTGGGTCACTTGGGGCAGCGACTTCTCCTGGGCCCAGGGTTCCCTATATGTACAATGGAGAGGTAATAACAACACCTTCCTTGTTTAGGGCTGTCGTGGGAGTCCTATCAATTGCTACAAGCAAAGAGCTTAAAACACCGTGTAGCATCTAGTCATTGTTCAGTAAGTGTTGAATAAATGAATGGAGACCCGAAGGAATGAAATTAGGACTCGGAGAAATATAGTAACTTTCTTTTTTGTAAGATTTTATTTATTTATTTGAGGTGAGGGCAAGTGGGGGAGAGGGACAAGCAGACTTCGCGCTGAGCGCAGAGCCCAACACCAACACGGGACTCAGTCCCATGAACCTGACATCATGACCTGAGCTGAAACCAAGAATCCACACTTAACTGAGCCACCCAGGTGCTCCAAGTATAACTTTCTAAGGCCACACAGGAATTAAAACCAAGGTCAGAATTTGAATCCAGGTCTGACTCTGGATTCTGATCCTCTCTTCTTTATTGCCAACTCAGGGTTTAGTAAAATCAAACAGCGAGGAAATTCATATGGATGGATGGAGCAATTACCTCATGCTAGGAGCTGGGCTGAGTACTTTCCATGCATCACCCCCTCCCTCAGCCCTCACACTGGGGTAGATCAGAATATTTCATTTTACAGAAGAAGAAACTGAGGGTCAGAGTGACTATGAGACTTGCCTGAACTGCATTAACTAGCAAGTGGCCACGCTGGGATTCGACTCCAGCTCTGTGTGGCCAATTCATGATCTGGGAACATACAAGCCATGAAGAAGTTGATAAACAATTGTGCTGGAATGCACAGCTGGCTCACACACACTCCTTGTTCTGCTCTCACCACAGCCTTATGAAATAGCTGGTGGGTTGTCAGTGTCATTTTAAAGACAAGGAAACAGGCTGAGAGGCTAATTAATTTGCCTAAGGCTGTTGGCTGCAGTGCCCTCATTCGAGCACACCTCAGTTGCAGTTTGTCAGACCCGCAGACTCTAGACCTGGGCAAACCCCAGACCCCAGCCCTCGGTTATCCCAAACAGCTTCACTGGACTCAGCTAAGTCCAGAGCCTCTCTGTCCCTCCTGTCCTCCTCTGCCCTGGCCACCAGCCACACGCTGTCTGTAGTCTCGAATCCCGAATGCACTTCCATCCCCACAGCCACTGCAAATCATCTGTTTGCTGGTGCCCACCCCTTTGGTCTCAAGCCCAGTGTCCATTCATTGGAAGCTGATTCCCTGGTGCACGGCCCGCAGTGAATACACTTCCATGCCGGTAAGGTGTGACTGCGGCTGTCAGCAGAGCCTCTGGGGCTCCAGTCAGGTTCAGGGTTCCACATCTGGCGGCCACAGCTGGCAGGCCTGAGAGAAGAAAGCTCCTTGACCCTGTCTGCCCTTCTCTTTCAAAACACATCCCTGTCCATCCTCTGCTTTTCATTTTGCCGACACTGTCACAGTCCTGGATGGCACCTCTCAGGTGTCCTGCTGTGGTGCCTCCTTCCCCCACCCCGTCGACGCAGAGTCCTTTCTCCCCTAGCAGCCACCCCTGAGCTCTGCTTAAAACCCATGGGTTCCACATAGGCCCAAGAGAACTGAAAAACAGGGACTCAAACAAGCATTTGCACACTATGAGCACTAGCCAAAAGGTGGAAACAACCCAAATGCCCATAACACATGACTGAAGAAACCAGTTGTAGTCCATCCACACCATGGAACATGATTCAGCCATAAGAAAGAACGAGAGAAAAAAAAAAAAAAAGAACGAGAGAGGCTACACCATGGATGAACGTTGGCATTGTGTCGAGTAACAGAAGCCAGACACGAAAGGTCACATATTGTATGATTCCCTGTGTATTGTATGATTGGTGGGTATCAGGGACTTGGGGAGAGGAGGAAATGGGGAGTGACTAATGGGTGTGGGGTTTCTATCTGAGGTGGTGAAAGTGTTCTGGAACTGGATAGAAGTGGTCACACAACATTGTGAATCTACTAAATGAGACATGTTCGTTTTTAAGTGATTGTGTGTGTATGTGTGTGTGCACGCACATGCAAAACTCTCAACTTATGGAGATTTTGTTGTTACTGTTGTAAAAATATATATAAAATTTACTATTTTAACACATTTTCACCATTTCCATCACCCCAAAAAGAAATTCTATACCCATTAAACAGTCACTCTCCCTTCCCCCACCCTCCTGCCCTGACAACCACTAATCTACTTTCTGTCTATGAATTTATCGTGTTCTGGATATTTCATATAAATAGAATCACGGCATGTGATCTTTCATGTCTGGATTCTTTCACTGAGCATACTGTTTTCAAGGTTGCTCCAGTGTTACAGCATAAATCAGTGCTTCGGTCTTTTTTATGGCTGAATACTAGTCCATTGTATGGTTGGACTACATTTTATTTACTCATTCATCAACTGATGGGTGTTTGGGCTGTTCCCACCTTTTGGCTATTGTGAACAGTGCTGCTGTGAACATTTACATACGTGTATTTGTTTGGATATCTGTTTTTCAGTTCTCTGGGGTAGATACCTAGGAACGGGGTTGCTGGTCATACGGGTAACTTTATGTTCAAACACGAGAACTGCCAGACTGTTTTCCACAGCGCTGCACCATTTTACATTTCCCACCAGCCGTGTATGAGGGCCTGGGGTGGCTCTGAGGTTTCGATGCAGTAATACATGTGGAGGGCTTAGCCAGGACTTGAAACACAGTAAGCACTCCCCAAATATGAGCAATTGTGATTATTCTTGTCAGCAATTATTACTTGCCCCTCCTATAGGGCAGGCCCTGGTAGGCACTGGGGGAACCAAGATGAATACAAAATTATTCCTTTCAAGGAGCTCCCTGAATGACTGAGCTCCTGAATGACTTCTCTCCGGGCTATTCCAAGTAACTGGTTTGATGAACAAAAACAACAACAGTGATGAGAATAATAATAATAATAATAATAATAATAATAATAGCTACAGGTCTAATTCCTGCTTATAACATGTCTAGCACTGTGCCGATTTCTTTACTCATTCCCCTGATGTGGGCCTCACAACAACCCCAGGTGTAGGCAATATATCATCCCTTTTTACAGATGAGAAGACTGAGCCTCCAGCGGGGTGAGTGTGCCTGAGCCTCACGGCTGGCATGGAGCCTGGGTGTAAAGGTGAGGCTGGTGCCTTACCAACTGCCCTCTCTGGACTCGAAGGGTGGATCTGTTTACTCTTGATTCTTCCCAAATCTTGGGATAACTCAGTTTGGGGCTTTGCACAGATGCACCTGGATTCTAGCTGTAGATTTCAGCATAACAGGGACATCCAATGGGCAACTTCAGGCACCAGTCTCAAGCTAGAGCCAGGCCCTGAACGCTCAGTCTTAGTTGAGTTCAAGGGGCCACTTTTTAGGCCGAATTCAGGAAATGTCTGGGCTTCCAATACCCAAAGAAGAGGTGCTGAATTGCATTGATTCCTCCTCTCAGGCTGCAGGACTTTCCCTCCTCAGCCCCACACACCCTCACCAGTCACCAGCCATCTCCTTGGTGGCCCTCCTCTTCGTGCATTCATTCTTCTCTGCCAGACTCCACCACCCAGTTTGTGTTCAGAAGAGCAACACCCAACCAGATCTGCCTTCTGTGTTGCCCACGCATCTGATTCTAAGGGGTTGGGAGGGGCTCTTTCTGCAGGGCCCCAGTTTATATAGACTGTTGGGTGGGTTTCTGTGAACCAGGATTCACACTGAATTTCTGGAACCTTCCAGACCTGCTGGTGGCTTCCCTGGCAGTGCCAGCTGGGGACTGAAGTAACCGTGCTCAAGGCCACTTTCCCAGGCCTTCAGGGCCAAACAGAGGCACAGGTTCCATGGGCCTGGAGGAACACTACACACCACAGAAAACACCCCGAGGCTCTGAAGACCCCAGGGAGGAACCCTCTCTGCCCCTGCAACTTAGCTCCAGCTCCCTACAATGGCAGTCTTCACACTTGTCCTGCATTCCTACGACAGCCATTTGGGTACTGTACTTCACCGTATTTTGCCATATCCACGAACCACCTATATTTTTCTTTAAATTGACTCACTTTCCTTTTTTTCCCCCCACTTTCAGTTTGTGTTTTGGAGAGGGAAATTATGTTGCTACTGTAAATAAAGTAGTAATTTTCCTTTGCAGGAACAGAAGGTAACATGAAGATAAATATATAAATATTAAGTTTTAAAATGTTTTAATGTCCAACTTGGCACAGTCTTATCTATAGTATCTCCCCCACAGATTTCTTACTAATTACAAAGGGAAAAAATTATAGTGGGGAAGCCTGGCATTCCAAGAGGTTAGAGTTTGCAACACCAGCAATGGGACAAATTGCCATCAGGTACCTCCTGAAACAATGCCCCGAGAAGAACACGGCATCATTTTGATGGCGTTCTTGCCCAAAGTGCATAACTTGAATCTAATTACAAGGAAAACAACAGAGGTACCTGAACTGAGGGGCAGCTTCCAAAATGGACTCTTGAAAAATGTCAAGGTCAAGAAAGACAAAGGAAGGCTGAGGCACTGTTCTAGATTAAAGGAGATTAAAGAAACACGACAGATCATTTCAGTGTGTGATTCTGGGTTAGATCCTAGACTAGAAAAATAATTGTACAAAATACAGTTCGGTTTTAGGTCAGCTGGTAAAATTTGAACATGGAAACTAAAATTCAGATTCTAGAACCATATTAATGTTAAGTTCCCTGAATGTGATAATTGTACAGTAATTACATAAGAGGATGACCTTGTTCTTAGGAGATACGTACTGGACTGTGTGTGTAAAGGATTGGGTAGTGACTGCATTAACTCACAAATGGTTCAGGGGAGGAAGTGTACACACAGAGAGACACATACACACAGAGAAACAAAGCAAATGTGGCAAAATGTCAGCATTTGGTAAGTTTGGAAAAGTTCAGAGAGTTCATTGTACTCTTCTTGCAACTCTTCTGTTACTACACTTTGGGAAGCATTACTCAATTGGTGCAGCTTCTCCATTTCTAATTCTCTTTTTCCTTTTGTAGTTCTTTCCTTCACAGCTCACCCTCCTTCAGAGTAGGTTCTGTCTCTTCATTCCCCTCAGAGAGATTTAGGGCCCACGTTAGCATATCAAAGGCTCTGAAGAGTCCTGCGGCCACAAGAATGTGAGCCCTTACTATGTCCCAGGTATGCTGATAGCCCTAGGAGATGGATGCTGTTTGTTCTACCCATCTTACAGATGAAGGAACTGAGGCTCAAAGAGGCAAAGTCACTTATCCAAAGGTTCCTAGGAAGGTACAGAGCAGGGATTGGGATACCTTCCTTAATTGCCATGATACGCTGCTTTGGGAGCCACAAAACAGTTACTGGAGTCAATCTAGTGGCTGAGAACAGGGACTTTGGATTCAAATCTCTGCTACTTGCTAGTTGCATAATCTGGAACAAGTTACTTACCTGTACCACAGGGGTGTGGTGAGACTCAGTACCTGGACAGCACTTAGAGCAGTGTCTGACACAATGCTTGGGAGCAATGGAAACTCAGAAAGGTTAAGTCACTTGGCCAAGGACACAAAGGAAGTATAAGGCTCAGGGTTTGAACCCAGGCCTGGTAGACCCCAGAACCCTATGATCCTGTGTCCTGCTGATCCTGAGCGAGCTCATCTTCTGGTTCTGGACTCCATTTGCTCCCAGATCACAGGCTTCTTTCCAGCTCCTCTTGCCCTAGTCAAGGCTGACAACCATTTTCTCGGTCTAGGGTGGCTCCAGTGAGTTCTTATGAGGACAGGACATATTACTTCTGGCCCTTTGCTTGGATCTCCAGCTCATTTCCCACACCCAGCCTCAGTGGGGAGGATGAGCGCACCTTACCTGCCACCAAGGGAGTTTTAACTGCTGCTGAAGT
This sequence comes from Ailurus styani, assembly GCA_002007465.1. NCBI lineage: Eukaryota > Metazoa > Chordata > Mammalia > Carnivora > Ailuridae > Ailurus > Ailurus styani. The sequence continues at coordinate 685,586 of LNAC01000056.1, read as the reverse complement.
CAGCACATCCATTCACAAACCTATGAGTTACCAGAATGTTCCTCAAGCTCAGCCACCTGCATTCCTTCAAGTGAACTGAGCCACAGTAAAGCCAGCGTGGGAGATATTTATTCAGTGAAAGAGAATAAAACAACAGCAACGACAACAACAGGGTCAGAATCCATTTCAGCCTAACCGATATTTTACACAATTGGATACGTTTGACTAAACTAATACATATGTATGGAGACTGGTGCATTTCCATTCAAACCAATGTAAATTACCTTTGACCAATATATTTTCCTGGAAATCAATGCATTTTAACACGAGATAATATTTATGAAATTGAATTTTTTATTGAAGCTAATGCAATTCTATTCTATTTTATGCATTTTTATTAAACTAATGCATTTTAAATTAATCCATTGTATATTAAGTACAACAGACATTGGTACTTACCGTAAAATAATATATGCCCACTGAAATCAATACAGTTTCAAAATCCGGTGTTTTCCATTTAACTGAAAGATGTCAAGAATACGCAGCGATGAGTTCAGGGCATGTGAATGTGAAATTATGTCTTTTCTTTTCTTTTTTTTTCAAAATCATTATCACTTAAAAGATATTGTGCCTCAGGATATGGCCAGAGACCCACAGATTTAGAATTAATTCACGATTCTAACCGCCAACTCAATTGAACATGCCACTTGACCGATTTTTTGACCAAGAGGACTGGTGATTCTCAATCCTGAGGTGTGACATAAGTCACTTGTCACTACTAATAAAATCCTGAAGTTTGCAAACAATTTACTTTGGAAGAAAAGTGAATGTTTTTAATCAGTCTGGGTCCTGGCAGGAAAAGATGATGCCCTCAAACTGGTAATATGAGGAGAGTTTAATAAGGAGACTATTAAGGTGAGAGCAGGTATAAGAAAAGCAATGGTGCCACCCCCTAGGGCTAGTAACCTGGGGAGCTGTTACCATCTGGGTGTTACTGGGACCTGGAGGGAGAAGCTGGCAGAGAGAGAGAGAGAGAGAGAGAGAGAGAGAGAGGAGAGAGAGAGAGAGAGAGAAGCTGTAGCTTTCAGTAGAGAAATTCAGCCTCCTTTGGCATCCTACAGAGAGGAAGCTATAAAAATAAATAGCTGACCTCTCTACTCCCCCCTCATCTTCCGTTGATACTTTCCATTGACCAAATCAACCAGAAGCCAGAGGATAAGGGAGACTGTTGTTGCAGTCCCATGGCAGCACAGAATAAGGAGAATGGTAAAGGAGGGTGAATCTGGACAGACAAAAAGAAGATACCCATATAGCTACTGAGTGTTTATTATACATGACATGCTTTCTCATTTAATTCTCACAATACCCTATGAGGAAACAATGATTATTCCTGTTTCCAGGATGGAGAAATTGAAGCTCAGAGAGATTGAGTGGCAGAGCTAGGGTTTGAACAGAAGTCCACACAACTTTGTGGATGCAGTTTCTGGGAAAGAAAATAATATTTAATAAAAGAAAACAATGTTCTCTTTAGCCCCATCATACCCCTTTCCTTACTTCTTGAGACTGTGACATGAGAACCTGATGTCTGGAGCTATGGCAGCCATCTTGTGACCATGAAGGGAGACATCAACAATACACTGAATACGGTAGGGCAGAAAGAACAAAGGAACCTGGCTTCTTGTTAATATTGTTGAGTCCTTAAATCAAGCCCAGAACCACCTACCTCGAGGCTTCCTGCTAATTAACAATACACTTTTCGTCTTTAAGCCAAGTTTACTGAGTTTACTGTTACTTGTCCTATAAGCATTCCTAACTGATACACCACTACTTATACATTACTTGAATTTATAATAATAAATATGCATTATCTCTGCGAAAAACACAAAATCAAATAATAACTCTTTAATCACTCCCCTCATCCAACTTCACCAAACTGGTCGTGGAATTTTTTTTTTTTTTGTCTTCTTCAGGACAAAACCCAGATGCACATGATTTTTTAAGGCTGAATTCACAGACCTATTTTATTACATTTTATACAAGTTTTTTTCATTATGCACATTTAGATAGCAGAGCAGCTCAAGCATATGCATTTCTGTATTCCCTCTTTCTGAGGACCCCATTTGCAGCTCTCACAGGGCATAGCACTGCTATTGTTGCATTTTCTGTGAGAGTCCCTTAAAAGCCATCTCCCACCTCCATCAGCTCTCAGTTTAGGGAAACTTCCAGGATTTTCAGATCCAGCCACAGTGTGTATGGGTATGGGGAGGGGGGGCATGACATTTCCCGAGAACTCTCAGCTGACAATCAGCATCTTCCTTCTTTGAGGGGAGAATTTGGTTCTAAATTTCCATCTATCCCCTTTATCTTTGAATACAGACACAGAAGATTCTAGTACGTCAAGGTTTTTGGAGAAAACCTTTGGCTTTTGGAAATTTACTAATTCCTCAGAGATTTGTGGTTGTGAGATTCCCTAATTTCATTCACTCACCCATTGCTTTAGCCCCACTGAGCCTCAGTTCTCTCACCTGGAAAAGGCAGGGGGTGATGCTAGGACTTAGCTCACAGGATTGTGAGGGGAAGAAAGTTAAAACATGTGGAATGACTGGCACAGACTGAAGCTCAATAACTGTAAGCTCATTTGAATAGCAAAAGTGGTATCATTACTAAGTCTTTGAGAGTCAATAAAAAGTCTTAATGCATCTATTCATATCACAGCTAGCTTGCTCAGTGGTGGCTGTCCTTATCATGGAGAAATCTAGGTCATCATAATCTCTCAACTTTGGATGAGTATCTCTCTTGTGAATCCATCCATAGCACTGATTAGCCAAGGAGATTCAGTGGGAGTTAAGAATTTGAACATTAAAATCAGAGAGATCTAGGTTCAAATCCTACCTCTGCTTTCCAGCTATGTGATCTTGGACAAGTCACTTTGCCTCTCTGAGCCTCTCAGCTTTCTCATTTGGAAAATAACGGCTGCTTCACCAACTAGCTTGAAGATTAAATGAGGTTATACATGGAAAACTCTGAACACAGGGCACTTAAGAGCATCTGCCATCTCTTTATAGCTGTCATTTTTTTTTTCTCTTGGCATGCACGGAAATAAGTATGGAGAGAAGGATGCAGAGTTTTGTGGTCTACGTGCTATTCTGTCTCTAGAGACAGATGGAGAGGAAGAAAGTGCAAGGAGGTTATTGGTTGAGTTGGAGATTTCTTTTCTTAAATAAAAGTGATCTCAAAGTTTTCAGAAAAGATAGAAGGGATCTATTATTAATATTTTAACATTGTTTTTAGACTCCAAATTCTCTGTAGGTGAAGACCCAGCTAATGAACCTTAGTATCCTGCACAGAACCTGGCACTCAGCAGGTACCCAATCAATGCTTGTTGCTTTAAATCCATCCCTGTATGGTCAGCTTGGCTGCCATAATAAAATACCATATATTTAAAACCAGGCATTTATTTTCTCACAGTTCAGAAGCTGGATGTCCAAGATCAGGGTGTCAGCATGGTCGACTGGTGAAAACCCTCTTCCTGACTTAAAGACAGCTACCTTCTTGCTGTGTCCTCACATGGCAAAGAGGGAAAGAGAGAAAGAAAGAGAGCTCTGGTGTCTCTTCTTATGAGGGCATTAATCCCATCATGGGGCCCTACTCTCATGACTTCATTTAAACCTAATTATCTCCCAAAGGCACCATTCCAGATACTATGATATTAGGAGTTAAGGCTTCAACATTGAATGGGGGAGGGCACAATTCAGCCCATAGCAATCCCCTGACATTTGCAGTTCAGCTGCAAAGTAGACCAAACCTCAAAGTGAGAAAAGTAGGCGAGACTCATTGGAGAAGGAGGGTGGGGAGTGGAAGAGTTTGGAGTGGGCATTATTAGGAAACCACAGGCCCACCTACCCTCCTGGCACGCCCTGACCATTGGTGTAATGGCTAGACATTCAGGAGCTGGGATTCATGCCCTGGATCCACTGTTGTGACACTGAGTGTCTTACTCTCTCTGGGTGTAAGTTTCTCTAGCAGTAAAATTCAGACTGTAGAAAATAGTGCTGCTTATTTATGCCCATAAGCCATTCCCCTTTCTTGTGCAAGCAGCCTTTTGGTTTTCCTTTGGTCAGCTTATGTCTTTGTGACTTTATCCTCCATCACCACCCTGCCGCAGCTTGGGAACTGGGTGTGTCATCTGGGCCCAATCTAGCAGAGCTGGGTGATTGGCTCAGACATAGGCATGTGATCTGACCTAGGCTAATGAGAGTCTTCCCCAGGACTTCTGATGGAACCTTTGGGAAGAGGCTTTCTCTTTTCCCTGGGGACAAGAACCTGGGAGGATGGACCCCTGGGCTGATGGAAACTATCTTTGCCACCCAAGGAAGTAAGTCTGAGGATGAGGCCAACACAGAAGAAATCAGACCCCAGAGAAAGAGAATCTCAGTGTCTGAAACTGAACCTCCAGGCTGTGTCAGGAGCCCACTGCACTGTTAAACATTCTAGTTAAAGAAACTAATAAATTATTTTCGGTGTTTCTTACCTGTGCCCATGTCACCTTACTGTCTCAGGTTTGGAAGTGCCACACTCCCTTGCAATGCCGAAGACAATAGCAATGTGTCCAAAATCCTCATAGGTGTCAGGAACTAATACCCCCCTTGACCCTCACAACGCACACGGTAATATAGCAGAGCAGCTGTTCTCGGGTGTGGTAGGCACTGTGGGTGCCCCGCCCCCATCAGCAAGTCAGGTGGTCCCACTCCCTCCTAAAGTACTGAATCAGGGTGGGCACGTGACCTAATTCTGACCAATAAGATGTGAGGAGAAACCTGCTGGGTGGGGATTCCAAACGCTGCCTCCAGGGCCCTCGAAGAAATCTTCCTGTGAACATGGTGGAACCACCGCCACCATCTTGCTTTGCCCTGAGGAGGAAATTCTGAGGCACCCCGGAGCAAAGAGTTACAAAGCGCCAGCCTCCGGGGCTGAGGGGCCAAGTTAGCCACCTTGTGATACACTTCACGTCAAGACTCTTGAGGATGTGAGATAATAGTCATCTCTTTCAACCAATTTGGAGTCAAGATTTCTGTTACACTCACAACCATCGTGAGTAATGCACTCCCATTTTATAGATGAGAGAGGTGATTTCTGAGAGGGGAAGTGGCTTTCTCCTGTTACATTATCTAGATCATTTCGGTTGGGTGCAGGTGACAGAAACCCAACTCCAACGGCTCAAGAGAAAGGAATGTGTAGACTCGGGTAAATTCAGAATTCAGGAGTAGACCAATGTCCTGCAACTGGTGAAAGGGAAACTTAGGTACAGTCGTGCAATGTTTTATTATTACTTAGCAATATGAAGTAACAGATTACTGATACACCAATCACTGGATGAACTTCATATGCATTATGCTAAGAGAAGGAAGTCAGACTCACAAGGCCACATACTGTGTGATTTCATTTATGTGCTATTCTGGAAAAGACAAAACTTTTGGTACCGAAAACAGATTGGTGGTTGCCAGGTGGTTGAGGTTGGGGAGAGCAGGGAGCAGACTACCAGGAGAATGTGGGATTTGGGAGCTGAGGTTAGAACTGTTCTACATCTCGATTGTGGTGCTGGTTAAACGTATGTGTTTGTCAGTACTCACAGAACCACAGTGAAAAGGGAGAATTTTACTGTATGCATGTTATACTCTAAAAACATTAAAGTAAGAGTTCTGGGGTAGGATAGGGATTACTACTTAATGGGTACAGAGTTTCTGTTTGGGATGGTGGCAGTTTTTGGAAATAGTGATGATGGATGCATAACATTGTGAATGTAATTAATGCCACTGAATTGTACACTTAGAAATGGTTAAAATGGCATTTTTTTATGGTTTGTGGGGTTTTTTTTAAGATTATTTATTTGAGAGAGAGAGAGGGCACAAGCAGGGGAAGGGAGAGGGAGAAGCAGAATCCCCTGCTGAGCGGGGAACCCCACATGGGATTTGATCCCAGGACCCTGGATCATACCTGACCTGAAGGAACGATTAACCGACTGAGACATCCAGGTGCCCCTAAAATGGCATTTTATGTTAAAAAATATTTTATCACAATTTTTTTCTGTGTAGTTGACATAATATATTAGTTTTAGGTGTGCAAAAAGTGACTTGACAATTATATACATTATAAAATGCTCACCACAGCAAGTGTAGTTACCATTTCTCACCACACAAAGTTATTTGTTATTGACTATATATTGCCTATGCTGTACTTTGCATCCCCATGACTTACTTATTTTATAACTGGAAGTTTGTTTCTCTTTTTTTTTTTTTTAAAGACTTTATTTATTTATTTGACACAGAGAGAGAGATTACAAGTAGGCAGAGAGGCAGGCAGAGAGACAGGGAGAGGAGGAAGCAGGCTCCCTGCTGAGCAGAGAGCCCGATGCGGGCCTCGATCCCAGGACGCTGAGATCATGACCTGAGCCGAAAGCAGAGGCTTTAACCCACTGAGCCACCCAGGCGCCCAGAAGTTTGTTTCTCTTAATCCTCTTTACCTTTTTCTCCTATCCTCTCTTCCTTCCCCCTCTGACAATCACTACAATTATTTTTTAAGTGAGAAAAAAAAAAAAAAAAAAAGGACCCAGGGATAGATTTCAGTCATGGCTGGATCCAGGATTCTCTCCATCTCTCAGGCTCTCTTTTTCACTACCTTGATTTTTATTCCCAGCAGGCTCTCCTCAGGTGGTGACAGAGATGGCCTTGGGAGGTTCCCAGTATACTTCCTCTCAGCTTAGCAACATAAGCAGGAGGGAAGTGCTTCTTTCCCATTAGGTCCTAAAAGTTCCAAGATTGAGTCTCATTGGCTTGCCTTGGGACATGAGCTTGCCCCTCAATCAACCACTGGGGCTGGAGTATTCCACTGGCCAGCCCTGGGTTATATGTCTACTCCCAGAGCTAGGGTTAATACTCCCACTGAGACCCCTTGGAGAGAGAGTGGAGAGGGAAAGATCTCAAAGAAAACCAGGGTGCTTTGCCAGCAGCCCCTACACCCAAGTTAAATGTTGAATGGCCCAGCCCCAATTCTCGGCCCGACATTTATGCAGGCTGTGCCATTCTGTCCTTACATTCTCTCCAGCAAAGCCCACGTAGGTACAACATACACTCATCATTCCATCCCTGGGTTTGCATAAAAACCCACGTCCACGAAGTAGCAACTGCAATGTTTTTCAATCACACAGCAAAGATATTTAAAAATATCACCCATATGTGTTTTAAATACAGGCAAATAGCTGGCAAGGCAGTCAGCTTCACACCCGCGTGCCATTCTGAGTTATAATCTTCTCGTTTCCAACTCTCAAAATCACACGTTGAAGGCCAGACAAGCCCAGAACACTGCTAAGGCTGTGTGTCTACCCAGAATCTTCCCAAACCACACAGCCCAGCTTTCTTTCCTGATAGAGGAACATCTATGATCCTGGGAAGGAATTTAAGTGCTCTTAGGCTTGAGCTGAATAATTTGCCTTCCTCTGAGAATACAGAAATGGAAGTTTTTAGTGAAGTCTGAGGAAGTTTTCCAACCTCCTTAATGAAACCATTTCCTTACCAGTCCAGCCCACACCAGCTTTCTCAACACCCCCTTGCCTGTCTGCCTGTCATGCTATTTGGTATTAAAGTCTTTAAAATTTGATCTTGCTTATATACAATCTTATAACTTGAGATTCCCCACTTTTTCTCATCTTCCAGAGTTATACTTTTCTTAATAACCCAAATAATATCCTTCCACTGTAAGTAACAGATAATTTCAACTCTAACTATCTAAAATTATAGTAGGCATTCTTTATCTTACACAAGAAGTACAGAGGTAGCTGGGTCCAGGTTTGGAGTGATCGGTGGCTACCTGATATCAATTTTCTACCCTGCCATCCTCTGTGTGGCTTTTACTCTCAGCCTGCTTCCCATATGCCCCCAATATGGGTACCTCTGTGCCCGATATCACATCTAGGGACAGAAATGTCCATAGGAACCTTTCCTAGAAGCACTTCAGCAGATCTCCCCTCACATCTCTTGATTATAACTTAGTCACATATCCACTCTGAGGCCAGACACCAGCAAAGGAAATGGGTAGAGCAGCACCAGGAAGAGAAGGAGGAGGAAGAGGAGAAGGAATGGAGGAGTTTGGGTCATGGGGAAGGAGAAATCAAAGAAATCTTGGAGAGCTTGTGTAATCTTCTCTTTATAATCTCTCCTGAGATTGGTGCTCATTTTTCTGATTGCCTCTTTTTTCTTCCTAAATGCCCCCTCCTGGCCCCTGGCTGCTCCCTGATCCTTCTGCCACCTCACTGCATGGGCTTGACTAAGGCACTTTTAAATTTCATTAGTCTTGTCGACTCCCTGCCCACTTTATATGAAGCTGGTCCACGTTCATAGCCCTTATGTACAATCCCTAAGTCCCCCAAACTCTGGAATATTTATTTTCAAGTTTGTGGCAAACATTTGGCCACAAAAGTCTGTCCAGGACTGGTACGATGTGTAGAGTTTTAAAAAAAGACCAAAAAACCACGTAATGTGAAAAGTCATACATTTTGCTGCAGAAATGTTGATGTGCTGGACCACATAGGGCTGCCCAGACCCTGCACATAATATACAGTATATGGTATTCTGAAAATCTGAAGGAATTTGAATTCCAAAATACATCTGATCCCAAGGGGTTTGGATAAAGCTGATTATGAAGTTTGACGATGAGTATCATCATTCCCATTTTATAGATGAGGAACTGAGCCTCAGCTAAGTTTAGTGTCTTGCCTAAGTTTACATAGTGAGCGTGGCCTATATTTAAACTTGGGATGTCTAATGTCAAAGCCAAGGCCGTCACCTAACATAACACTTGAATCTTTCACATCCACATGCGCAATTTTTCCTATGTCTATGTGCCATATATTATTATTTACTTAATATTTTTCTCTAACCTAGCTCACTTTTTACTTAAATAAATGTCTTTGTAAAAGGAAACTTCCTATCACCATTCTAAATGGAAATCTGGCATCTCTTGCCATAAATAGAAAATAGCTACATGTAAATAAATACACTGAGAGTAAAGTAATGAATTAAAGTCTTGCCTGCCAGAAGAGCTGAACCTGAGACATGTTCTCTGTTTAAAAGGGAGATTCTTTTTCCAGAGACAGAGGTATTATAGACATGCTAGCCCCTCACTGGACCTTGGACTTTGGAGTGATCAGAAAGGCTGAGAGACACTTGAAAGATAGCCATTTTCCTCCTCATGGGATTTGAGGTTATAGAATATCCTGTGACTGCTCTAGAAATATCTGAAAGTCATAGAACACACTTTGGGAAATACAGAGCTATGCACACTTGAGCAGCTGCCAACTCACAGCCACCCAATGGTGTCCATGCATTTGCTATCCACCTATTGCCCTTGGATGACAGACCCTATGGTCCATGGTCCAGGCTTGACTGATCAGCCCTTTCCCTTTCATTTTTGCCCATGACCCAGTAAGGATGTGCATCCAGAGCTGCTAGAGGCCTTGATGTCAGACTCGTGGACAGAGTAGAAAGAGCAAGATGAAGCTGACATCTAGACAAAAGCAGATGGGAGGCGGGTTAGCTGAAAAGGCCTTGACACATTGACATGTGCTGATCAACAAGCTGCGCCAAACTTGAGGGCGCTACGAAAAGCTTACCGGGAAGGTGTGCGACGGTCAGTTTGATGTGTTAGCGTGGCTGAATGAGGGTGCCCAGTTATTCACACACTAATCTGGGTGTTGCTGTAAGGGTATGTTGTCGATATGATCGAAGATTTTAATCAGTTAACTTTAAGGGAGATTATTCTGTATCATCTGGGCGGGTCCGATTCAATCAGTTGAAAGACTCTAGGAGCAGAACTGAGACTTCCCTGAAGAAAAGAAACTTCCTCCTGTGGACAGCAGCTTCACCCTAGACTTTCAGTCTGTTCTTCCTCACAGAAATCCTAAGGATTTCAGACTTGGCTTTTCAGCCCCACAACTGTATAAATCAGTTCCTTGCAATAAATCTTTTCCTATGTGTATCTCCTACTGGTTCAGTCTCTGGAGAGCCGTGACTGATACAGTAGCAAAGGAGAACTTATGTGGAAGACTATGCATGTTTAGACCATTTTAATAAGTAAATGGAACTGTTTTATATTTCTTTCATTCTTTGCCACACTAGAAGGGTTTAATAGTTAAGCTTTCCTGACCTCAAGGAAATACAACTAGTTTTTGGTGGATTTGACCTTCCCAGTCTATTGTGGAAGAAGAAGAGAGAAGGAAAGATTGTAGAGGGTATCAAAGGCCTTAGTCTAGAGCATGCTGCGGGCAGGGACTGCATCTCTTTTGAGCACAGGTACTACCGTTTGCCTGTGGGCTAACTGCAAAATTGAGCACTCCAAGACAAGAGCCGCTTCTTGCCCTCCTCAATGCTCATATTTTTGGGGGCCCCAAGACACCTTGCCTTAAGAAAACTGACATTTGCAAATTGGAACTTACCCAAATAATCAAACTGTCATCTTCAACAATTACTGTGTGCTCACTGTGCACCAGGTATATTCACTACATGATTTCACAGTGGTCCTGCAAAGAAACCAAAGTTCAGAAAAATGAAATGTTCCCAGGGCCACATGCTAAGTGGCACACAGCAGGTTTAGCCCTGGCTTTTGTCATGAGGCCAAACAATGCATCCTTAAACAATACACAGTATAGGGTGGCCTGCTTTTAAATTTTACATAAATAGTATTGTACCGTTTGGATTCTGCAACTTGTTTTCTTCACTAAGTGTTACTATTTGTGAGAATTGTCCATGTTGAAAGTGTGGTTCTGAATCATTATTTCCTCCATTTATAGATTTCCATTGTGTGAATACAGTATAATTTATTTTACCCAGTCTACTATTGATGGGCATTTGGGTTGTTACTTTTTTTCCTTTGTTTTTGTTTATTTGTTTTGTTCTTTTGCTATTATGAGCAATCTTTTATAAACAATCTTATGGAAAGATACAAATCATTTATATCCTGCTGGATGCACTTGGACAAGAGTTCCTGGTGAATTTATCCCTAGAAATAGATTGCTGGGGCATATGGCATGCGGCATGCAGCATGCGTGGCTGCTACTTTGCTAGATTATGCCTGATTATTTTCTAAGGTAGTTGTACCAATTACACCCCCACCAGTACATGAGGGTTCCAGTTGCTCATTTTTTATAACACTTAGTATTATCTGCCTTTAAATTTTTGGTCAATCTGATGAGTGCAAAATGGTATCACATTTTGGTATTAATTTGAATTTTTCCTAACAACTAGTGAGGCTGAACTTTTTGGGTATTTACTGGCAATTTGAGTGTCCTCCTCTGTGAAATACCTATCTGGGGCTGTCCCATGGAGCTCTAGAAAGAAGTCTCTTTACGCAAGGCCATCTTGAGATATTTAAGTCTGTTTCTTTTGAAGCACCAACTTGCCAAAACGGTTGACATTTAAAGCCTTAGCAAAGAAGAGAAATAGGGTGAGGGCTAAGGGGAAGTTGAAACAAAAGAAGTGGGATTCTTCTCTGTTTCTCTCAGTGATGCCCCTTAAGAGTCAGCATTGAACGATGGACCTCATTCTAGCTATTTCTGCAGGACTCACACTTTTCAGTTTGGATCTTCGTGCTACCACTCTTGAGTCAGGAAGGGAGCAGCACTCCCCTTTCTCAGATGTGAAAAATGAGGTTTGGGAGGTTCTAGGTGGGTTGCCCAAGGCCACATGGCACTGGGGCTGACTGACTGGGGTACAAAACCTGCTGGGATCCCAGAACCCAGAACCAGTGGTGGAGACCACCAAGAACACTGAGGAGAGCATGAGGGAACCTTACTTTCGGGCTAAGGTGGATCCTGTCAGGACAGTTAGATGGCTAATAAGGGAACTCATCAGATTTCAGGGAGCTCAGAGTCTTATGTCAGGCTGAAACTACAAAGCCACATGGGATAGAGGTTGGGTGAAATCACAGGACTGGCCCAGGAAGGGGTAGAGGGTCTGACCTGTCAGTGGGATAGCACTGGGTCCACTTGCTGCAGTGATAATTAGGCCTCAGTGGCCTAGCACGAGAGGTGTGTTTTGTAGCCACGGGATCATCCTTGGCAGGTATTCCTGAGTGAGGGGTGCTATCCTCCATGTGTCATCCAGGAAGTCAAGCCCCTCCCTACCCTTGAGTCTTGCATCCTTCTCCTGGAACCAGTGGGCCAGGCCAGGCATATTCTTTCCATGGTAAAAGGCAACCATGCAAGAGGGCAAGTGGAAACATACAATATATCTTGAGATGGAAGCTCAAACTGGCACACCAATGCTTCACCTCATTCCGTTAGCCAAAGCAGGTCCTGTGGCCAAACACAGGCTCCAGAGAGGTTAAACTCCTGGATCTAAGTCACACAGCCAGGGAGCCAGGGATTCAGGACTCAGACATAACAGCCTTGAGTCAAGGCTTTTGCCTAATGCCATGCCACATCCAAAAGTGACTCCCTTGAACTGGCATCATCAGGCAGGCAGTGCCCAGCGACTGACTTTTAAATAAAATGTGGAACAGACAATATCTTGTACCTAATCTCTCTTTTACATTCATCTCTTGTCTGAGCCACCATCTGTCCCTCCACTCTGTGGTGATGCTTCAGCAGCGGGGCGAGGCCTCGCCAGCCAGGTTCCCTCCACCTTCGTACCACTTTGCAACCTCTACCAGATGCAAGTTTTCTGACACAGGCTCCCATGATTAGCAGATGCTCTTTAATTAGCTTTATTTCCATTGCATTTATTGCCTCCCCAAGATTATCTTATTTCCATAGCCCTCTAGGATACACATCTCGTACATGGCCATTTGCCTCCCTTGGGATTGGGAGGAAGAGTAGGACTGTGGGGGACTTGCTGGGGAGCACTTGCCCTCTAAAAGCAGACTTCAGCCCCTGGTGAAGTTTTCCTCTCTTAGGAAAGGCTAGGAGGTCAGAGCTGATAGGACAGCTCTGTAGGATTTAGGGAATGGGAGAAATCAGGAGGAGCCTGCCTGGATCTTAATCCACTCTCTGGCTCTGTGACCTTGGGCGAGTTACATCATTTCTGTGCCTCACTGTCCTCATCTGTAAAATGGGAAGAATAATAATGCCTACTTCATGGGGTTGTTGTGACATTAAATCATTTAATTCCTAGAGAAGTCTTAGTACAGCACCTGGCACATGGTGATTAAATTATAGTTAGTTACAATTATATACCTATTATATGGAGCTCCTGAGGGTCATCTATCGCCCACGCCTCCAGATATCACTTGCTTCCCCCAAATCTCACCACAGACAGTGGCAGTCTGCATTTATGGAATGCTTACTGATGTCAGGCTCTTTACATGCATTATCTCATTAATTCTCATGACAACACTAAGAGGTCCCCACTGTACAGAGGGGAAAACAGGTTGGACAGGGGAGTGACTTGCTCAAGGTCACATCTCAAAAGTAGCAGAACCAGGGTTTGATTAAGAATTTGAACCAGGGTCCCTCTGATTCCAGCCCTGCTCCTGTCACCCCTGAACTTTCCTGTCTTTGGTCTGAGAGAAGTGGAGAGAGTAACAGATTTTGCTTCCATGATATTGTTTTCTTCTTCCAACCACTTGTTAGGGGCTTTCCCCCACTTTGCAGTTAACGAAGCCCACTCAAGGGATGGAGTGACTTGCCCAAGGGCCCACACCCAGGAAGGGGAGAGTCAGTTTAAACCGTGGTCTCCACTAAAACACAGGTCTGGGGCGCCTGGGTGGCTCAGTTGGTTAAGCCTCTGCCTTTGGTTGGGTCATGACCCTGGGGTGCTGGGACTAAGATGCACATGGGGCTCCCTGCTCAGTGAGGAGTTTGCTTCTCCCTCTCCCTCTGTCCCTCTCCCTGCTTGTGTGCTTGCCTGCATGTTCTCTCTCTCTCTCTCTTCCTCTCTCAAATAAATAAATAAAATCTTAAAAAAAAAATAAGGGACTCGTGGGTGACTCAGTCTGTTAAGTGGCTGCCTTCGGCTCGGGTCATGACCCCAGAGTCCTGGGATCGAGTCCCGTTTCAGGCTCTCTGCTTGGCGGGGAGTCTGCTTGTCCCTCTCCCTCTGCCCCTTCCCCCAGTTGTTCTCTCTCTCTCTCTCTTTCTCTCACTCACTCTCTCTCAAATAAATAAATAAAATCTTAAAAACAAAACAAAACCTAGGTCTGACTTCAGACTCATTCTAGGCTGTACAACACTGAGATATACAGCATTTGATTTTGTGTCCCTGATGTCATTTCCTTCTTCCAAATACCTGTTTGAGGACCCTCATTTTATAATTGAGCATACTGAGGCTTGGGAGAGAAGCCAGCTAGTGGCAGAGCAGTGATTTAAGCTCCTTCCCCTGGACCTAATGCTCTTTTCCCTGACTTTGGCCAGGGAAATTGTTGCCCAGGAAAGGGAATAGGAGGAGAGAAGGCAACTCTAAAGGGGTAGGGGTTCCCCAAAGTCTAACTTTAGGTTCACGGTCTTAACTGCCAGCCAGCCTGGGTACTCTCACCAGAGCCTCACTGGTCCCAGGGGCACCCGGCTTGGAGGTGGGATTGGCGTATACACCAAATGTCCACCAGGTGGGGCTTTTGCCAAAGGCCGGGCTCCAGGAGGCCCCAGCAGAGGCGTTGCTGCCCCACCCTGGAAGGTACCACCAGGCACACACAATCGCCTGTATCAAAGCAGTATGCTCACTCACATGCACACATAGGCTGTGTAAGCCTGTGTGTGAGCACACAGGTGTGTCCCGGAGAATCTGTTTCTGGCTTGTGTTCAAATGTGCACGAATGAATGTGTGGTGTGCATGCAGGTGTGTGTGTGTATACGTATGTAAATGTGTATGCATGAGAGAGTGTGCACAGGGGTGTATGCAAAGGGGGCGTGGTACATGGGTGGCAGGTTAGACCCTGGCCCGAGGTACTGAGGATCATTTTAAAGTCTCTCCTATGATGGGCGCCTGGGTGGCTCAGTGGGTTAAAGCCTCTGCTTTCGGCTCAGGTCATGATCTCAGCGTCCTGGGATGGAGACCCGCATCGGGCTCTCTGCTTAGCAGGGAGCCTGCTTCCTCCTCTCCCTGTCTCTCTGCCTACTTGTAATCTCTCTCTCTGTGTCAAATAAATAAATAAAATCTTTAAAAAAAAAAAGTCTCTCCTATGCTGTTTTCACAGGCAGGGTCTGGGACACAGTCCCCGATGCCTGGCCCATTTGTCACAGATCCTGATGGGCCCCAAGGATTTGGAGCAGGAGGGGTCATTCAGGAAGGTTAGATTTGTTTCCTGGGTCATGGAGCATTTGAAGTGGAAAGGAGGCTTTGCTCCCCCAGGCACTGAGGGGTTCACAGAGATTTCTGGGGTTGAAGGGATGGGGACCCAACCTTCAAAGAAGAGCTTCCAGAGTCTTCATCCTGGGCCCCCTGAGCTCTGGAGAGAGGCTGGAGATTGTGAGTGTAAGGGAGGGCTCTGGATTTCAGCCTGGACTTAGCCCCTCACCAGCTGGGAAGTAAATTCAAAAATTCAGAGTGAATTCAAAGCCCCACAGAGATTTAGAGGCAGCTGAGAAGGGGAAGGGGCTGGTATTCAGGGTTGAGAACTTCAACCTTGACATCAAACAGAACAGGATTTGACCCCCAGCTCAGCTGCTTACAGGCTGGATGACCTTGGGCAAGTCACTTACCATCTTGGAGCCCCTGTTTCCTCAGCTATTAAGGGAAGGAAATGGCAATACTTACCTCCAAGTGCTGTTACAAGGAGGAAATTAGATAATGGGCAGAAGGAGCCCAGCTTGGGGAAAGCAGGCCAGTAATGGTAGCATTGTCATTATTTTCCTGTCCTTTAGGGACAAGTGGATCATCTTTTGTTTGGGGGAACCTAAGAGCTGAGAAACCAGAAGGTCGAAGGAGCCTGAGAGAGTGGTAATTTAGGGACTGGCTCCTGGGGTGACAGAAACAGCCCCTGTTGGCTATGCTTTATCTGAATGGCATCTTCTGGAAGTACATACATTCCTTTCCCTCCTCCCCTGAGCAGGGGCAGCAGGAAAAGCTAAAGTTGGATTCAGGGCTTCTGTAGTGGGGCTATGAACGTGCACAGTTTCCCACTCTGCTTCTAAACGGTGCTCAGCTACTGTCCTGTTGAGCAAACTTGGACAAGCTATTCTGTCTTTCTCACCCTCAGTTTTCTCACTGGCAGAATGGATACAGCGATGATAGATGTGAGATTTGCGGAGAATGTTAGAAAGGTCCTTGGTGCATGGTAGGCACAAATTTGACAGTGATGATGATAGTGTAGCAGTACGACAGGGACAAAATGAAAATTGTAACAATCCACATCTCCCTATCTCACCAAAGGAGCAAAAGAATTCCTTTCTTTTCTTTTCTTCTCTTTTTTTTTGGTTTGGCTACCTATTTTGCTGACTAGATGAAACGAGAGAGCCTCAGATTTGAAGAAGGAGCAATGAGAGAGGGAGGGGGCGGAAATGAAGGAAGAGGGAGAAAGCACCAGGGAAGACAGCAAATATGAGTGAGCGATGAGTGAGAGAAGATGGATGAGCAGTTTGAGGGGAGAGAAATTAAAATAGAGACTAGAGTGGCTGTTTTAATGAAGGGAACTTCAGGGAAGAAGCAAAAAGGATTGTTAAGATGTTAAGTGCTGGGCGCCTGGGTGGCTCAGTGGGTTAAAGCCTCTGCTTTCGGCTCAGGTCATGATCTCAGCGTCCTGGGATCGAGGCCCACGTAGGGCTCTCTGCTCAGCGGGGAGCCTGCTTCCTCCTCTCCCTGTCTCTCTGCCTGCCTCTCTGCCTACTTGTAATCTCTCTCTGTGTGTCAAATAAATAAAATCTTAAAAAAAAAAAAAAGATGTTAAGTGCTTCATACCCTGCCCCTTAAGAAAAGCTGCAGTAACAGTCTATACTCTTCATCAGGCTTTAGGGGTACAATTTGTGGAGTTTTATTTAGGTGGATGGGTGGGAGTACTGGTGGGGGTGCCCATTTCTTCTCAGGGCACAGAAAAAACCTATGGCTGTCCTCGGGAGCTCATAGTCTTGGGAGCCGATGGAGGAACCAGTGCCCTAGTGGGCATGAAGCCAAATGGGGACACTTGTGCCAGATATGTGGGACCTGGGAGAGATGGAGAGCCAAATGGGTTCCCTCAGTTCCGTGGTGGTTATTTTGGAGGTCTTAGGTCACTCTCTGGTTTGCACACTCCACTGCCAAAATGGGATGCAGAATTGGAAGGCGGGTTCCTGCCCAGGGGCCAGCTTCTCAGGGGCTCAGCAAAGCTGTGTGCATGAAGAGGAGCCTGTGCCAGTGCAGAGCAGAGTCCTAGAAACTCTAATTAGCTAATGTTTCTAAATCTCCTGGAAGCTGCCAAGCGCCAAGTGGTATTTCATTCTGGGGATGCTCAAAGAAAATTCAGTCTTGGTTGTGGCTATAGATACAGCTATGAAAGGGACCCTGGGCTATTACATGAGCAGAGCTGTTGGAATGCTTAAATGAACAACCAGACATGGCATAGTCAAGTCATTTTAATAAGGATATAGTTTTCAGTTAAAATGTTTTGTGCTGTAAAAAAGGAACATTTTTCCCCCTTTAAATCTGTAACATGCAGGCACCTTCACCTGGGGCTTGATTTTTGTGTATGGTGTGAGGTAGGGATCTAATTCTATTTTTTTTCCCGTATGGGTAGCTTAGCACCATATTGAAAATGAAGTCTGTCTTTTCCCCACTAGTTTATAAGGCCAGCCCTGCCATGTATTTGGGTAAGTCCATTCTATATTTGTGTGAATCTATTCTAGGCTTTTAATTTTGTCCCCTGAGTCTATTTGTCCTTCTGCCTCACTATTTTTATTATTATAGCTTTATAATTAGTCTTAATATCTGATAGGAAAAGTTCCCACACCTTATTATTCCTTAAATGCCTTGACTGTTCTCAGCCCTTGCATCTCCATAAGAATTTCAAGATGGGCTTGTCCTGTTTTGTGAAACACTTTATTGGAATTTTTGTTGGAATGGTCTTAAGTTTATTGATTAATTTGGACAGAAATGACGTCTTCACCGTATTAAATCTTTCAGCCCATGAACATGGACTGTCTCCCTCTGTAGTCAAATCTTCTTTCATGGACATATCAGATGGATGTGGCATTCTGTGGTATGTGTGTTAGTCAGGGTCTCAGGAGAAAATAGATTCCCTCCTACCCCAAAAGAATGAAGATTTCTGATGACAAAGTATTTGGTGATCATAAAAAAAATTAATGATGTGAAAATTATAAGTGGCCTCTAAACCCGTTTTCCAGAATTAATTCTGTTAACTATATGATATTGAGTTTTCTTTAACTTTTTTCTAAGTATCACATTTTAAGCAGAGATGGAGTTGTTTTATAATATCTTATAGCCTATATATGTTTACTTTGCCTTATAAGCTAGATATCACTTATGCATATGTTCAGCTTTAGGAGATGTTAACCTAAAAGTTTTCTTTTTTTTTTTTTTTTTAAAGATTTTTTATTTTTTTAATTTGACACAGAGAGAGAGATTACAAGTAGGCAGAGAGGCAGGCAGAGAGAGAGGAGGAAGCAGGCTCCCCGCCAAGCAGAGAGCCCGATGTGGGCCTTGATCCCAGGACCCTGGGATCATGACCTGAGCCGAAGGCAGCGGCTTTAACCCACTGAGCCACCCAGGCGCCCTACATTAAAATTTCTTAATAATTGAATAGTGTTCTGTGGTAGGTCAGGGTCCCAGAAGGTACACTCAGCCAAGATTTGTAAGTGAGACTATTTACAGAATTGTGGGCAGGAAAATGTTGAGGCCCCCAGATGCTTACAAGAGGAGGAAGACATTTCTATCCCAGATCTGAAGGGATGTGGGGAGGGAGAGAGCCTGGTGAGAGCAGAAGGACAACTTGACCAGTACTGTGTCTGTAAAAGGACCCAATCACTGTCAGAACTGCAGTGAAGTAGGGAAGGAGCTGGGAAATAAATACCCCAACCTTACCCTCTTCCCACCTTCTTACTACCAAGCAGACCCCCATTGGCCAAATCCAACTGGATGTCAGAGAACAAGGGAGCCCACAGAGGCCAGCTTCCTGGGGCCCTGGCAGGGCAAGAGTGAATGGGGAAGGAGAGCAAAAAGGAGAATATTCAGCACAGTACGAATACACTGTTGTCTAACTAGTCTCCGACAGGAGTCAGGCAAAAGGAGACTGTTCGTCTTGTTTTGTTCCTGTCCAGTTTGATTGGTCAGTGAGACTTGGCACATGGGTAATACTGCAGCTCTTGCTTTCTGGGCATCTGCTTTTTCACCCATTTTTCCTCCCCATAAGAGACAGGGCAAGCTCAAGGGTCCCAGGCCTGATGTGAGTGAACCTAGGTATCAGGCCTGGTTCTGCTCCTTCACAATCATTTGACCATTTCTCCCTCAGGACCTTAGTATTTTCACCTGCAATTTGGGAATGCAGATCGCTGTTCCATCCGTTGTGAGACCAAGAACAATGATCGCTACTAGATATGGCACATTTACATAGTGCTTCACAGAAGTTAACTCCTTTAATCTTTATCACTTTGTACAATTATTAGCACCATTGTACAGCTGAGCAAAATGAGGCACAAAGAGGTAAAGTCACCTGCTCAAGGGCACAGAGCTTGTAAGTGGCAGAGCTGGAATTCGTATCTAGACAGTCTGACTCCAGAGTCTTGCTTCTAACAATATATTATGCTAAAGATTTATTTATAAGCATCCAAAAACCAGTAGGTGCTTAATATAGTAGAGGTTGACAGCATTGTGTTAGGAGTTTTGCACCTAACAATTGGTGGTGTGGTCCTTATAGTCGGTCACTCCAACCTCTGGATCTGGAACCTAACCATGGGCCCCCCTGCAGGAGTACACCCCTGCAGGTGTCAGCCAGACACTGCCATATCCCTCACTCCGCTCTGAGGGCTGTCTTATGCTTCCAGATAAATTTGGAGTCTCTAGCTGTCTTTCTCCCAGCCTGGCAGCTGCGGTGGGCAGTACAGAGCTACCGAAGGACATTTTCTTTTGTTTCAGCTTTGATGCTGGGGATTTCGCATATCATTATGTTCATGGCTAAGGACCTGCCATTATCTTCCCTGGGATTCTTACACAGTTTATGAATTTCCTAAAGGATCCGGCTCTCTGTCTGCTTCTGCTTTCAGGATAGGCTATCCCAAGCCACATTCTGCTTCTTCTGCGGGGGGGTGGGGGGGGGAGGGTGTTGTCTTTTCCATTGTAATTTTTAAAATACTTAGCTTGGTAAGTGGATCTTTGAGAATCAGGAATCAACAAGGATCCCGCTTAAGTGTTTTTATATCTGCACATGTGTGTGTGTGTGTGTGTGTGTGTGTTTGGGGCAGGGAGTGTGCACTAACATGAAAAACAGCTTTTCACAAAAATATTTAGTATTTTAGTACTTTAGTTTTCAAATCCAGGGCTGATTGCCTAAAGAGTGTTTCCTGGCTTACCATCTTTCATTAAGGACCACCCATAATAATATCATTTCCCCAGATAACTCTGTTTAGGGGGTAAACACTTAACTGCTTAATTCATTATTGCTGAGCTTGAGACGGTAACAGATGCCTTTGGAATATAAGCCCTCACATCTAATAAGGCACAGGCTCACGATGCGTTTGGAATATGGTGGGGAGAGACGGCTGAAATTTATTTTGTGAATAAAGCAATAAGCCACTAAGCAAAGCTAATATGTTTCAGCCCAGGCAGAAAGACACGATCATTCAGTATTTATGTAGCAACCCGTTCCTCAGTGGGACTGCAAGTTTCTACCATTAAAATTGTCGGAATTCTTCAGAGACCCACTGCATTAAGTCATTTAAAAATATCACAGACTTAAAACAATCTGAATTATTGGATTTTCTCGCTGCTCTTCGGTAAGCATGTTTGCTGTGGCAATTTCCTGCTCGGTCAAAGGTGCAGCCTATGTCAGTCAGGAAAGTAGAAAAGTTCCATGCAGAATTTTTATTCCGAAGCCCAGTAGTCCTAACAACTGAAACAAAGTCAGATATAAATTTGTTTTTTGCTTTTAACTTTTTCTTTTGACATAATATTAAATTCCCTGAAATGTTGCAAGGAAAGTACAGATTGCTGTGCACACTTCATCTAGAGTCCTTAGGTGTGACATTTTGCAACATTTGCTATATCATTCTAGTAGATAGGTATAAACAAATATATGCATATATTTTTGCCTGAACTGTTTGAGCATTTCGTAGACATGAGGTCTGTCCCTTTACCCCAAAATATTTCACTGTGTTCTCTAAAAATAAGGCTATTTTGTTATATAGCCACAGTACAATAATCAAAACGGGGAAATTAACATTGATACAATGTCATTATCTAATCTATTGACTTTATTCTAAATTTCTCATTGGCTCTAATTAATGCACTATACAGTAAAAGAAAATCCCAGGTTATATGTTTTAATCAGTTGTCAAGTCTCTTTTGCTTCTTTAATCTGGAATAGTTCCTTAGTCTTTGTGTTTCACGTGACATCGACAGTTTTAAAGAGAACAGGCTATTTTGTAGAATTCCCCCTCCACTTGAGTTTGTCTAATACTTCTTCACAATTAGATTCAGGTTATGTACTTTTGGCAGGAATATCACAGAAGTGATGCTGTGTCCTTCTCAGTACATCGTATCAGGAGGTATGCAATGTCAGTTTATTCCATGACTGCAAAGTCAGACATAAATTTAAAATTATCTTTCATCAAAACCTTGGTTTGTTAAAAATTGCTTTGAAGGGTTTCACACTCACTCCAGATTTTCTGTTACAGGTCTTTAAAAAACAGAGTCAAAGACAAGGAAGCTGC
The DNA here is from genome assembly GCA_002007465.1 of Ailurus styani. Taxonomy (NCBI): domain Eukaryota; kingdom Metazoa; phylum Chordata; class Mammalia; order Carnivora; family Ailuridae; genus Ailurus; species Ailurus styani. The sequence continues at coordinate 663,772 of LNAC01000056.1, read as the reverse complement.
AAGCTTTACAGATGCTCAGGAGAAAATGTAGCCATTTAAAAAAAATTGCAATGTGATAGTTACGAAATTTCCCTAAATTCATTTTGCAGAATGAGAGCTGTAATTTAAACGTGAAGTTATCGGGAGCTGAGATAAACCACACATCACGTGCAATTTAATCTGGCAAGGAAACAGGCCACTCGGAATTGCTAACTAGGCCTAATTCATTACATCTTGGTGAATGCTGTGCTTTTGGTCTTACGAGTCTTTCAAATTGTGCATTAATATATTTACCCAGGCCTCATGGAAAATGTATGGGGATGGTAACAGAAATACTGTATCCTTGTTTAAATCACATTACATTTTTTTAAACAGCTCAAGTGATTGCTCAGAAAGATCACACCTTCTTCTGAAGCATTTATGAAACAATTATTTACATTACATTAAAAACTTTAATTGCCTTGAAGCACGTGCTCCAAGACACAAATATTGGAAAATCATCAAAAATATCCATCACGATTCTCTCTCCTTTACAACTCTTCTAAACTTTATCTTTTTTACAACCTTCTGTATTGATCTATTGTCCCAGACCAAGAGTGATGTCAGAAGTCCAAGCTGGGTCATAAAAAGAGAATATAATTTCCATTTGCTGTCTATAAAAGCAAATCTTTTGACCAGAGAAAAGGGGAGGAAGTGTTCTCTTTGGGGGAGTAGGGAGGAGGGTGGGGTGGGATTTGGCAGGGGACTTGCCCGAGAGGGAAAGTGACCCCAGGGTCAAGAGTGGGGGGGGTAAGTGGGTTAGTGATGGAGGGCTTTAGGGGGTCTGAGATCCTCCTGGGGGTGGGATGTTAGGAGGGGACTGGGAACCTCTAGCTTGCACAGAGGCAAAAAGAGGGAAAAATGTAAAGGAAGAAACTTATCCCTCATCCCTATTGTCCAAGGTCAGAAATTGCAAAAGAGGGTAACTTCCTTCTAGCTGGGCTAAAGACCTTCTCCTAAAAGACAGTCACAATAAAGGAGCCTCATACTGCAAAGGACCTGGGGTCCCCGGGTAGAAGGGCCTGCGAATAACAATGATGATAATAGTAACAGAAATTTCTGTAGTTGTTGGGAATCCAAAGTCCCCATAGCAAGGCTACAGCCCCCTCAACAGATCATAACAGTAAAAGCTAACCCATTCTATGCAAATAATAAAAGCCATCTCACTGCGGGGGTTAAAGTGCTCTAGAGATTTGGCTAAGGATCCCTTCCAGTAACCATAATAACAGTAAAATGGCCTCCCATTCTAAAGTTATGAGGAGCCCTTATCATTAGACCCCCAAATAATAGTAATAAGAATTCCTATTGCGAAGGATCTGAAGCCCGCCCCCACCCACTCGTCCCGCAAAGAACCCTGACCTCTGGCTAAGGCACCGCGCCCCAATAATAATCATAACAATATAATGGCTTGGAAACTGCGCTCGGCAGTGGTGACATTTCCCACGACTCAGTGGCGCCCCCGGGCGGCTCCCACCCGCTCGCTTGCAGGCTCCCGCCCGCCGGCCGGCCGGCGAGTCTACGCGGCCCTACCTGCGAGCTGCAACCCTCCGATCCGAAGCTTAGCTGGCGGAGGAGCGGTGGCAGCCCGAGGCACGTGTTGTGTGTCCTCTGATTGCAAAAGAAAAAAAAATGCATCGCGAACTATTAACTTTTTTTTAAGTATGCAGTGCAGGGGGTGGGGGGGTAGACAGGTGCGAAGTGGGGGGTTTTGGTGCTCCGCTCGCCGGCCTCCCGCAGCCCCCCTCCAAACTTCCCTTTGCATTGATCAGCACGTTACGTCAGTATTGATAAGTTTGCAAAAAGCCAAAGTCAAGTGCAATCGCGCGGCACACCGACCCCGGACTTGGGGGGGAAATGCAGCGAGCGCTCCGCGGGCCCGAGAGCCGGCTGCAGGCAGGGCAGCAGCGGCGCCGTCGCCTCTCGAAGAGGCTGCCTCCCCCCC